>PYXC01000629.1:4620000-5027500 GCA_015244755.2 Tenualosa ilisha
AAACACACAGCTGTGCGTGCTAACACTTCATCAAAAGCCCACACGTAAACCTCACCTACCCGCCCCGTGCTAACACAGTTCTCAATACACCCACACATAGCCACACGTGTACCATACATTACATAAAAGGGTATGTATGTGCATAGCACACATGCCAAATCATTACATCATTTCTTTTACTAGCATCACACTGTTCAAAAATGCAAAAATCACACATGCAGGCAGTAAGTAAGGCTTGACTAATATTTACCAAGTTTCTCTACTTGACATTTTTTAAGCTCATGATATTGGTTTGGCTACATTTGTTTTCAACTACAGTTCCACTAGATCGAAACACCACATAAAAATATCATGACACCAAATCTACATGTAGTAAAGCGCCTTGTCTGTTTTATGAAGGTGTTTTATGTCTAGCTGGCCAATATCTGCACATGTGAATGCAGTCCCTCTGGGGGCCTGTGGTGGCTTGAGCAGGTTAGCAGGCAGATAATGGGAGAGCTGAGGGGATAAGCAGGGCTGAATGCATATCACTGGTTTGCAGTGTATTCCATTAGTGGCCCTTTCTCCAGCTGACATGCTGCTAGAGCACATTTCCCAGACCAAGCCTCAGTTCAGTGCTGTTCAATTTAACGCCAAGCTGCTGCTGGTCAGCCTCTGTGCACAGGCACAGGCATAGACACAGGCTACATCTCCAGATCCAGCTCCGCCTGCATTGCCACAGAGCAGCACCAGCAGAGCTGGCAGTGGCCAATCTCTTGGGCTTTCTCATACGAGAGGGTCCCTTTGGAAATAGTTGTGTAGAGAAATACACATTCACATATGCACTTGTATGCCACACACACACACGCGCACACACACGTACACACACACACACGCACACACACACACACGCGCACACACACGTACACACACACACACACACACAACACACACACACACACACCACACGCGCACACACACACACACCATTGCCTCTATTAGGCAGGATTTAATTAACTCCCCCTTTTCTCCTCCTCTCCTTTTCCCCCATGCTGAGGCTGACAGTCAGGGAGCCCACCGGCCAGTCAACCAGTCAGCCAATGAGAAAGCCGGGCAGCCGGGCCCTTATGGCAGTCTGCCAATCATACGTTTACCCTCACTCACCCCCCACCTCACCAGCCCCACCCCCAGCACCGGTGCAAGGCCTGAGTCTGATGCACTGTGGCCTGCTCCTGGCCCCGGCCATCAGGTGGCAATGCCTGGGCAACCTGTTCCCCATGAGGAGCCCACACACAGAGAACAGCACCGCAGGGGGCTCTCTCACTTCTTCCCATCACTGCTCTGCATCCTGCTTTCTCTCTCTTCCCCTCCTGCGTTATCACTTTCTCTCTCTTACTTTCTCTCACTCGCTCTTTCTCTATCTCTCTCACACACACACACACACGCAAGGTCCATTCCCTCTCTCACTCTTGCACCATCTCTCCATCTTCTCTGTCCTTCTTTCTGTCTTTCTCTCTCTGTCTGTCTCCATCTCTGGGTCTGCCGTTTCCTGCACTCAGATCTTACAGTTTAATTGGGCCCTGCAGATTGGCCTCTCTCTCTTTTTCTCTCATTGGCAGACTGCTGAACTGCAGTGCTGTCAGCTGCTGACTGGAGAGACAAGGGAAATGGAGCGATGGAGAGAGGAGAGGGGAGGGAGAGGGAGCGAGAGAAAGGGAGGGAGGAAGGGAGAGAGAGAGAGAGACAGAGAAAGAGAGGGAAAAGTGAGAACTGGGGAGGTGCTTAGGGACAGAGAAAGAAAGAGATATGGTGAGAGAGAGAGAGAGAGAGAGAGAGAGAGGGGTAGCAAACAACAGAGTTAACAGACTGAGAGCATAGAGAGAAGCAAAGCAGGAGGGAATGCAAACCAGTGCATGTGAAACAGATACTGTTTTCATTTAGGGACAGCTCTTCCTGGAGCGCCAAGCCAACCCCCCCAAAAATTCACGAACCCTGCGTTTAGTGGAGTAAGCCTCTCGATAATTTATTACACCCAATGCGAACACGCTAGCCTGCCAGCCATCCAGCACTCCACTTAAGTCAAGGATTATTTGGACAAACACGAGGCCATATTGGCATGTTATCGCCCCATTACCTCCCAGAAAGCACAGCTCTGGAGGCCAGGGGGCCGAGGCAGTTTTAATACAGAGGAGCGTGCGTGTGTGGGGGAGAGATAGGCCAAGGAAGATCCATATGTACATAAAGTGGAGGGCTAAGGAGCCTAGCCTTTGGCGTGTCATTTTTCATGCGGCCTGTCTGTCGCCTGTTTTTATGGATCAAAGCCCATTCAGTGGCAGGGAGATAAACAGGAGGGGAGAGGAGCACGAGGAGCACTCTGTGCTGTGAGATTGCAGGCTGGTCAGATGGCAAGCAAAGACTCACTCACTCACTCACACACACACACACACACACACACACACACACACATACACACACCCACACACATCCACTCACATACGCACTAGAGGGTGCACACAGACAGAGGGTGCACACACTCGCACGCACACATGCACACACACACACAGACAGATGCACTAGGCTCTCTTCGAGCTTACACATACACACAAACTCACATAAAAATACCCACATACACAAATTCTGCACTTGTACTCACACACACATACACACTGGTGGTAAGTGTGCACTGGGGCAGCAGCTGTGGCCAAGAAGCAGTCGTCCCTGAGTCGCACTATCAGCACCTAAATCCCCCCAAAATCCATACGGAGCGCCTTCCAATACCCCCAAACCACAGCTCTCCTCCTACCCACACAAATCCACTGAGCCTGCAGAGTGCTTGGAGCAGCACAAACATATCTGTGCTATTTATCTTTACACGGGGAAATGTGCAAGGGGGAAAATAAGGTAGGGGGGAGAGAGAGAAAGAAGAAAAAGACAGAGAGAGAGAAAACAAAAACAAAACAAATGTATTTCACCCACATCAATTTCATTTGGTATCTACAGCTGACAGTAATACCCAGGAGAGGTGTGAGGAGGGTGGCTGGGTGGGTGGGAGAGAGGGAGAGAGGGTGGTGGTGGTCGTGGGGAGTAAGGGAGTTGCCCAGAGAAGGGCTAGCACAAGTAAGGGAAACATTTAAGACCTGCAACAGCCCAGCCATGTTATGGTCTTTTTGTGGAGTTTTGAGGAAAAAAAAAAAAAAAGATGTTGCTATTTCAGCTCAATCAGCCTATCAACGCCTAAACCCTTTTTTCCACACACCTGAAGTGATCCTTGCGAAAACCAACAAATCATATGGCCCCTAAGTTTTGATGGTTATATGTTTTAAAGATCCCACTGACAATAGCATTTTACACACTGCACATTTTTTTGTGTTATTTTGTTATTTCTATGCTTTAGTGAGTAAATTTTCATTGCCGCAATGTGTCCAGACCAAGTTTTCAGCTCTATAAGGGTATAAAAACTCGCAACAACTTATTTTTAGCTTACATTTGAAACTTGAGGATCATTATTGTATCTTATAGTTGATCAAATGTATGTTTCTAGAATGTAAACATCAAGACAAAAACATCTTTAGTCCACCCACATAGTTCTCATTACTGTAAAGTTTTTTGCAATTCTATAAAAACCTAAGGAATGTTGCAATTCATGTTCTTGTCATACATCACTGGGAAGAGAAGATCAAAGATGGCTACGAGTCAAGGTGGTCTAGTTTTTTGTTACATCTTCTCATTACCACAGTGCATTTTTAATGATAAATTTGTTTCGGTAATGAGACTAAGGTTACTTTTACATGATTTTTAAAAAATTCTGAAATGTATTAAATATTAACATTGTAAGTAAACTCAGAGTAGGATAACTAGGTGTCATCACATAACCTTTCACCACCAACAGCCAATGTAGATTCCCTTAAAATTGC
The DNA here is from genome assembly GCA_015244755.2 of Tenualosa ilisha. Classification (NCBI taxonomy): domain Eukaryota; kingdom Metazoa; phylum Chordata; class Actinopteri; order Clupeiformes; family Clupeidae; genus Tenualosa; species Tenualosa ilisha. The sequence goes on from PYXC01000629.1 coordinate 4,623,894, forward strand.
CACAGCTGCTATAGAGAAAGATAAGAGTGAAATGGGAACTGAGTATCCTACCATCATGCTGCTAGGTGGTGGTGTTATTAACTTTTCTACACAAAGACTTTAGGCCATATTAAATATAGGCTTTAAATTTAAATATTTAGACTATAATCTGTGTAGACTTACATAGATTAACAATTTATTCAGCTATTTTTTTAAAGTATCTACACACATTTCTAATATGATTTCTCATTACCCAAATCTGTGTTAAACTGAAAATTATTTAATGATAACTTTAATTATATTTACATAATCTATAGCAATTGTTTTTCAATCTCTGTGAACATTACATTTCCGAAAAAAATAGTTGCAAATAATCAAGTATGTTGCGGTAATGAGAGAAATTATGAAAATATTAAAAATGAATAAATATTTTTTTAAACTCATGAACTTTATGTAGTTCTGGACATGAGTGGTAATCATTATTTAAAAATGCCCTCCAAAGCTCTGAACCGTATATTACATGTGAAATCATGTTGCAGTAATTTTAAGGACTTAATGTACCAAAAACCTCAATAAATAACTGAAATTACTTTTGTTTTCCATGTTGGATCACAAACAAGTTAGGATTTTGTGAGAATCATTTATTATTATTATTATTATTATTATTATTAATAGTAGTATAAAATAAGCTATATGTGTACCTTTGTTTGTTTACAAAGCCAGGTCTGTGTGTATGAACACTGGAGTTTTCAGGTTATTACAGTATTATTAGAGAGCGAGAGTGGAGAGCTCAAGGACAGTGATGTGCTCTTGTGTGGGTTCTGTGAAGTGCTGGGGCGCTGAGAGGCGGACTAGGCGGACTAGCTCAAAGGCTGATGGTGTGAGAGAGGAGGCCGTTCATTTCCCTGCCCAGCCTGAGGGAGCTTGAGGGGAGCCTGAGCCGGCCCGTGTGCTTTTTGTGGAGTGGAGGAGTTGGGGGGAGGGGCCATCCTGCATGTGTGGAGCTCTTGCCTTGGGGCTTGGCTGAAGATGGGGGCCCTGTGCATGTTGCCATGGGCTCGTCTGGAGACGTGGGGACGTGTGTAATTCTGATTGGTCCCTGACTTCTCTCCCACGCTGACTCAATATCTAGCCCAGTGTAGGCCCACAGCAAGCCCTTGCGGTGTGTGTGTGTGTGTGTGTTTGTGTGTGTGTGGAATGTGTAAGTGTGTGCATAAATGTCTGCATGTGACATTACATTTTTTTTGTGTGTGCGTGTGTGTGATATGTGTCGCCATATTAGTGAAGCAAGTGAGCAAGAGTGTGTGTGTGTACCACTGTGTTTGTGGGGAGGCGTTAAGGGTGTGCGCAATAGAGAGTTAGAAAAGGACACAGGAAATCAGTGAGAAGCCGAAACAGGCAGGGATGGGAGCGATGGAGAGGGAGAGAGGGAGGGAAGGAGCGAGAGATGGAGAAAGACAAATAGAGGGAGAGGAAACAAGATGGGGGAGAGAGAGATAGACAGAGACAGAGTGAAAGAGGGCATCTGTGTCCACGAAATGTGTACCCTCCATAACATCCCTTCAGGTAGACATACAGCAGCCATATTAGATTATCCTTCCCCTAATCCCCTGCTTTCCTCTCCGTCCCCCACTATAACATCAAATCTTCTGAGAATAAACAACAACGTCTAAACCAGTCCAGAGTAAACCTGAAAACCCCACTGAGTACAGCATCTTCCAACAATGTGTGTGTGTGTATGTGTGTGTGGGTTTGTATATGGAGTACTGCTTGTGTTCATGGGAGATTGTGTCTGTGTCTTTCAGTCAGCTCTACATCTGTGTGCATAGTCCTTACTGTCTGTGCCTGTGACTGTGTGTATGCATGTGTGTGTGTTTGCACAAGTTGTCTGTGTGTGTGTGTGTATGTGTGTGTTGTGTCATGTCGTGCTGTGCCTTTGTCTCCCTCTCCTGTGCCATCTTGTCGAGCTCTTGTCTCTTTATTTTCAACAGGCAAGATTAATCACAGCCTAGCGCATCATCCCCTCCGCATTGTGCTCAAATGCCATTATTCTGAAATTTTCCCAAATTCTCATGCAAATTACCAATGCCTCTAGTCCAAATGGTCCCTCATTCTTATCACAACTGCCTTGCAATTAACAACCATACTAGATCACAGCCATGGGCCTCAACAATAATAAATTATAGAATTGTAAGGAGACAAATGTGATAAAAGAGAACTATTCAAACTGAAACTACTAATATAATTATGGGGGGGGGTATTGTAGGAGATGCCTCACGGATCACTGAATTACTTACAATCAGGAGAGATCAGGGCAACCAATTATTAGACGCCTCTACCAAATGCTCAATTCTCATTGGGTGGCCAAGATGTTTGGAGGCGCTTTATTTCTTAATTATGGCTGAATGACAACAAAAAGTGGCACCATAGACAACCAGTGTTCATCTTAACTAGTGAGGTGCAGTGCAACATCTAATGACAACAACATCTAACAATAATCTTTTCCGGATAGTACAAACCTCAATAATGCATATGGAACATATACAGTGTACATTATTTGCTAGAAATCTTTTCAGTCCAAAACACAATTCAGTTGGATGCCTAAATGAACTTGTGGCTATGGACTTCAGCGAGGTTACAGCAAAAAAATTCTTAACTGTCTGTTCTGTCTTCTTGAACACGTCCTCTTTTGGGTGGGGCATGTTGTAATTGTACAGAGCTGTCCTACATGCATGTCAAGGGCATCTCATTTGTCTGGAATGGCACAAATGAAACGGCCTCCACCAGCTTCGGCCTTCAAGCCTGTTGAGCACGGCTCACATTAGGGTGCTAGGCAGAGCACCCAGCTCCAAAGGTTAGCATTCACATCACGCCTCGCTTTCTCGCCAGAGCATGGCTCACATCCGCCGTGTTGAGATGGGAGCCGAGGCTCTTGTGCACAAACACACCACCTCCTCTGTCGGAGGTCTGCTGGGGAGGTCAGGAGGTGCCCATGTTCTCTACAGCACAGCTGCTCGACTGCACGGCCACACACATTCTCCATAACCTATTTCCATGAGCTTCTCTGTTTATTTCCCTTTACCCACCTGTGCCAACAATTTCAATTAATTTCATAGGATGGTATAGAGATCTAACACCAGAGATCCAGTGCTGTTTTAACATCTGGCATTGTTTACACTTAGGCACTACACTACGCTAGATGCTATGTGCTAAGTAATGGGAAACTTTAAAGGTGTATGTTACAGTCCATTACTTAGAATGCATCATCTAGCTTAGTTTGTGTTGCTGGATCGGAGCACCAGAAGGACTAAATCTCATGATTGTTTTAATATTTACAACTCAGAGACAACAACTAGAGTAGATATCAACTCAAGATTGAGCTGTAATATCAGTCCATGTAAAACGTCACTGTGGGGTGTCTGATGCGCATAATGGATTAATGAGAATATTTTGTAAAACAACAAAAAATACATAAAATGAATAAATTGTAAATGCTCATTCCCCATAAAATGTGAAGTATGGAACATCAAATTATGCAAGAGGTTTATTCAAATTGAGTTGCTTTCTCCCACTCCCTCTTTCTCTCTCTGTCAATTTCTATTACTCCTCTCCTCTCTCACACTCCTTCTCTTCACTCCTCCTACTCTCTCTTTTGCTTTCCCCTCTGTCATCCATCTCTCTCTCTCTCTCTCTTAACTCCCACTCCTCTCGTCCCACCTCTTCCCTCTCTTTATCTGCATGGCTTCCCTTCATCTTGGAACGCACACAGAGTGTCAGTGCACAAACCCCCTACCCCCTCTCTCCTTTCAGGTTCACTCTCTCCACCCCTCTTCCACACTTCAGCACTTCCTCTCCTCTTCCCTGCACTCTCTGCTCCCCTCCCATCGCCACCATGAACTCTCACTTCCATACTTGTTTACAGCTCAACAGACAAGGTAGAGCTTGAGTGTGTTTCTACAGTATGTGTGTGTGTGTGTGTGTGTCTGTGTGTGTGTGTGCGCTCCATGAATGAATGAAAGGTACCAGCCGGGCTTGTTTTCCCACAAATGCCTCTGTACCCCAACATCACCTGGGCCTGTGACGGGGGGAGCAGGGGAAGCTGTGAAAGAGTGTAGTGAAACTGCCATGTCTGGCAGAGACAGCTTTCACTGACACCCTGTTAATGTGGCCATCAGAAATTTGGGAAGCAGTGGAGGAGGAGAGGGCATGAGGCACGGCAGAGGGCGCAGATGCTGGGGCTGCCAGATGGTGGCGCCACATGTGTCTGTGCACTGGGAGGTTAGGCAAGATGTGCAAGGGTAAGTGAATGTCAATGTGGAACGCTCAACAACAGCTGACGGTCAGCTTGCTCTGGCCTTTCCCATGTATTTGATTCAGGATACTATGTATTATAGCCTGGACAGATATGTCAACATCACTGACAAACATTTACTTCTGACAATTCTGACTCTGTAAACCTCAAGTAGCACACACACAGATGAATGCATGCACACACACACACACACACACACACACACACACAAACAGAAATCTGTGCTTTGGCCACTACAAATTTCAGTTCCCAATGCCCACTGGGAAGCAGCACTTGACTAGTGAGAAGGAGCTCAGGGTGCCCATTAGCATTGTCACTTAGGCTGCCAGTTGATTAATGCACGCCACACGGTGGCAAATGAAGGCGGACTCGTCGCCCACCCTCCAAATAATGAAGTAAGAAGAGATTGCCCCTGAGAGATGAGCGCCATGCATGGCCTCACTCACTGCACTGCTAATCATTCTGGCATCAGGAGCAAGCCAGAAGCCTGGAGAGGACATCTGTGGGAACTTCAACAGAGAGTTGTGTCTGTGTGCACGGTGTGTGTGTGTGTGTGTGTGTGCATGCATGCGTGCAGGCACAAATATATCCTGAACTACACATATCGTCTCTGAAATTTAGTGAAATGTACCCATAAACCTGTCTGGTGTAAGTACACACACACATGTGCAGAGACAGCAGTAGATGACTACCCTGTATCTTGTCTCCTTTCTTCCCCTAGTGAATCTTTGTTTGTGTTCATCCATCAAAGCTCCTGCAGTGCGTCTCCCTGCCCCAGCCTCCCTCTCCCCACCAGGCCAGGTGTCTGAATGGGGCCTGCAAAGGGTGCCTCTCACTTGGCACGCCACCTTCCCAGTCAAAGCTCCCTCTGTGCCTGCATACAGTCTTCACTTGAAGAATCTTCTTTGGTACCATGGGCACGTTTTCTGACAACCCACCCCTAGACACACACAAACACACACACACACACACACACACACACGCACACACGCACGCACACACAATATCACAGCCAAGAAAATGTTCTGAAGTGTTTTTTGGGGGCTCAGATCTCCTGTATTGATTCCTTTCTTCCTCTTTCTCCCCTTCACCTTTTTAATCATGGACTAGTTGATGAGGCAGAGCTTTCTGCATGCTAAATGCTAAAGTCTTCCACCCTGGGGTTGGTCAGGGTGAGTGTGTGTGTGTGTCTCTTTGAATGAGTTTCTATGTGTCTGTGTAGTGCATCTGTGTTGTGTATCTCTCGTTCGCTCTCTCTGTGTGTGTGTGTCTGTATGTGTATGTGTGTGTGTGTGTGTGTGTGTGTGTGTGTGTGTGCTGTTAATAATTGACTGCACCTGCTGTCCCCCCGCTTCTGCTGATCATTGGATGAATGGCAGCTCATTCCTCTGGCTACAGCTGAAGCAGAATTCTAAGTAAGTATCGGATTTTACACCCATCAGAATGCACCCCTGGGCATGTCCACTTTTAGCAGGGTGTGGAGCTGAAAGCACTTGTGATCATCTGAGTGCTAATATAATGTATTTTGAGGTGCTGAAATTCACAATTTTATTCCCAGACAGATATATTCTCATAAGACCACCTTAGAAAAGAGCATTTCCCGCACAAACACTAAAACTTACGGTAACACTTGACGGGTGAGTGCATAACACATTCATAGCAGTTGTCATACATTGCTCACAAAGCATTCATGACTGTTTCATAAGACATGACTCAGCATTCATACACAACCTTTCATAAATTGTGGAAGACAGAAAGGTGATAACTTATTTTAATTATATGCTTGCTCCAGTCCAACTGTCTCAAAGCAGCATTGCCACTTCTAATTCACACGAGAGTCTATGGGCAAGTCAAGTGTCAAAAAGACAGAGAAAGCATACAATTTAAATATTATATTAAAAAAATAAAAATAATGTAACCTTTGCAGGTCATTATCATGTTTTGCTACCTTGCCTACACTCAAATGGTATTGTGTCCAACTGCTCTGGGGTCAGGGGTCATCTCTATGTAGTTTACCTCCCAGTGTTCAACTCGATTCGATTATGAATACTTCAATACTTAACTTGTAGAGTAAAATGGCATTTGAAGTAGACATAAGATATTCATGAAAAATTTAGATATCACATGATCAGGTAACAGGTTTAAAACAAAAATGACAATGTTGTTTGGAGACTGTTTGACTTTTATTTTGAAAAGTTATCACCATTCTGTCTTCCACAGGAAAGACTGGGTATGAATGCTGAGTCATGTCTTATGAAACAGTCATGAATGCTTTGTAAGCAATTCATGATAGCTGCTATGAATGTGTTACGTACTCATCCATCGAGTAAAGTCTCCAAACTAGGAAACATGAATAAACTTCCTTCCTTAAATGTGTGTATGAGAGATAAGGGTCTGAGTTGGGTGGGATTGTGAGTGGGATTGAGAAAGTAGAGTGAGAGAGGCAAGAGATGTAATCATCATAATAATGACTGAATGGGCATCTCACAGGTTCCTCAGAATGGCAGGAGTGCAAGAACAGAAAAGGAACATGGATAATGTACAGACAAATAACAGATGAAGCCATCTACCAACCAAACACACAAACAAAGAATAACAAACTATTTTATTAATGTTTGTTGTGGCTCACAGGCATGTCAAATATTGACACAGCTATGAATGGACCTCTAACCACCTGTCCTGCAGCAAAACCTCTAACTCTGCAAACCTCAGAGGGTAGCTGTTATAAGCATTTTTTTCTTTTTAATGGAATGGTCAGCTGGGATGAGTGCATTTCTTCATTTCTTTATGGGATGAAATTCATTTTCTTTTACAAGTTTGGTCACAGGCAGCAAGGCCATAAAGGAATTGGTTTCGGAGGGACAGAGGGAAGAGACAATTGTCACATCATATTAAGGGGCGCCAGGAGTCTGGGCTGAAGAGATTGGGAGATTATTTTGTGTCTGCGGCTGAAAGACGAAGAAAAAGACAGAGAGGAAGGAGCTGATGGGATCTCTACTACTTGCGTGTGGGGGCTTGTCTGATGAAAATGACTCCACAAGAAGAAAACAATCAAAAAGTTAAACAGACAAATAATTACTATAGTTTTCCGGTGTGAAAAATCTGAAAGTGAATGCTGACCCAATTCATCATCTGAGTCCATGACTCTGTGCTGTTGATTACAGTGTATATATGTAGTGTATATGTAGTGCAGTGTATATATATATATGTATTTTTTTCATTAATCCTTAAGACGTCTGTGACAGATTTTTGATTTTAAAAGCATTAAGTGGAAAGAAAAAGAGGCCAAGAGTAATATTTTAAGAAATCTGAAGCTATTAGCAGTTCACAGACATTAGGTGGTAAGTTGTTATCTGGAAAGACACATACTACATACAAAATAGTGTGAGGGTGAAACTATAAGTGCTTCTTCCAGATCCAATTCAATTCCAGATTCATTAAATAAAAAAATAATAATTCTACATAAATGACTGCTTTTTTTTTGATGACAAATACAAAAGGTAAATCTATCTTTTTTTTCCATAAGAGCTTGCTATGCCAGCACTTAATTTTATGTGCTCATTACATTTACTATTATTACAACAGCAGCATGCGTCATGAATCCATAAGTGAGATTGCACTCTTCAGTTGAGAGCAGTCAGTCACACACAGTACAATACCAAGTGGTGTGATCAGAAGCTAGGGCCAATTGCAAATGCTGCCTGTGTTTCTCCTGCGTCCCAAGAGCAATCTCTTACGAGAATCACAAGAGGCCGAGGCGGCAGCATGTCCATTTCATTTTGAACTTTATTAGAGTCCTCTTCCCGCGCACCAATGCACAAGGGGAACAGACTGGAAGAACCCAAGTGCAGAAGTACAGGAAAGAGAAAACACACACATACACACACACACACACACACACACACACAGTTGCATTCATAAGGCTGGTTTGGACACTAAAAGCGAGATTGGAATGAAGTGTAAAGGATTGGTCATACTCTCACAATTGGCCCGTGGCAAAATTCCCACAGCATGGTTCTGAGGAACTCATACGTCTCGGGATCTCATCTCGCAGGCAATTTTACTGTGCTAAAGCCTGGGCTTGGGCTGCTCGTCCCTGGCCGCCTCTTTTGTCACTGTTTCAATTTCCTCCCGCAGAAGGAGCCGGTCCACGCCGGCCATCCTCTCCAAGGAGGATGGGTGCCGCACTGAAGGGGCAAGTCAGGAGGCAGAGAGGCGGCTGACTCAATTCGTTTGTTCTGGGGGGTGAGAATGGAAAAAGCTGCGGTGGACTGGGGGGTGTGACGAGATCTATTTCTTCACACCGGCAAAAAAAAAGGGCAGCGTGTGAGGTGGCCTTTCAGGTTTTTCCTGTCACCTTCCAACTCTTTATGTCGCGCCAGGAGATTTGTGTGAGACAATGGCGTATGCGTTTAATTCTGGACATTTTTAAGCACTTCTCAGCCACCAGAACACACATCTCTGACAAGTAACCAAAAAAAATCTCCATTGATGTCAGCAATGACCTACATTACTTGGCCAACAATCATCTCCAGCTTGAGTCATCTGATGATAGCTACAGCCATGTTTCACAACACTCTTAGTACTCAAAGTGCTTCCCTTTCTCCATCCCTCTACTCTCTTTCTGTCTCTCAATCTATGCCAGTATTAGATGCTGCTTCTTTTCAAGGTCCTGCTCTCTTTCTTTCTGCTACTGTTTGCGTGCTTTGTGTATGTTCTTTCTTTTGTTTATCAGTCTTTCTCTTCTCTCTCAGTCTCTTTCTGCTTCAGTGTCTCATAGAATTTCCCGACGACTTCCAGCGCAGTTCCCTCTCCTCCTCATCTCATTCAGAACTAGTTATTTTCTCACCTGTTTTTCTTTTCCTTTTTTTTCCCTGTCTGTCTCTGACTCTCCTGCTTTTCCATTGCAGCTCTTTAAGCCACAGCTGCCTCTGCAGATTAATCTTTAATGGGGAGTCGTGGGAGTCTTTCCACCAGGCTGCTGTTTCAACACTACCCATCAAAAGCAAGGAGCATGCAGCACAGGAGAGACACACAGATACATGTACACACACACACCACCACACATACACACACACACACACACACACACCCACTCACACACACACACACACACACACCCACAAGCACACAGACTGACAGCTGCATACACTTACGCGTGCAGGCAAGCACACACACAACACTAACACAGGCTTTCACATGCAATCAAAACACCCTTTAAAACGATTTCCTTCGCCTCCCTTGTCATTCAGCCTTGGTTAACAACCTCAAGATGTTGTGGCTCCAACCTAAGTCTGCTGATGTCTCTCGCCAGACACAGAGGAAGAGGCTGGGAATTACAGCGGTGTCTTATCAATAACTTATTTCCTGACTGCACAGTTCCGACTACATGTGAGAGATGCTCCGCTGACCCCTCCATAAGCCGAAGGAAGGAGAGGATGCGTGAAACCATGTCAGGGTTCATCAGTGAAATCACGTGACAGTTTCCCCCTGGTTTGACAATCACTGCGCTTTTCACAGAGCATTGATTTCATTATAATTACGGCTGTTAGAAGCAGGCCGCTCCCCGGGGCCCTTGAGCATGATGCACACATGACTGGTAAACTGGAATCGGAATAAAACTGAGGCAATGCTGAGAACTTTGTGTGAAATGAGGTTGTCTCTGCTCCCCTGTTTAAGAATTGTATTATGGATTCTTACAAGTTTCCGACCCCAATCTCAAACTTCACCTTAACCTTAACCCAAAATGACAAGCTTTTCTACAAGAGGCATATTAAATGATGTAGAAAGGTGTATTCTAGCCATATAGAAAGCCAGAGGACTCTATACAATCTGGGGTCATGCAGTTCCTCTGCTTTTATCCTAGTTCATGGTACACTATGTGGCTGGCAACTGAACTAGTGGAGAGGGTGGGAGTTCCACAGGGGGGCCTCTTCTCTCTTTTACTCTTTGCCTTAGTACAAACACATCCCCATCTCTCATGGTCTCTCTCTCTTTTCTTGATTTCCATGTGCTAGCACTTCCTTGTTATGTCTGTTTCTCCCACTCTCTGTGTGTGTGTGAGTGTGTGTGTGCATGTGAAAGTGTGTATGAGTGTATATATGTGAGTGTCTTGAGAGAGTGTATGTGTATGAGTAAGCGTGCGTGTGTAAGTCAGTGTGTACATGTGTGTGTCTGGGTGTCTGTATGTGTGGAGTCGATGGTGTTGGTGGGGTGTTGGTGGTTAGAATGCACAGAATGGTGTGAATGAGAGTGAGACTCAGGTGCTTTCGGAAAAAAAAAAAAAAAAAAAAATCTGGGCCACGGCAAATCACTACGGACCTCTATCCAGAGCTTGGTCTGCCCCCATCCCTACCCTACCCAACACAAACCACAGTGGAGCACTAGGCGAAACCTACACTCTATTTCTGGGGCCGTCTAAGGCTGCATGGGCCTGGCAGGGACGCGGTGGGGAAGGTGTGAGCACTGAGGGCTGCCATGCCTCCAGTGGGGCGAACCACATACCCAGCTGTCTTCAGTGCACCATCAGGGCAGACAGGGCAGGGACAGAGGCAGGACACTCTAGTAGGGCACTGCTGCATTCTCACATCTGACTCTACTAAGCCCACTTTCATATTAGTGACAGTGATAGTGAGTATCACCAAATATTTAGAAAAGAACATGTGAATTTGTAACTATGTGAAAAATGCTGTGATATTTCTTTTGTGCTTGCAAATGATACTTTTATGCCTTTAGTGCTGGTTATAACAGTTAAAGAGCTTATCTCCAAGGCAAATTTTAGGGTAGCCTACTGGTCAACAGGCTTTTGATGGCCCTGTTTCCTTTCCCTCCCAGCTGCTGAAATATGTATGCATGTAGAACAGTCTTTCACCCAGTAAGCTTTCTCATATTAACACACACACACACACACACACACACACACACACACACACACACACACACACACACACACAGTCCTTATCACACTGGAACTTGCAGCTGAACAGATGGAGAAGTCTGTCATCACAACTGAACCGGTCACCAGTGGGTCATCAAAAGTTCTTCCAAGTTCTTATCCATGCATATGCATAGGCACACACACACGCGCACATACACACACACCAGCATACATGCACACACCCGCACACACACACACACACACACACACACACACACACACACACACACACAAACAACCATTCAAATCATGAGCAGCATTAACATGGCACAGAATCTCCAGTACTGACAATTTCACTCTTAGTGGTCCACCATCCTCAAATTCTTTGTCTCCTCACACACAAACAGTCCATTCAGTTACTTCCTCTTCCTAAGCTTTACCGGGGACATGAGCCACAAGCCTGTCTACAGACAGAGGGAAGAGGGCAGTTTCCATGGCAACTGTAAGCTCCAACCTAACTGTCTCGCTCTCATTCGTATCCCCACAACCTCAAACACCCCCCCCACACACGATAGACCGGGCTCAATCTTAGGGCGGAATCAGTGGTTGTCTTTCAAACTGACCCTGTACGCAACAGAATAGTGTTACAACAAATCAGAGGAACACTGGCAAAACAGCAAATATGTCCTTCTTTAAAACTAATGACAGAGCGTTGTGATTGGTCCGAGAAAACCTCGGAGAAGAGCTACTGAGCCCCTATGGCTTGTGGCTAGATGTACCGGCTGAGCAAAACTATTTGCTACCGGTAGGGTACGTCTATATTTCTAGGCTTTGTCTTTCTAGCTTTCTAACACTTGCATATCTCTCTTTATATAAAAGACCGGGGGAGGCCAATGAATGTCATCTGAAGGTATCAGAACAGTTGTCATACAATGGTATAAATTGAACATGATTTTTTTTTTGCTTTTTTTAGCATAGTCATTACAAGTTGAATGTCAATAGGAATTGTAAACATGAAAATAATGGACTGGAAAATAGGGGACTGTTCATCATTTGAGGTATTATTGCACTCAATGATCCATCAGAACACAAATTCACTGGCCTTGACACAATGTCATATGACAAAGGCCTCAAAAGGTGTTCCATTATTTACAGCAGGAGAGACTTCTAATTATTGCATTGTGTGTTTTGGTCTTGTCTAAATGGAAAAGCCCACCAGACTGATAATAAGCAGAAGAGGAGAAAATAAAATAAAATCAAATAAGCAGTGAGTGGAGAGAGGTTGAGGCCAGGCCTCACTGATTTTAGCAAGGTGCTTGTGATTGTACATTCCAAATGAGCTATGCTATCAACCGACCAAACACAGTTTCCATATCAAAGGAAAGCTCAGAGAGCGCCACTTACCTGCATCAGAGGGAGCCGATGAAGTCGGCCGCCAGCAAACAGCAAAAAAAATTAGAGAAAGAGAAATAAATAAATAGAAAGGATAGGAAAGGCAGAAGAGAGGGGGAAAGGGAGAAAGAGAGAAAGAAAGCAAAACATTAGTATCACACTGAACTGCCATAACAGGGAGGCATGACTCATGAAATGGTGAATGCAAACAGTCTGACTCTTGACACGGAATCCCCAAAACAGAACAGCAAACTCCATTCTGATTCTAAGAATGCAGTTTTAATTGCCTCGCCTGAGACAACAAAGGAGTCGGTGAGTATTCTCAATCTCTGTCTCCATCCAAATCATTATTTCAACTTAGATCTGAAATGGGCAAATAGAGACAAGGCAGAATGTATGTAATTAAATTCCAAAAGCATCCAGTGTTTCCACAAAACACAGCTCAATCTGGTGAATATGAAAATTACACATATGAGTGGGGAAGCAATAAAAATGAGAGAAAATCACAAATGCAGAACATTATAGAAACAAACATGTTTTCTTTTAGTTGCCTTAAGTGTCTTGTTGGAGATGAAAAGCCCCTCTTTCTTTGCTCCAGGAGGGAAGGAGTGGAAATTGGAAAGTGGGAGAGAGGTGACAGGAGGAAATGTGTTTGTTCCTGAGTCCACAGGGGGCGATTGAAAATCTCCAGACTGTCAGGGAGTCCCAAGGAATTATGGGATAGAGGGATTGGCTTATTTGTCTTTCCTCTCCTTTGCAAGGTGATGGATAGAGCGGGCAAGTGCAGTGCAGTGCAGTACCTCTGGAGTGTCCGTGAGGCAGTGATGCCTCCACTTATGAGCCTAAAAAAGTCTGTACAAGAGTATCGTTGTCAGCCTCCAACAACGGACCAAATACACACCAGTGCTCGGAGACTAGCACTTAGAGGAGGAGAGGTGTCTCTCTCTTTTAGAAATGAGCATTGCAATATGTACAAAGCTAATGTATCTCCATAACTAAACAGTGGAGGAGAATATGGCCCTGGAGTTAAAAGTTTGGGTTTCATTGCGATATAGATTTTTGGGGGAAAAATGCATGGTTTGCAGGTCTCTTTAAAGTCCTATATCTTACACAAGCAACAGTATACAACACATCAAGAGTATTTTCAAGGAAATGTCACAACAATTGTGAGAAATCCTAGGCAATAAAGAGTATTTGTCAACATCAGCAAAATGTTCTTTGAGGAAACAAAATTCCCTCCCCAAAGTTAATGACATACCCTGTCTAAGATTGCAGCCATTTATCATCAGACATTAATCAAATGGTACAAGACAGTTCCAGAGGGCTTTGACTACTGATTATTTAAAAGACTATTTCTGCCTTAAAAACTAGAATAAGTTGATGATAACAATGATGTATGTGGCAACCACAATTAGACTGATGAGAGCATGGTGACTGCTGTAAGAGCCAGGGCTGGACCTCATCTGGAGACATAGAAAAATACAGAACTACACTTATTTAGTTTTATATTAGTTTAGTGGAGACGTAAAACATATTTGACACACATCACTGCATAACACAACATGCAAAGATGTATTATTACTGAATTTCATGATAGATTGGCTAGATATGAAGATTTTAAAATCATTTAAAAAGCCTTTCCCATCATTTTAAGTGAAATTCACCCTAATTGGTCCAGTTATTAATGCCTCACTTTGACCAGGGTCTCATACCTTAATTTAACTTACTTCTAAAAGTAGACTATGTCATATGCTACTCAATCCCGCATTTAACATATTTCTGTGCCTATTTAATCTAGTTCTACAGTATAAGAGCTTTTAATATTATATGCCACATCGTTCTTTTGCTGTGGCCTTCTCACAGGCTCAGAAGACAAACACACACTTCTTCCTCTCAAAGCAAGAACTATAGCATACATAGCAGAATGATTTGATGTCCCGAAAGAGAATGGCATAGGGGTGTCTACCAACCTCTTTTCCTGCCTCCCTCCCTCCCCCAACCCTGGTATCATTTCCATAGGGGTTCATAAATCACATGAGAATTTACTCAAAGCCATTAAAAATACAGAAGGTTCAGATCGCATTTTACAACAAGATCAGCTCTGTGACCCAGCTACCATCACGGCGAGGGATGATGGGAGTGGTGAAAAATGACAGCATCATGTGGCTTTTGTCCCATAAATCATTTAGGGCCAGTCTTTTGGCAGTGTGTGTGTGTGTGTGTGTGTGTGTGTGTGTGTGTGTGTGTGTGTGTGAAAATAGTGTGATGGAGTCATAGGCATGGGAGCAGTGCTGCAATGCATTGTGGGACTGGCACTTTTTGTATGAGGTGGGGAGGAAATAGAGATAGATGGGTGATGGCTGAGTTGACAGAAAAAGGTGGAGTATGCTCATGTGCTTACAGCCTGCAAGAGAGATTTGGGCCAGTGTGTTCGCCTGATCATACTACACAGCACCACAAAAAACTACTCCTCTGTGTCTCTTGTAATGGTTACCCACAACATACCAAAACACTGCATTTACTGAAAACAACATTTATACTGAATTCGCACATCTTGGCAGAAAAAAAAGAGCTAAAGAGGTAGGCTATGGTTTTATCTAAATGGTACACACTTTTTCAAATGTTCAACTGAACTTGAACCTTGCTTGGTTGGTATGAAGAGGCTGTCAGTGTAATCTACTCCTAATAAGTTTGCCAGATCTGAGTAGCTCTTGCATGACATCATATTTAAGAGTACACCAGAAAAAGACAAAAAAGTACACAGAAAATTGTTCTGTTGTCTTGTGTAAGAAAAAGAAAACTTCTATCTTGTTTTGCTAAAGTAAAATGACTTTCTGTTTCGCTAAAATAAGATATATTTTTTCTCTTCAGCCCAGAATACAAAATAAATACGATGATGGCACAAATCATTAGCAAAACTTCAGTGTATTAATTATGCATTCTTGTGTTGACAGACCATTGCTGAGTGCAGCACTCTGCCTGAATGTTAATAAGGAGAAGTTAGATGCTTGGGGTAATTGAGAAGGTATTCATATAATAAACAAATATGGGGAATGAGTAAACGATAGTGCAATATTCCCTGGGTACATCCACTTATCACCACCTTTTTGAATACTCTCCTTTCCTCAAAACAGCTCCAGGCCTCTTTCGGTTTTCGAGCGTTTCAATAAAAATGATTTACCCGCCCTCACCCCCCTCTCCATCCTTTCCTTTATGCTTCCCCAGTGATTTTCTGAATGGCAATACTTTAAACACCATTCTGTCTTTTCAAGAAGATAACAGAGCATTAGAGGAGGGAAATATATCTGCCCTCTTTTCAGCTAAATCATCATAGATACGGAAACACATTACGACAGTCACAAGCCAGACCCAGGGGAGGAGGGGTGGTGGTAGGGGGAAGGAGGGGTGGTGGTGGGGTGGGATTGTGGCTGCCTTATAAATCCTTAAACGTACCTCTGAACCACAGAAGATAAAATACAATCATTCCTTTAAAAAAAAAAAAAATCATTGTGCGGTACCATGACTTTTCATTTTGCTGTGGTATTGGACATGACAGCCTATTCCCTGAGACAGGCCAGGAGAGGTAGTCTGGCTGCAGAGGGCCTTATGAATTGGCTCCCCTGTGGTTGAGTTGAGCTTAATTACCATCTGAACATGAGGGAGGAAGGTAGAGGTCCGTTAATGAAACTCCTCCAACATCTCTCTCTCTCTCTCACCAACAGTACAAAATGCTAAAGTGATTTCAAGGACTTTGGTGGACTGGATTAACTCTTAAATGGACACTACTATATGTCAAAGAGGACATTTGAGCCTTCTTAGTTGGTGGACAGGGTATTTTCAAAGACTCTCCATAATTTCAATGAAAGCTGCCTGACCTGCTCACTGCAATTGATTGTTAGTGGAAAAAACATGGAAATGTTGTAGTTATGGAAGTGACAGCCTTGTGTGTGTGTGTGGTGTGTGTGTGGTGTGTGTGTGGTGTGTATGTGTTAGTGTAAATGGGCTTGTGCAGTTACATAACCAGGTAGAATAAGAAGGCTGAACTTGCATTCTTGCTCACTGACTCACTGTGTCTGTCAAATAGGAAAATAGTTAGATCAGGAGAGTCTAGGGGGGATTCAATGATTGTTAGTTGTACGCCTGTCCACATGGGGCCTTCAAAATCTTTATTAGCAGGAAATCCTCTCAAACAAGCACCACTCTCTTTTTTTGCTCCTGCTTGATATCAACAGCCATAGGGGAGATACTCTGGGTATCTGCAATAGGAACACAGAAATTGTTGTAGAAACCTCACATGGGGAGTAACAGTTTCTGCTGGGGGTGTCTTAAGCGAGCATGTTAGCATGGGCAGACACATCTTTAGCAGTTAGCCGTGCGCAGATAATGTCAGCCTGTGGTGCTTCCTGTCAATCTGCTGAGGAGAGTATGAGAAAATGGTGGACAGGGGAAGATATTTCTGAGACTTGTGCATGATATGGCAATTTCCTCTGATGTCTGGCAATCTTTTGAAGTTGCTTCTTCTCCAGCTTCTTTTTATGATGGCTGACTGTCTCAGTGACTGCACTGCTGTCACTCAAGAGGGTCAAAAGCGTGAGGTGATGGCAAGGTCCTTCTCTGAATTTGTACAGAGAGGCCTGGAGCCAGAGGGCAAGATGAAATTGGAACAGTTTTGTCCGACTTCATTCTGGCATATAAATTCATGGAAATGACAAAAAAAGATTCATTTATTCAATTACATTTTCAGGAATATTAGACATTAGTCTTGTTAAACCATCATAAGACAGTACTAGAGCTCAAAGCTTCTTCCAGTCCAGTCTGACAGAGTTAGCATAGCATACATTGTGTCCACACCCTGTGATTCCCTCATCATCTAAAAAGAACTGAGCATGATGTGACTGACCATTAATTAAGTGCAGTGATCCATCTACGCAACAATTATATATGTTTTTATTCAGTGTCTCAGAGCTCTGTGGTGGAACTGGACAGGAACACAATCGAATTGCAATTGAAACACAAACCGCTGCTGCAGATAGAGAGAGGACTGTCACAAGTTAATATGACAGCCGATCACAGCAACTGTATCAGGCAACAGAACACTGCTAGGTATTGATCCTCCAATGTTTGCAGTGATGCTACATTTTTATTCAATTTCACCAAGTGTTTTACCAACTCTTTTCAAGTCATGTGCTCATGTTTAAGAGCAATCTTGTTTTGTATTTTGATAACATTCAAGTGAAGTCTAAACAAATATCAGTTCCATGTGCTAACAACTAAATCTTCAAAAAGAAAAAGGCAAAAAAAAAAAACAGTGATGAATGATGAATACCTTGTCCAGAGAAAGTAAATACCATCTAATGACACAATCTACTTAAATCTTAAAACGTGAAAGTTGCATTGCAACTCTAAATTGTTACAGTAAGAGTCACCAGTTAAATTTCAAAGCCACAACTCGTCAGTCTTCCATGGCAGCCATTCTAAAGAGATTTGTAAAGGGTCCCGTGCCAAGCCCACTGATGTCAACAGATGAGATCAGAGATTAGGTGATTATACTTCCTCTGCAATTGAGTCAGGGGGAGATTCTGATGGTAGATTTTGATATTGCTCTCAACAAGCTGTGAAAATCTTACTCAAAAAATGAAAATGAGGACGCTTTCTCGTAAACATTCAGCATTATCTGCACTTCAGTGCATGTGTTCTGACGTTTTCTTTTTCTTTTATTTCCCAGTGTAGAATACAATGCCAATCAGCTGATGGAGAATATCAGAGAAACGGTTTAGATAGATTGTGATGTTAACCTGTTGAAATTATCAGCCATATTAGCAAAGCCACATTTGATTGCACACAAGCATGGATGCGCACACACACAAATACACACACACAAATACACACACACACACACACACACTGCAGTATCTCGGGTATCCAGAGAATATCTGTGAATCACTGGAGTCATACTGTCTCTGCGGATGTCTGGCTGTGTAGTCCGATCCACAAGCTTAACAAACGCAAAGAGCTTAAAAGCCTGTAATCTTATTGTGTTCACTTTCTCTCCATCTTGTTTTTCTCAGACTCTCTTTCAGAAGGCAAATCTCTGGCAGCCATAATCATACAGAAGCTGCACTAACACAAGAGTGGTCAATGGTGATGGTGATGATAATGGCATCCCGGTCAATATCACCCGCCTGTGAATGTGCTGGCATAAAGAATGAATTTTTAACTGGGTTCTTGCCAAGGCGTTATTTGCATTCTGTGTTCTGTTATATTCACTTTGGACAAATGGTTAGAAGAGACACTAACTGTGGGTCAGGGTGTAATCTAGCGAGCTATCGTTTTCTCATCTAGCAATAACATTATTTCAGAAGGAAATGAAGGGAATCGTGGATACTGAACACAATCTCTCTCTCTCTCTCACACACACACACACACACACACTTTCTCTCTGCACTCTCTTTCTCTCTCTCCCCGTCTCTATCAAGACATGGAACTGATTGCATATTTAACATGGAAATATTCTTGCATGTAGCCTGTTTACATTGAGGTTTCCCACAACTCTGCATAAGGGATCAGGCATCACAGTTCCAGGCAAGATCCCACCCAATCTACCACCTGAGGATTTCTCTGCAGAGGCTCTCAGTGCATTACCAGTAACATCTTTTAACCCATAATGCATCTTGCCCAGAACCCACTACTTCTGTTGCACGTTTACAGTAACAGTCCCACATCAGGCTTTCTGCTGTTGTGATCTCCTCAAACAGAAGACTGTGCCAGTGAGGGGGGCACTCTGAGTTACACCCTAGAATTGGCGCTATACATTCAAAACACACACGACAGGTGTGTGTGTGTGTGTGTGTGTGTGTGTGTGTGTGTGACTGAATTAATAGCTCAGTGTGAATACCATGTGTGACACCAGAAATCACATTACTAGGGAACCTGATATATGCTTCTCCATCCCTTTGATACTATAATGCTGTGGTACTTATTCCTATTACTGTAAATAAATAGAGATATTTATTAGATAGAAATATTTCCACAAAAGGCAAAATCATGTCTTAGGTCCAATGTTAAGCAGCTGCTGACATCGACAAGACAAACTTGAGGCAAACTCAAGGCAGCCACAACTTAAGCCTAAGGTTTATGCTGTGACCCCCCAAAGACACTCTTTGGAGCCTGTCATGATTGGACTATGCTGGGCAGATGCATAGGAGGTTTTCCATTAACCTTTTGAAATGGGGGGTCAGCACATAGTTCAAGGTGCTAAATATGCAATTCATATGCATATATGCGATCTTCTATAATCAGGGGGTTTAACCACTATGATTGGGGAACTGTTATCAAATTTTTAATGTATGCCATCTCTCATTATAAACGTTCTCATTCTTGGACTTTATTTTATCTGTGAATGACTACTAAAGAAAAAGAGGCTTTATCAAGTCTGCAGGTCAAAGTGTTAAACATTTAGAAAAACAGAATAGAATAACAGGTCAAGCTATTCAAATTAACACCATTTAAAGATATAAAAGTTGCATTCCCCATTTATTTAATAATAAAAGGTGTTATCATTACATTTAAAAATTATGTCTGCTGGAGGCCTCTGATTTGTTACTTAGAAAGACATGTAAATCAGTAATGCTGATTTCTTCCTCCATCCCTAATTAAAATAATTATAGGCACAGTTTCTTTCTACCCCAGTCATTATTTGCAGTGGATCATTACAAACTTGACTACAAAAGTTCCAAGCACCACGACTCCAAATGAAATTAATTAAAAATTCTAAACACAAGCAAAAATAAGTTGCCTCTGACCTATGTTTTTATTTATGTATCTATTTTCTGCCTGGTTCAGCAGTTTTGGCCCAGGCTTGTTTTTGATCTCTAAAGATACTAGTGCGAATTAATGACCTGCCGAGCACATCTCCCACTGAAGTGGACTGCACTGGATAATCAGCCTCCTAATGGACACACAAACATATCTGAATGGCCAAGACTCCACTCACTCCACAACTCCCCCTTTACACACACACACACACACACACACACACACACACACACACACACACACACACACACACACACACACACACACACACACACACACACACACACACACAGGGTTTACCTCTCTTGTCTCAAAACTTTTATTTAAATCTAAGGAGAAAGGGGGAGAGAGAGTGAGTGTTAATGACATTAGTCAGTGCTGGAGCAGTGCAAAAGGGCAAACCATAACTCAGGAAACTGCCCCAGTTAAAATGGGGGGGGGATGGAGAGGGAGACAGAGGAAGAGAGACAGAAAGCGAGAGAGAGAGAAAGAAAAAAGAGATATATGGAGGAAGAGAGATAAAGAGAGAAAGGAGAAGTGGTGGCTGAAATGTTATGAAATCCAATTAAAGCACACACATCAGGAGGGCAAGTGCTGTATGTGTACATGCAGCCAGGGGCCTCACTAGGCTCTTCTGAGACTGGAACAGTGGCAGCCATTCTGGCTCTGAGTCGATAGGTTGTATCCTGAGGGCTAGAGTTGCGAATGGAGGGAAAAGCAAGTGCAAGCTTAGTGCTTGGCCTGGTACTTTAGTGATTTATATTAATCAGACTGTGTCTCTTTCCATGTTGGCGGAAGCTTTTTTTCATCTCTCTCAGCTTTCCATGGGCACAATTACGTGAAAACAGCCTGGACCAGTTTTTCCACCTCAGTTCATTTGAGAGAAACAGAGAAACTTGCAATTTACTATGGCCTACAGCAGGAGTGGCCAAACTCTTCTGTGTGTGGGCCACATACCGAAAAATCTAACCTGCCAAGGGCTAATGCAAAATCAAGTTTTCAACCAGTTACAAGTGAAAGAGCATTAGGTTTTAGATCAGACAACTCCAGTGCCATCCAATACTTTCTCTACGATGCTGTAGTGCTAAACTGTGACGTGTGACGTACACATAATATTAGATTAATGTAAAAATTGGCTTTAGACTTCATGGCAGGTGGCTTGAAAGAGAGGCTAGGACAGGCCCTAGTGTAGCCTCGGGGATGCTGAAAAAGCTACATTAAGTGGCAGCCCACACTATTCTTCTGCATGCCTGCCTACAGTCATTGTCTTTAGAACAATGCAGAGTCTGTTTCTTGTGTTTGCATCATTCATGAATGTGTATATATCACTCTGGCAAATTGCATTTTACATGTACTTAAAATGCCTTTGACAACACATAACCCTGGTAGTGCAGTTAGTACTAGCACCAGTACTCTCCAGGCAATCTTCCTTTGCTGAAGCCAATTCAGTCCTCATGCATTTTCTCATCTTGTGCTACTGGTGACCCTCTCAGCTAATGTAAATAGAAGGATCACATGTGAAAGCTGCTCTTGTGTTATGAAGTAGGGGTAAGAACAAGGAACCTTGCTGTGTTTGCCAAATTGTTTGTCAACCTTGTACCTTTTTTTCAATACATTGGTTCTCTCTCATTCCCTCTACCTCTTCCTCTCTCCCTTGTTCTCACGCACGCACACCCCCCTCCACATTCTACTGTAGACGTGTGGAGACTGTTTTTTGCCGTCCTCACAGCAGGACACCCATCTCCTGCTGCAGTGGATTTATTTCAACATCTACGAGATTTACTTCAGGCTGAGCAGGTATAAAGCCTTGTATCAGGAACTCAGTCTCTCTATCCGCTCTCGACACAAATGTGACTACAAAAATTGTGTGAGGCAGAGACGAGAAAGAGAGGGAAGAGAGAGAGAAAAGGGAGGGGGGGGTGATAGAAGAAACTACAGAGAAGGTTTGAGACACTGTTAAAATCATCTAAAAAGATTATCTCTTGGCGTAACTCCTCCTGGTGGCTAGAAGCTCTTCACTTTAAAGAATGTTTGTCTAGTATGACAGGTCTAGCACACCACTCTGTTGCTTGGGGCACTGTGCATGCAGGGAATGCTCTATTTTTAAGTAACGCTCTGCTCTTATGTCTTGTAATCTCATTGAAAGCTGGTGGCAGCTCTTTTTTCTTTATTTAGATACTTAACTGAAAGAGAGCGAGGAAAAGAAAAAAAAAACACAATTCAGTAACAATGAATTTCATGCACTCTGTGCATATCATTGCACTTTTTTGTCCAGTGCTTCTGCATTCCATGGTGCATTGCAAATCAAGAGCTGAGGATCTTGTTTGTATTCCAAGGGAGGCAACCACATCAAGGCCTGACAGGAAAGGAAGTTCTCTGCAAGGGTCCTCAGAGAGAGAGAGAGAAAGAGAGAGAGAAAGAGAGGGAGATGAATGGAGGGAGAGAGAGAGAGAGAGGAAATGGTAAGGAGTGTGTAAGTGTGTTGTTGGTGGGGTGCGGCGAGAGATGGGTGGAGAGGGAAAGGGTCGTTTAGCAGCTGTAGAGAAGAGTGAATTTCACACTCCTTTAATCTCATCCTGCAATCTGTCCACTAGCGAGTGGCAGAGGAAGGCGCCAAGGTGTCGCACTGGCACTAATTCAATCACTGAGAGCTGATTGGCTGACTGGCAGGGGACTAGGAGGATCCAGAGAGAGTTTGCTTGTGGGTGATGGAGAGTGAGAGTGCATACGCCTGTGTGTATGTGGACATACTTACGTGTGTGTGTGTGTGTGTGTATGTGTGTGTGATCGTGAAAAGTCTTTTTCCCTGATAGAATCTGGATTGTGACGCTGCTGTTTTAAGCACTTTCTCTTCATGCCCTTGAGGGCTTGTGCCTGTTTGTTACCTCACCATAAAGGCCCCACCTCACTGATAAGTATAAGGCTAGCACGTCTACCTTGTCCTCCTAATCTGAAGGCAATGCGTGTTATCCTCTCGAAGGTATGAAGGTCTGTGGTTGGAGACATTTCAGCGTTATATAAATCACTTGTGATGTTCATGTCGTGATAAAGTTTCTTAAAGCCAAACTATTCAACGTGGTGGAATTTGAGCTCTCATAAAAAAGCCTTGGTGGCAGTCATCAGACAAAAAAGATTTTGTTGACTCAGGACATCTGAATTAGGCTTACCCCTGTCCTGAGGTCAAAAGAGTGCCTTGGATTCCTGCTGGCCTATTTAGCAGCTTGAGACAGAGGTTGGCAGACACAGACAGTAACAAACTGAGTCATTACATTCCATTATGTAGATGGGAAATTGTCCAAGCTTAGTCTGACTACCCATTTTCATATGAGAGTATGATGCAATGCCAGAGCAACATTCTGTTTGCCATTGCATGATCTGGAACAATAAAAAGGTAATAACAGAATCATAAATGCCCTCATTAGAAAGACACATAATAAATGAGATCCAAGATACAAGCCTTGAATAAAAAGGCCATTCATTCTCACAAAAAAAACAAAACAAAACAGCGAGACCCTGGTGGGTCCCTGAATTTGAAATTAAGTTAATTTAGTGCATTGTAAACTTATTCTGAAACAATATTCCATGAAACTACCCCCAAACTACAAACCAGTCTCTCACCATGGCTTTAACTGTCCTCAAACTTCTACTGTAAAATTGAGGACTTGAGGCAACCCAAAGTCCAAACACACATATACACTGACCGAGATAAAACTGCATCAAATCTACTTTGTCCCTCATTTCAGAGAGGCCTGAAGTTCTGGGTAAGTGTGTCATCCCTCCTCTGGATTTTAGGCTGCCAGAGACCATGCTGTGCTCATCGACCTCCTTACTTCCTTCATCGGAAGGGCTTCCCTTGGCCATGGTTACCATCCGAGTCCACCAGGGGAAAGAATTCTGGGGTTGTGGAGGTTTCGCAGGTCAGGGATGGGGGATGACTTTGTTAATACGCTCGGCACAAATGAAATGTCATCAGTGACATCCTGGCCTATGACAGAGGAAATGAATAATCAAATGCAAACAGTCTTCAAAATGGCTCCCTCTCCCTCCACCCCCCAGCCCCATATCTGTTTGCATTGGTAATGAGGGCGGAAAACCAATCATACTAAAATGGTTATCTCAGTCTCAGTATTAAATATGGATGTCAGCTGTCAGGGGAGAAAGAAGAAAAAAAAACATGAAAGAATTATCATTTTTGCTTGCATAATTAAATACATACATACTCCCATACATACTCCCTCTAAAGAAATGTTTTTCAACTTTGTGAAAATTTTGAATAATATATAAATGAATGTGTCCAACAGCTTAAAGGCCACAAATTCAATATTACATACAAAACTTTTATCAGCACAGAGTATTGATGTTTGATTCAAATGCAATCTTATTCATTTAAAATTGGATTAATGAAAATAAACTATGGGGAGTGGGAGCGCAACGAGAAATCCTTGACAGAATTTTAATTTAGTAATATGAGAAGGGCAATACTGCAAAGTGGTTTACTACCACCACAGCATATGTTAAAAATGCTAAAATATCAGATTGCTACTGCACATCTATGTAAAATACGGTAAACTGAAGCACCAGTTATGATTTTCATCATTGCACCGACTATACAACATAAACAATACCCAGCATGCAGGCTACTGTGATGGTGTAATCACAGAGGGGAAAATTGTTGCCAAACAACACATAATTTGACTGGATAAATACTGGATAAAAGTGGTACTAATAGGCCTAATTTAGCTGAAACCAAGCAGAGCTTTTGTGTTTGCATTTCTGAGCTTATTTATGAACCTTTGAGTTGCATACCATCATAACTATGAGCAGCACTTACAAACAGATGGATACTGAACTCTTGTGGCATGTCAGTGTTTATCTTCTTACCAGGCAAGGATGTACATGTGTCATGTATGGTCCGCTCTACAGAAAATTCACTTTTCACTTTTGAAATTGTACTGTTTTGAAAAAATGTCCATGATTGCACTCTCTCATTGAAGGGAAATTTCAGGCAATAGGATGTGTGCTGATTGTCAATAGCACCTCAGGCTCTGGACAGCGCTCTCATATTCAACAATAGCTTCAGCACCACGGACAGCTCCATTGCTACAGGGCCAGTCCCAGCACACTATTATTTTGGGGTCTGATGATGCAGACCTTGCCGATTCACCCAGCCTATTCAACACCTCAGTCAACAACCCTCATCAGTAGACCCACTCAATCAGACAAGCAATTCCCAGCTGTAAATACTTAGGTTCAGCAAAGCCAATTCAACTACATGGATGAGAGCAGGAGTAGCAGCACTACTCGGCCACCTCACACTCGGCAACACTGCTCTCAGCAACACTACTGACACCTGCAGAGCACTGCCAGTTGGTTTGGGGGGAGAGACAGAGAGAGAGAGAGAGAGAGAGAGAGAGAGAGAATAAGAAATACACGAGGGGGGGGGGGGGGCTGAGATGAAAGAAAGATGAGACAAACAAACAACAATACCGATAACAACAATAACACCACCAACACCCAAGAAGACAGCATGAATTTCCTCCAGACTTCTAAAGAGGCCTCTGGGGACAGCATGACTGGATGTCTCTGAGTTCCAGCTCACCAAGGGCAGAGCAAAGGTCATTGGGGTGAAGCCTGAGGGGGGTGTCATTGCTCCTGGGCTCCTGCTGCCTGACTCTCACTCTCTCAGGTAATGAGACTCAGGAGCCACAAGGCCATAGGCCTCTACGTCAGCATAGCACCACAGACAGCTCCTGGCAGGGGTGAAGCGAGGGACTTGCACTCTGTCTCTCTCTCTCATCCTCTCTCTCTCTCTCTCTCTCTCTGTTTGTCTTTGGTCAGAAATTGCATATGCAGGCTGTAAAAAACCTTAATAATTTCTACCAGATTGCCCACACTGTCTTTTCCATTTTTTAAATGACAGTAACTTAAAAAAGATGGCAATGCTACCATAACACAGTCTGTGTCACATTCCACTATGCAGGTTACACCCTTAAAAAGTTCACAGTACATTCTCAGCCTATATTATACTGGGCCAATAGTGGCAATGTGATTCATGAAGGAACCTGGAGCTTGGAAGATGACAAATGGAATGGGCTGCGTGTGTTAGCCCTATAATTTATTCACATACACATACTGTTTGTGCTAAATTTCAGTTACAGTGGTTACACTTGATGCTGATTTAAAAAAAAAATGTCCACAAGGTATTTGGCTCATATATACAATCCTATGTTTGGCAACAGAGTCCTACAGAAGACTCAACATAGAAACTCATACTGGTACACAATTCATAAAATGCAATTTTAAGGCATTCTGCATCTCAGCACTGCAGATCCAGCCTGGGCAAAAACAGGCCCCCTTCCCCCGAGGCGCTGACTCAGCTGTGCTGCCCTGCATCCATAAGAGCAAAGCAGTGTAGTGGGAGGGCTCTGTGTGCTCTACAAGGCTAAAGTCAGCAGCACCAACATGCTACAAATCCTCCCTCAGCGCTGGAGGGAAGGCCTTGTGTCAGAGGCCATCAGGGCGCCACAAGCACAATCCTGGGTCCAAGACGGACTGAAGAGTGAGGCATAGCTGCTGGATCCTGTCACCGCCCTGGCCTTGACCCCATGCAATGCCTGGCCAAACGAGGGACACTGTGTGCCTTCTGTGCCATAGGCCCTCTCCTCGGGGGCAATCCCAGGAGATCTGAGAGGCCTGGGTGGGCTGGCGGCGTGGAGCTTGTTTGGTATGCCGCAAGTCTGCACTGCGGTTAGGCTACCATACAGACAGATGGAGATCAAATAGTCCCTCACTGACACTACACACCCATGTGTACACACGCACATGTGGACGTGAGGCAGTCTGGCAGTTTAATTTCTATGGAAACAGAACCTCTATCACAGGAGAATCTCCTCTGTCGCAGGAAATTACACCTGCCCAAAGTGTTCCAATCATTCTTGCAGTTAACCTTGGACCTCCATGGGGTACAACCTGGAAGCACAGTCCAGGCATCCTGGTGTTGACCCCCACTTAAAAAAAACACACAAGAAACTGTGTGTGTGTGTGTGTATGTGTGTGTGTGTGTGTGTGTGTATGCCACAAATTCACAATAAAAGCAAAACACTGCATTCTACAAGCAATGGTACCTAGCCTAATAGCCCAAAAGGATGCATTTGCTGTGGCATTTATCCAGTTTGGCTCTTGGCTAAAATATATCTGGAGCAATACAGCATAAAATGGCCACTTAAATAGCTGGCCATAAAAAGAGAATTCATAAAATCATTCCTTCTTGAATGCATGCTAAATTATGGGATTTATGCTAAATACAGTCTGTGCATAAACCTTGCATAGTTTCAGAAATGCAAATCATCTTCAGTTGATGGAATTCTCTCTCTCCGCCACGCTGATAAAATATTTGTGAATCTTCAGAAAGCAGCAGTGGCGGCCTATGTGCACGCCAGGAAGAGTCTGATACTTTTTCTTTTTTTTTGCCTTTCTTTTTTTGGTCTGGAACAGCGACACTTGTTTGACTTTCCCTTTCACTAAAACCGTGTGTGTCAGGCAATCGAAGAAGCTTGTTAATGCTGTCTGCCACATCCTTAGCTCTGCATGGACAAGTAGGCGAATATGAAAAGTTTTATGAACAGCAGCTCTGTTTTATGAACAGCTTCAACGTATAGTGTGCTTTTTCTCGCTGTTGAATTCTTCTACCTTACACTGCTATACATACAATACAATGTAAACTGCAATAGCAGTAGAGTCAGTAGACTATACTGTATAGGGTGGAGTGCAGCCACACATACATATAGAGTCACATACACACACACACACACACACACACACACACATGTGCACACACACACACACACACACACACACACACACACACACACACACACACACACAGCTCCCCATATCAATCAGGGAACTGACAGTTATATGTGGCACATGAAGTTACTCATGAAGAACTCTCCCATAACAGGTAAATCCTCATCTGCTGCACTGTTGATCTGAGTCTCCACTAGAATTGAAAACGTTACACGGACAAGAGTACTTACAGTGTACCCTCTACTCCTCTTATTCACACTGCGACACCCTCCCAGATCACACACACACACGCACACACAGCCTAACCCACTCTGTGTTACACAAGGACACACACACGCACACTCACACACACACACATACTCGAGCAACACATTCAAACGGGCAAATCGATACCAATTTTAGAACAAGACAGTTGTCGCCTTCCACCTCATCTCTCCGCTGTCTGGAGCCATGGCAGCAGACAATTTGCAGGGGCACCCTTCCACAGATAGGACAACAGGCAGCCGGACGGGACAAATGGCTCTGCCGCAGAATTGATGGACTGCAATCAGACAGGCTCTATGGAACCCAGTCACTGAGGCTTAATGCTCAGTTCACTCTAGAAAGGTGAGTGTGAGACCGATTGGAAATCAGCCTTAGGTAAAGTACCAAAATCACATACTGTGTGTGTAAACACACACACACACACGCACATACGTACGCGCACAGACACACACACACACACAAACAAATACACACACACACACACACACACACACAGACACGAACAACAACCAAACAACCAGCACATTAGGTCAGGGGAAGTGCATTCCTCAGTTGTAAATGGCTAAGCAACTCACCTAATTGCATCATCCACAAAATAATCATAGGAAGCAGTGATCAAAAAAACGAAAAACACAGCATGACCAAATCAAAACATCACAGAACCAAAGAACCGAAGAAAGTATATATATATATATATATATATATATATATAGGACTCAAAAAAAGGAAACAAGAGGATGATTTTGTCATCCATTTTCTGTTCCACCAGTCATCATCTGATCAAACATAATAGCCATGCTCAGAGTGCTACGAAGAACCACTCTGGCTCTGGCCAACCAATGAGCAGCCTGGCAACCGGGACCCCATGTTGCCCCCCCCATCCTGTGAGGAGGGGAGTTGGAGAGCCAGCTTTGGTAAAATGATGGTTATTTCTGGGGACTCAAACCACAAATTATCTTCTTAGAATTGTGCTGAATGAGACCCTCCTAGTTGGCACTTGGGTGCAATTCCTTGCATATTGTGATAATAGCTGAGAGCAAACACAGGCGTCCCTCTCTTTCCCTCACTCTTCCTCGTTTGTAAAATTAAGTAAGTAAAACGGATTTTATTGTGCTTTTCACATACACTGGTCACAAGGTGCTTCATGTGGCAGTTCAAAGAATATACGACACAATACAAAGGTTTGGACAAAACGAAGCGGTCATCTCGTTTTTTATCAAGTTGAATCCAGACTTTCTGCCTTGTATCTCACCGGTGGGGATGTGCACATTACCACTACTGCTACTCAAAACATAAGACAAACGGCTAAACATGCATTAAAAGAGACACAGGAGAACACATGAGAGATGAGAGGGGTCTACCCAAAAGCTTGCCTGTAACGGTAGGTTCTCAGCTGCATCTTAAATCTGTCTGCAGAAACAGCAAGCCTGAGCTGGGGGGGAAGAGTATGGGACAAGTAGCAAATTTTGGATCTGAGGGAGCGTACGGGTGCACAAGGGTGGATATGAGCAGATACATACGCAGGTGTCTGGCCATGCAGGGTCCTGTATGTGATGGTGAGAATCTTAAACTGTATCCCGTAACACTCAGGGAGCCAGAAGAGGGATCCAAGGAGTGTCAATTTGACTTTGTTAAAACCTGGCAGCAGCATTCTGAAATGGCTCTAAACATGGCAGAGCAGACTTACACTGGGAGGAAAAAGGGTTAGCGCTACGGTAGTCCATGCATGGGGAAATAAAGGCAAGCATGAGCATTGAATTAGAACTGAATTTGCTAATGTTACGCAAAAAAAAAAAAAAAAAAAAAAAAAAAAAAAAGATCTGTCCAGCTGTTTGAGGTGTGAGTCAAACAACAGGGACTTATCAAATGTTACCCTTAGGTTTATTGGGCTAGAGCGGATGACAGACACAAGGGACCCCGGGTATTAATTAACAGTTTGATTAATATGGTCAGGAGCAATTAAGCAATTGAGACTGCCCACATGCAGCTTTAAAGAAGTATACACACACACACACACACACACACACACACACAAACACATTGTTTATATAAGTATAGAAAGTTGTATGTGTGATATTTGATAAGTCGGTTTTAAAATGTGCTCTATGAATAAATTATGACTAAGTATGAATATAGTCAAACACAGGCATAGAAACACACGCACACGCACACACACACACACACACACACACACACACACACACACACACACACACACACACAAAGAGTATAGATGGGACTTCAGGTAGTTTAATCTTGACCATGTAAGCTCTTCCCATGTGTTTCAAGCATACAGCATGATCTATATTCATGAGCTGCCTCTCTCACAAGAGAATCCATGTCATGACAGACCTAAAAATGGTTAGCCATCTCAGTGGAGTCCTTAATGCAGTAGGCTATCTCTCTTGAAGAGCATGCACTATTTACATTACTTGCCATACCCATATGAACCAAAACATGCTGACAGATGGGGCACAATGGGATGTTCATACCACATTAACTGAACCAATTACAATCGCCTTCACCTTTAATGCATGCACAGTGGGTGTGCTGTGAAAGTATCACAGTTGAGAGGATCTAGAGTCGTAGAAAAAAAAACAAAAAAACTATCAAGGTTGATGTGTGCTGACATACCCTATCAGTACTGCTGGAAGCCATTTTTTCAGTCTCTTTGATATGTCTGCATGAGAGGAGGCAAAAAAAAAACCATGTTCACGTGTAAACAGTTTATGCAATTACAAATTGAAAGCTAATTTGTGAGCAGCTCATTAAGCGAGATCAGTGCAGTGGATGGCGTTCATTCACCAGGACCCACTAGGGCTCGTTTGATATGATGCAAAAAAGGCCTGCAGCCCCAGCCTGATGTGCTCACATCAGCAAAAAGTAAACCACTCAGACTTTGAAGCTAACCACTCCCTGGTGTGATAAACCCCACTCTTTGGCGAAGGAAACATCCTACATCGCACTGAGTTGGCATTTTATCAACATTCAATAAAACACACACTCACAAACAAACAAACAAACAGATGAATGAATGGATGAATGAATGAATGAAACAATCAATGAACTGCATCATATATACCGCATTGACAATGACTGGCCTCCACACTCTACAGAACCAGACATCCCAAGTCTCTAGGAAGCTCCAAGAGTCACCTGCATTTAGCCTAGAGAGTGGCTCCCGGACTCCCATGAGTGATAAAAACTAAGTCGTGCAATTGTGCGTATTTCATTTGGGAGAAGCAGTCAGAACACGCTGCAGAAGCAGCGCAAGAGAGTGACAGGGAGAGAGGGAGAGGGAGTGAGAGTTAGCCTTGCAGACGACCTCTGTCTCTTTCATGATCAACAGTCATTAAAGTGAAAGCTTCTTGCAGTGCAAAGGAAGAAAAAGTGCATTTTACCCTGAAGTAAAACGTGCCCGTGCAACATAATATTCAACACCATATATTTCCACTGTGCTTCGTAGGGGTGTTTTAAAGACAGCTAAAGTGAGTTTAACAGTTCTGTCCTTTTTTTGTAGAGCCTAGGCTATTTCAAAGTAATATAACTGGCTAGCTTTTCAACAACTGCATCTGCGTTTTAATGCATTAAGTAAGCATTAGGGCCAATGTAATGATGAGGCCAGTTTGAACTGTAAAAGTGTATGACAGAACAGAGCAGAATAGAATAGAATAGCGAACAGATTACTGTTTTTTTTTATTTTGCTGCTGGGGTGGGTGGGGAGGTGGTATGTCTGCAGGACACCGTTTGTGTCTCTCTGTTGTCCTGACTGTTTGCAACTCTCTGATGTCCTTACTGTTTCTCTAATGGTCTACTGCTGCACTACTTACTGCATAAGACATGCATGGAGCCAGGTGAGATGTCTTTGAGACTTTTCTGAATATTAAGAGAATGTTCACAGCTTAACAAGCTTGAGCAGACAGAAAACGATACACAACACATGGGAATCGTGGGACATAGCACAACTGATTAGCACATACCTTCCTATCAGGCTTCATTTGAAGCTTGCCTACTGGCCCACTGAACATGTTTCGCTCAACTGGCAAGGATACATCATCCGCGTAAACTGGTTTGGTTAAGCAGGGGACAATATGCTGAGCTCCATCCTGCTATAGTTACATCTGGGCCACTTATGAACCCATGAAGGGATTCTAACACTTTACAACACAGGGGAAGCAGTGTCTAAATGAAACAGAGATATCCCCCCTCCTTTAACATCTTACACTACAAGCTGAGCAAAGTATGTGTGTGTGTGTGTGTGTGTCTGTTTGTATGTGTGTGTAAACAAGTAAACAAACATGTCTAATTAATTCTACCTAGTTGTGATCCCAGCATATTCACTGCCCATGCTTCACTGCATTCACTGGGTCTGAGTATGTCCACAGGGATTCTGAAGTGAACAGGGGGTGAAGAATGAAAACTACTGGAAAGGATGGACCACCTCCAACTCTTCACTGATTCACCAGCCAAAACTCTCCAAGACCACACTCATTTCAACTGAGAGAAGCCACAAGAGGACTCCCTGCAGCAACTCGGCTAGTCTGCACCACGATACCTGTCTATGTTAGAAAATGCTGTTACATAAACCCGCTGTCTCGGGACGATCTGGCAAGCATGCTGTCTGACACACACCCGTGCCAGATCCCATCAAGATGACTGCCAGACACCGCGTCTTACCATCTGGACTGACCCTCACCATGTCAGCACACACCGACAGAAATAAGACCATTATGACTTCTACAGTCCATTTCCTATTCGGCACGGCTTAAACAAGCGCAGACGCTGTTAGCGTCTCTTCACCTGACACACATGCGTATTAACCCTGATGTCCCTTAAAGATGAAAGAGGAGAGGGGAGAAGATGTGAAATATTGAAGAACTGTGAGGGGCCCTGGCACGCTATGGCCTGCCCTGACCCCCGCCGCACTCCACTGGCTCCCCCAGGACAGCACGCATGTCTGAAATATTAACTATTTCAAACGTGTGGTGCTGACAACTCCTGAAAAAACTCACAGCCGGGGGAAGAACCTTTAAAAGAGGAAGAGAAAGATAAAAGAGAAACTGCAAAAATCAGCAGGGACTGGAACTCTTTGCCCCTCGCTACTCGACAGATGCCCCTCTCCAAACAGCCATCACACCTGTCCTCTTGGAAAGAGACAGACATGGGGGGAGAGAGGCAGAAAGAGAGAGAGAGAGAGAGAGAGAGAGAGAGAGAGAGAGAGAGAGAGAGAGAGATAAAATGGTTGAATGACTTGAAATGAAATGGTTGAATGCATGGTGGGTTCGGGATGCGAGTTAAGAGAGTGCAGGTATGGGTGTAGAAGGCTTTACAGGTGTGCCAACATGATTCTTCTACTCCACTGCTCTGATGCTGCATAGTCACAGATGGTGCCAGGGTGAGTGTCAGAGGGCCCGTGGGTGTTCAGCACTTTACTGTGGTGTGTCTAGAACTCTCGTTTCTCTCATATTCTGCCATCTAGCCATTTCTACCATGTGCTATTCTTTACAACACAGAAATAGGCCTCCCATGCCAATATTAAACATGTGGAGTGTCCAAGTAAGCACATGCTTTAGAATAACTTTTAACTGTTGTCCTATTAACATATAACTATAAAGACCATTATAATCATTTATAATTTCAAAGAAGGCAATTTAACTCCAATATGAGAAGGTGATAAGGGATTATAAAGGTGATAATACGATTTTGAACTATACATACTCACTTACATATTTCATTTATTTTCTTATCACATTATTATTATTATTATTATTATTATTATTATTGTTATCTAACCTTATCCTGACTTCCCTTACACTATCTTACTAGAACTTAGTATAGTATCATACTATATTACTATATATAAACTACCATATATCATACTAATATGTGTCTGATATTAGTGATAGTTTTAGCTAAAACTTTACTTAGCTGTGTAGATATGAGCAGCACTAGACCAAACTGTTTCAGAGTCACTCACAGCATCTTAGAAGTAAACTTTTTGCATTAGCTGAGAGTAAAGACTAAAAGGACATGTTGGTGACTTCTGTTTCCCTGGATCCCGAATCCTCGCTTTGTCAAGGCATCTGAACCTTCACAGGTAAAGCACTCACTTAATTACATTATATTACTGTATTTAGCTGAGGTTCACAAAAGAAGTCAGAGAGGCAAAAGTGCTAGAGTGCAACAAACACTTGAGTTCATTATTGACTATCTCCAGTCTCAGACAGGTCTCGTAGGTGACTGTCGGCCCCTGTCTGGGCATGGAAAACTGATGTGGCCTGTCACGGTGATTCACTGGGGAAGAGACTAACGACCCTACTCTCAACTTACTCAGGGCAGACCTGTGCTGACCCAATGTGCCAAAGAGCTCTTACATACGATTGCAACAGAACGTCTCAGAGGTAAGGAAAACAAAGTTTCACTATGGTTAACCAACCACACCCATTTTGTGGATTAGTTGGTTTCAACAGCTGACCTTGCCTCTGGTATAGACTATTTAGCCAATTTAGTTGGCTGATTAGAAAACCTGAAAACACAAACAAAAACATTGCATTCTGGAGGTAGATCTTGGCAGACAGGGTTCAGACACTGATTTCAGACATGCACCACACACAAACACACACACACACACACACAAAAAAAAACACGAAAAGTCAACAGTGAAATTAAGGGTAATGCATCTACAAACATATAAACTCTGAGGAAAATTCTTTTGGTCATGCGTCTTTATTTGCTAACTTTGGTAACCGGACATATATCACCTCTACATAACTGGGTTATGCCAAACTCATCAGCAAAACATCTCTTCACAATGGTGCACTCTAGAGACATGCACTTGCATTTGTACAATTCCCAAAGCCAATCATCACATCAGGTCAGAGGTGAAAAATAACACATCCATCTTCATACAAAAATAAAATACATTTTGTCTCTGTGCGTTTATCCATACACAACGAGGCAGCTCTCATGTCCTTGGGTGAGTTCCTTCATGATAATAAGCATTTTTTGATGCCTTCAGCGACACTTGCGGAGGAGCAGCGACACTGAATTCCTGATGCCTTTAAACAAGTAGAACAAATTCCTCTAATCATTTTGTTTTCTGATGTTATTGACAAAAGGCCCTTTGCTATTTGAAAGTATATGTCAAACAATATCTTCAGAGAGACCAGGTGATATGTAATGGTTAGAACAGCTTTCAAAAGCACCAACACTTCTGAAATGCCCATGAAATGGTCTCGTATCAACATAAAATGTTCAACTGCCCTGTCTCACAGATTGTATTGTGAATGTGTCCCAGACATTTAGCTAAACTAGCTTTCCAGTAATAGAGCCATCATGGTGGTTGATAGTCTACAGAGTGACTTTAAGAAAACCACACTCTTTCCTTTGTCCTAAACCCATTTACAGAGGCAGAATTTCTCTTTCACTTCATGAAATAATTGTTTCTCACACAGCCTTTCTCGCCCTCTGGCCACAACAGTGTATCCATCAAACGTAAGAAAGGATTATCGAAGGAGACAGATAAAAAAATGGCATCTCCTGATCTGACCTGCAGAATCAGAATCTTAGGTTCCCACAAAGACGACCACATTTTCCCTCAGGCCTTTTAAACTGTACTCACTCTTGATGTATTGTGGTGCTCTTGTCTGTCTGTGTGCTTATATATATATATATAAAGTTTCTGTTTGGGGTTTTCCAGCACGTAGAGTATGGCTCCAGAGTGGTGGCCTAAGTGCATCCTGAGAGGATTAAGGCTATGATATTGTTGGAAAATCACCAGTGCTGAACGTTTAGTTGCAGTTTGTGTAAGCATGGCTACATGGGTAATTATGATTCAAAGAGCAGGGAAAAAAGAAAGGGATTATGCTGAAATGTGTTGACACAGAAAGGTTATACAGTTCCTGCATGCTCAAAGAATTCCTGTTAGTTCCCTGCAAGCCATTTCTAGGCCCAGCTCAAGTTGGCAACTGTGCCAAACATGAATTCTTGGTTTGAAAAAGATCTACGCCTGATGAGCCACAAATGTGAGTGGATTCATCTCTGAATCAGCTAACAATACATTGGAATGCACCTCGGTTGGATGCAGTGTGTTCCAATTCAGGAATCAGAGGTGAGTTACTTAGGTGAACCTTTTTATTTGTGTACACATTGGGAATCACTTGATTTTATCTCTTTGTCCTGTGCCCATTTTTTCCCATTGAGCAGTGAACTCAAATAAGTATACTAATCATACTAGCCATTTGTTAGTCATTACAAATCACTTATCACATACCTTATTCTGCATGACTTTATTCTACCCATAATAGACTGTTAACTCCAATATTAACTCCTAATTACTGTTTATTTGCAGATAGTAAGTTAGTTGTTACATGTGAATTATGATTTTAATATGTTTTGGTTAGTGTGTGGATTATAAGACGGTTGTACAACAGGAGCAGTTATTCTCCTTCAGTAATATTGAGAAAAGATGGTCTATTCAGGAACAAAACCCAAAGCTACAAGTTCTTATCTTGTCCAAATAAATCCTAATTGCATTTTTTTGATTGAGAATATTTGTTCCTGGAAATACCTGTTCCTGTTGTACTAGTACCTTATAAGCACCTTACTGAGCAAAGCATATTAATATCATAATTCTTATATAACATGACTTACTTACTATGAATAAGCTGTAATTAGGAAGTAATGCTGGCGAATTTCTTAGTTAATGGTTAACTATGGGTAGAATAAGCTCATGCAGAATATGGTATTAATAAGTGATGTGTAATGACCAAGAAATGACTAGTACGTTATTAATTTGCATGTTAATAAACAGCTTGTTAATGGCGGATCTAAGTGTGCTAATATAAAGTGTTACCATAATAATAATAATAATAATAATAATACCACTTGCAAAAGCAAGTCTGTGAATGTTTGACCCACTGACAGTTCCCTGAAAATAATCTCATCTAGTCAACAGATACAGTGTGACAGTTTATAATAGTCAGGAAGTCTTTGACAGTTTGTCTAGGAACTGTTGTCTGTTCTCACCTAACATGGCAACATGCTGAAATAGAAATGTGTTGTGAAAGAGCTTTCCTTTTTTTGATCTCCTCCGCTTCAGCCTTTAACAAAACTTAAACGTATTACTGAGAATTTTGCAAAACAAATAGGTTCCATTACAGCAACATAAAGAAAAAATGGCAAAAGGGAAATCATCATGAGGATAGAAAAAAAAAAGGCTTTCAATTTAGGAATGTGCGGAGAAATGAGTACACATCAACGACTAGAGGGAGTACTATCCCTTGATAAACTTGAATCAAACAACAATGACAGCTCTTTTTCGACTTCAATTTTCTTCCTGTTTACTGAAACTGCTATCTATAAAAAGTCTCTATTCATATTTGAGAGGGAATACAGAGGGAGAGGAAGATGGAGGGGGAAAACAAGAGCAAAGCAGAACAGGAGGTGGAATGGAGGTGGTGGGCACAAGCACAGATAGAGAGGGGGCAAAAACACTAATTTAATGGAAATGCTCTAAAAGCACAATGGTCGTGAGTGGCGTGATGAGTCACTTGAGAGAAAATGTCAAGAGGAATGGTGATGCTACATCCTTCAGAGGTAGCATGGTCCTGCACATCACCCTTGAGTGCTGCAGACGAGATCAAACCGGACTTCAGACAGCCCATCATCACTCTCTCTTGCTCCCTCTGTTTCTCTGACTCATGCCTATTTTCAACCCCCCCCTCCCCTTAGTAGCCCAGATATGTGTGTCCTCTCCTTTGTGGCGGCTGCTTTTGTGGAAAGTAAAGCACACTCATCCCGCTAGGCACTGCGCCATTTTAACTCAGGCTGTGTTGTGTCTGCTGCCATGTCTTGCTGACAGCAGAGAGGACAACTGATGTTAGAGGGAATAATTTGTCTGTTGACGAAAGAAGGGGC
This sequence comes from Tenualosa ilisha, assembly GCA_015244755.2. Classification (NCBI taxonomy): domain Eukaryota; kingdom Metazoa; phylum Chordata; class Actinopteri; order Clupeiformes; family Clupeidae; genus Tenualosa; species Tenualosa ilisha. Next base: position 4,662,257 of record PYXC01000629.1, read on the forward strand.
TTTGAATGGCCACTATCGGCCTTTTTTGTTGCTTCGTTCTCCGTCTTGGAATTAGTTTGCCTCTTACAATGTCCCCTCACAGAGATGCAGCCGGACATCTAGTAAAGGGTGAACCATAAGTGAACCAGATAAAGGCCCGTTCAGATATTATCACTTTACTTGGCAGAGGGGGTCTTTTTGTAAATCTAAGTCTTTACAGCAGATAAATATCTGCTCAATAAAGAACTGACCCTGTCTGTGAGCAGTCCCTCTGTTAACATTGATGTGCTGCCAGTGGACTCCAGGGAAACCCTCAGTGAAAATGTTCAGTATCTCACAAATGTAGAAGCCCCATGGAAGTTTGTGCTTCTAAGCTAATGAAGAGGGAAAAGCTTGTAGTGCAGCATGAATGAAGTAAAATGTGTATATAAAGAAAAAAAGAATGTTAATCCAAGTAGAGAACTTAAGGATCACTGCTGCTGACCAAGTGCCGCTGACCAAGTTTTTCCCTTTTCTTTTACATCTACATCTTCTTTGTGCATCCTCGATGGCTCCTCACATGACTCTGCCATTGTATGCCAAGTCTTAAGGAAAGAACGCCGCCATTGAGACTGTGGGATTTCATTTAACCAGATTCTGTTTTCCGACATGCTCAAACGAAGCATGACTCCAACCCGCAGGGCTCTTAAGATCTCTACTGAATCCCTCAGTGGTTTATCTGCCCAAAAAATCAAATATGAGATTGAAGTACTCAGCAACCATCTACATGGCCTCATTTGTATGCGATAAGGTTGTACATTTTGAGAAAGCTAACTGCTAAAGGACTTCTACCAGGCCTTGATCTTTGCCATCACATGTGTTACATTAAGCTAATGTAGTCTGGCAAGATGTTTATAGCAAGGGCTAGAGAAAGCAAAAAATTAACCACTGTGACATGTCAGCAAAGAAAAGGCACAAACAACACAGTAACTACAACAGCAACTTTACAATCAAAATCAGTGCTGATGGGAGAAAAAAAGGCATTAGTGCCACTGTTTATGGTATATAAAAAGCCCATATCCAGACTGCCAGACAGTCCTCTGGTTTTCAAATCTGAAATGCGTGCATTGGTAGAGCTCCTCAAACTGAGTGCTTTTGTGCTAGTACTGTCTCGCGCCTTGCTGGCGTGCCTGAGACACGCCAGAACAAACAGCACCATGATCTCAGTTCTCTTTCAACTGTCCTCTGCTAGAGAGGCCAAGATGGCGGCAGGCCTCACTGAGAAAATTATGGCAAAGGAATGTGGTATAGTGGCAGAAATCACAGTGGAAGGGCAGGCTACTGTTCTCCAACACTGCTCAGTGGCTTTCTCCCTAGACACTGGCATACCTCTGTGTTGAGGCTAAGTAACTTACTGCATATGTCTGTGGGTGATGTCTACACTATTCAGCATATGTTATATATGTTATAGGGAGAAGAAATGCAACCACAGGTAACTTGTCCTATCAGTTTGTTAGTTAGAGAAATATGTCAGTTTTTCTGAGTGCAATTTAATTTCTGCATAAGAGTTTTTGCAATATTTATGATGAGCCTGATCCAAACTCTTCCTCTTATTCCCTCGCGCTCCTAGATTAATGGGCTATTTTGATTGCGTACTCCTAGACAATTAGAGGGCAACAGCACACAAAACACTTTCTCTAAAAATGGAAGCTAGTCTAAGAACTGGTTTAGTGACATGTCTGGTCTACACACACACACACACACACACACACACACACACACACACACACACACACACGTACACATGCGCACACATACACACAGAGGATAAGAGGTTTATGTAACTTCATTTAAAAGCCGAAGAAAGGGTGAAAAAATGGGATTCAGTTATGGCTGTTCTTCTTTGCTTCTGCCAGACTTCCCATCTGCGTGTGGCTGGAGGTAATTTCTCTTATGGATGAATGGGAGTAGACAGGAAGAGAGCGTTCCCAGCACATCACCACTCATTCCCTCCACATATCTCTGTGGCGTATGGCTGACCTGTCAGCCAGGTAATGAATTGCCCCCAACGAATGAGTAGGAGGGCTATGTGAGTGTGTGTGTGTGTGCAGAGGTAAGATAAATAAAATAAAAAATTGCTTTGTCACCAGCTTTCTTTAAAGCCCTTCCTCTGGCACCCATGTCTTTGCCTGTCAGCGGCTTTTCCTGGAAAAAAAGGCCCCAGGTACATTATCAAGAAATGAATCATGAAGTTATACATTAAAGAGGCCCGAATCTCCCTCAATCTCCATTCTGCGCTGAGAGGCCACGTATTGAAATTTTCCCTGCATGCTCTGCTACTTATCTTGCTGGCATCCTAGGTTTTTTTATTGCGGTAAGCGGAGAGTAATTGCGGCAGGAAATAATAAAGCCATTCACACTGCAGATTGAATGTGATGCTTCGCCCTGCACATGAAAAGGTGTGTTCCCCTGATGTTGGCGACACTTTTCTGTGCCTCCACGAAGCATCAGCGATTTATAGACCCAGGTGCTGCTGAAAGAGGTAAAGCAATCACCCTTTGTTAAAGTTATATTGCACCTCAATTAGAGCAATATTGGCTTGTGGGCATTAAAAGGTTCAAGGTTTCATGGCCTGCAGGGACTTAGTTTAAATGACTTTTTCTAAATCAGTCGTGAAAATAAGCTGTGCAGTACAAGTATATCTTGATTTTAATTTGCAAAAATGAAAGTGTATTTTCTCTTAAGAAAAAAGAAAAAAAATCTAGCCTGTGCTTTATCGTCTGTCCCCTAATTAATTGTTAGATCATTGTCTGGTGTTTTGAAGCAACAAACCATTAGACCATGAAATTCCAAATGGAAGAGCTCTCAATAATTTGTTTTATTTTATTATCATTAGTGGCCTTTTAAAAATGAAATCCCCACTGACTGAAAAACAAGAACTATGAGCAGAAAGTGGATCTGAGGAGACAGACACTTCAACATACAACACCAACAGGGCAGACATTTCTTGATTCATGTGTGAAAAGAATTTTAAAACACAAGGCCCATGAGATGCCGAACCCTAACCCTAACCCCCCCCCCCCCCCCAAAAAATTTCACAAGTGGGAAAAATGAGACGTTCAATACCTGCCAATACGGGTGACGCTCGCCTGTGGTTTGGAAGCCAACAGACGAGCGTCAGAGTCTGTGTTAGCATGACTGAAAGGAGACGATTTACTCACATCAGCATGTCAGCATGACGGGATGGCTTTCTAATCGGTTCAGGTGTCTGTTTACCTGCTGATGTCATAATGTGGTGACAACCTGTCTTGTGGCGTAGTGTAGAGTGTGGTCTCCATTCAGGTGACAGGTTACTCATAGCAACCACACTTACAGTATGTCACTGATGACACACCACTGAGTGAGCTAAATTTTCAATGCGATTGAAAGCAAGATCCCAAACCTTGAGGACAAATTCTTGAAAATGAATGCCGCCTTTAAATGAATGCTGAGAAATATTACAAACCTTGAGTGCTAGATGGAGCTTCCATAGAACTCAGTGGCTATTTACTGCTTACTTAACCCTGAGGAATATAAAGTATAACTTTTCTCTGTCCATACTTGAATTATGCCATCAAAATGATCTATTTGAATCATGCCAGCATAAAAAAAATTCTTTGTAGGTCAAAACATTATTAAATTAGTTGCTCTCTCATTAGAATGACTTTTAGATGCCACCTTTACCCCTCATCAGACAACTCGTCACTGAAACAGGTTCATCTACAGGCCCATGTTAAACTCCTACTTTTGCTGTTCAGATTTCTGTACCATGCCAGATGGGTCCTTTGTTAATGGCCACACTTCCTTTGAAAGGTAATGCCCTGGGGTGTGTAACTCTGCTTGCCACACACTACGGTAGCTGTGCATGCTAATCAACACAGCCAGCCTCTGTGCATATCAAAAAGCCTAAGCCTCTCTGCCTCCCCCTGCCCATTGTGCTCTGCAAGCAACACAGTCAGGTGTTTTACCTGCACAAGTGTAGAGAGATCACAGCATACAGTGAGTGCACTTGCCACCCCCAGACCCCCTTTTAAAAAACAGTATGTTAACCTCATGTTAAAGACTGTGTGTAAGGTTAATCAAAAAAGATTTTTGTTTCAGATGCACGTTAAAATTATAAACAGGGTTTTAAAAAAGTGCTGTGATACAGGATAAACTGTCACTTCACATGGATGAGTTTCCAGCTTTTCCTTCCAGAGGTGAGACAAATTAATTGGTCTTTCATTAAACAAAGCAAATCTTCCCACATTTATTCAACTGCTTGCATACAAGCTGCAAATGAGTGTTACGGTAAGAAGACAGCAAAGGCACCAGTGAGTGTGTCATTCTCAAGCTATAACCAGCGTTTGCCTACTCATCAATGGATGACGTACTGTACATCACTGAAAAATTTTGCTGAAGTGCTTCCACATGAAAGTGGCCCAGTGGCCTGGAGTCAAAGCTATGCAACAGACAATTTTCACGTCACCCCTCTGCACTCCTTCTGAACTGAACTCTCTAAACCAGGGATAAGCCTGAGCCTCATTTACAGTAATCACATCAAAGTCTGTTTTTCTCAGATACTCTGTCAGGTCTGCTACTCACTAACTGCAGCAGGTTCATTGGTGAAAAAAGGGAGGTGTGCCGCTGTGAATGAGCAACACAGCCTTAGATTAGTTTCCTGTACCTTATATCATCTTGTGCTAAGCCATCTGGTTGCAGGATGGAAAAAAGCAAAAGTCTTAAAAACATGAAAGCATCTCCAATAGTTTAATGTTTCTCTGGCTGTCTTCAGGTTCATGCTGCTTTGAGTTCCACTGCTACTTTTTCTCTCCTGGGTAAATTAATCATCCTTCAGACAAGCTCGTTATTCCCTGTTTGCCAAGTTGTGTGCATAGTTCTGGTGGATTTTTTTTCCAGCTCTCTGAAAAAGAAAGTGTTTGGCAGGTTCTGTTTACAAACCACAATACCATTTCAGTGCCGGAACACGTAGCATTGGCCAAGACTCCAGCTACCCCAGGAGCCTTCCGGAACTTTTCAATCTAATTAAAACAGGCTGAGAGGAGACAAGCTGAAAGATAAGGGTACCACAGGGAGAGAAAATCCAGCATGGCAGAGGAGAGACATTTCCTCTTCTACTTCTCTTGGGTGTGTGTGTGTGTGTGGGGGGGGTATATGTGTGTTTGAGTGTGTGTGTTTTCAGACCTCACCATGACACTAACAAGTTATTGAACTAAGGGTATGTGCTTGTGGAGAATGGTGGTGGAGGTGGTGGCGGGTTGGACACAGCTATCCTTCGAGTGACACTTTTTAAAGTGAAGCAGCCTGGGTAACGGCAGTTGACTTGTGGAGATTGACAAGGCAATTAATCATGACAGCAGATTCACGTCGAACAAAGGGAGGGCTGTCGTGAATCTTTAAGACGTATCCAGTCTTTGTTTTTTTCATGAGGAAAAAGGGAGGGAGTCAAGAAAAACTTTTCCCCTAAAAACTAGGATGGAAATGAAATAAAAAGCATGTGCAATGAAGTGCATGTGTGATCATCTTTGTTTTCACACCTGACCTCTGATACTCATTCATAGTAATGTATGGTCAAACTCTTCATACTGGGATGGCAGCTTCTCTTGTTAGTGACTGCATGTCTATAGAGATGCCATTCATTTCACTAACAGATCATACAGATAATAGTCATCAATCATCAATAAAATAATGTAAATCATTTGTATATTTAGGATACTGACGGTTTAATTTACTGAAGTCCAGGCATGGCTTCTGGTCACTGAAACAACACTCACACAAAGAAAAGTTGCAAAGATTAGTAAAATCATGGATGCTTTTTGCCATCCATGCATAATTATTTCTCATTTCTTTCATATTTTAATTTGGATAAGGCAGCTGAGCACTGAGCAGTGGCATGACCTCTCATGTTCATATGAGCCCCAGAGCTTTTGTATCCTCCCTCATATAGCTGCCCTCTGCTTCCCCAGTCTGTGACCCTCCGCAGGCCTGCACATGCCCTGGATGCTAATATCACACAAAGCCCCTGTGCATGTTTGGACAGCGCAGCGCTAGTTCTCGGGTGAAAGGCAGTTTGTGTGCGTGCCGTCTGTGTGTCTGTGTGTGTACAGGCTCGGTGTTTGCCCATCATGTTTGAGGAACTGGGCTATGAAAGTCTGCGTTTGACCGATATGATTTCTTGTTTGTTTTCCAGTTCCTTGCAGACCTCGCGATGGAATGTAGCACAAGCGATCTCTTCTGCAGCAACATTTGTTCATTCACTATGCATTTACTGTGACATTTCAGGTCCAGTGTGGAGGGTGATTTTATTTAGCTTTTTATAGATGAAAAGCAGTTTATTCTTTGCCCTCTAATATTGTTACCGTTTGTGTAACTGTTTGTGCTAGGCAGAACAGAACCAATAACAATATACTTTCATATTAATTCAAATTAATATATCCTAACCTATGCCTGACAGTAATGTTTTTGTATTAAACTGAATTGTTGCAGCATGAACTGCACATGCTCGCTATTACTGAACTATCTGTGCATCTTTCCATGTTCCTCTGTATAGTGTGTGCACAGCAAAATGGCAATACATTAAATGGTTAATTTGACGACACAGAGATGGTTACTTGTTTATTCCATTTTCATTTGCTGTGTTGATTTATACATCCTAGGTGTGTACATGTGAGCATGCAACCATAAATATGCTCATTATTGCTTTTCATGCTTTGGTGACTGCAGCACACTGTAATAAACAGTGTATCCGTGGGTCGCCATACAGCGGCGTGTCTTGTACATCTCATCAAAACAGTGGAGGATGGTCATTCTACAAGGGATAGGCAGCGGCCTGGCCTCTGTGCTTCATGCACAGTGGGGGGTCGTAAAGAATATGCTCTTGCTCCTTCTCGTGAACAGTGGACTGTTTCATTACCGTCCTTGGAAAGCCTTGGCCCAACAGAATCTTATCTGACTCCAGCGAGAGGCAGTTCCTGCTCTGTGGTTATCTTCATTATGCTGAGTGGGACGGAGGATAAATATGTTTAATGGGGCATTATGCCCCACCACCTAATGTTATAAACTTATTCATGAGCACCATGTTTCCAGCTGGCAAAGGCACTCTTCAGAATGATTATAGAGTGCATACTGCACTATTGTAAATGGGTTCATAGAAAGAAATAGATTTTAAGATTAGTCTGAAACAAGAATTGCGGGAAAAACATTTAAAATACCAAAAATTATTAAGGAGCACTATGGGGTGCTCTGCATTTGTGTGTCTTTATATCTGTGTGTAGGCCTGTAAGTATACCAACATGTGCATTTGTGTATGTGTGTGTGTAAGGTGTGTGCATGTGCAAGCTTGAGTGAGTGCACGTGTGTGTGCGTGTGCGCGTGCGTGTGTAGGTAAGTGTGTGAATTGTTTGATTAGTGTTGACACTCAAAGGCATCGGTGCAGTCAGATGCTCCCCTATCAGCGATAGCGGCGACGACAGCAAATCGTTGTGGTGTGATGTGTGGGTGGGGTTAATGCACTGACAGGGTTTGTCTTATCGGCTCCCGTCCGTAACTCCCGGTTCAATTTTGCACTGACCCGCCCCAGTGCGGCAATCCCTGGCCTGTTGATGGGCGGAGGACTGTCGTCACAGAAATGGATGGGGTTCATAAAAGATGAGTCATATCCCATTTTACTTTGCAGCTTCATGGGCAGACACCAAAATGCTGATGCTCAGCACGAGTAAGGTAAACGCTCAGCCATGTGCTACTGGCCTTCTCAATCAAATAGCACCCTAGTGAAATGCCTGACATGCTAAAGGGAGTCTCTCTCTCTCTGTCTGTATGCGTGCTGAAGAAAGATAGATAACAGCATGACAACCATGACAAAAAAGCAGCTAAACTTGGCCATTGACTTTTACAGGATTAATAGTTGTATGACTGAATATCTACAGTTTGACAGTACACTGCAACTGTACTGTCCTGTAGGACTGTACGGTGCATTAATCCACTAAGTGTGCTATAGGAGTAGTCACAGATACATATGGATGCATCATATAAAGCAATAGACATATCAAAAGCAATATTACTGCTAAATGGGTTCTCCAGTACCATTACCGCAATGTGTATGCTGCAGATACCCCTAATAGAACGACTTTGTTCCTCTGGACGATAAATGTATCTGTGTGACGTATAACCCAGCGCCGCCCACGTACAGAAAATGACATTGTCCACTCATGCATGAACAGTGAGCCTGCTATCCAGAAAACAGCTGTCAGAAGCACCACATTTACGGCCTTTTGGCCTCTTTTTTCACCCTGTGACCACTGAAAACAATATCATGTTTTTAATAAGGCCTCCGATAATCTGTTAAAATGCTCAGGCACTTCCTGACCCAGGGCCTGATTTAATTAGAATAGGCGCTCAAGCATGCTGTCTTCTGCTTGTAGGCCATACACCAGAAGTAATGATGTGGCTTAGCCACTGGAGCCAAGAGTTCCTAAACGCGGGAGAAACAACACAACTAGAGTCATTCTGCTTTAAATACTTCATTAGTGCATCGCATTCCTTCAGGGCAAGCTTAGACCCAAATAACGTGATTAACTAACCCCTGACATCACCCGCTAAACACTCTCTAAATATCACAAATTCGCTATATTTCCCCTTGCATATTTTTTTGTCTATTTCTTTTTCCTTTTTTTATTTGCTATCTTTCGCCCTGGAGTCTCAAGGCTTGCGTGCTGCGGAGGCTTGTTATGCGGCACAGAAACCAGCAGCTGGGAATGCAGTCCATCAGTGCCTCTCCGTCTCAGCCCCTAACAGATATCCATTAGCTGCGCTGTAAGTGAGACAATTGGATGCAAGCAATTCACATTATTATTTTTTTTCCCCCACCCCTCACTTCTTTCCCTCGTCTGCCCTTCTTCTTCTTTTTAGGCACAGTTGGCACGCATCTTCCGTGTTGCGTTCAATTAGCGCGGCTCGCAAAAAGAAGTTGCATGCTGACCTTATCTGGACTGACAAATGGGCAATTTCCTCACAGCCCTGTGCACACGTGGGCATGCTCTGTGCCTCGTTCACAGCCTATTTTCCAAATGCCACATTTGTTTGTGTTTACGCCGAGGCCCGACCCTTCCCAGGACGCCCTCAGCTGTGAGAGATTGTTCATATTTCAGTGGGGGGGACTCAGCAGCTGATCATGCAGTGTTTTTCTCATAGGTCTGAGTATTATTAAGGCCTGGGCCATTCTCTGAGAGGCAAGCCAGGGAGCTGTTTTTCTGCTTATACACTCCCACCTCTTCCACCTCCCCTCAAACAGGAAGGAGGCCAGCGGACTGTTATTTAAAACATTATTGGGATGAAATAGGATTCAGTGAAAGTGTCTTAATACGGATTTGTCATGCCTGGATTAAGCCATTGGACTGTGTTCTTTAAAGCGACTTAAAAAACACTGGACAAACCATGAAACTGCTACACAAGCCTTTAATAACCTTAAACCTGAATTCTTTTAATCCGAACTTGAAATACAAAGGTGTGTCTTGCAGATATGCCAAGTGCTGGCCATCAGATTGGTCATTTTACCGTATTCTTGACTCTCAGTGTGTGACTGGACAAAGTACATTTTTACAAACTAGGTCCTTAACACCAAAAAGTTCTTACATTTTGTGCTTTCGAAGACACAGATTTTTTATTGCATCTTTCTCACCTGAAAACGTGATTCAATCTTGATTTCTCAATCGTAGCTCCATACCCAATCAAAAACAAAATATAGCCTATAGCTCTAGAAGTCTGTATCTTCTGACATTCTTCCAGCCTTTATGGACAATACAAAAGCAATATAAAATATTCAATATAATGAAACAGAGTTGCTTACAGCTATTGCTGAATATATTTTTGGCTCGCTGCATGAAATCTCATAAAGTTGCATTAGTCTCAGGGCATCTGGATTTTGGCTTGATATATACACATATTTTCTGCATCTTTACTGTGACTGAATCCACGGATATAAAGAGCCCCTGAGCCTTACTTTTTTTAATTTCATTTTTTACTACTTATTTATTGGCTTGTGTTCTTTATCTGTCCATACTTGCTTTTAACTTAACTACAAGACGGAAGACAAGCGCATGGGACATCAAAAGGAAGTTTGTCACATGTTAAAAAAAGAAAAAGTTCTCTATTTGTCAACATAACCTGTTCTGTTCATTGCTGCATTTTCCGTGTCTGTGCCATAAAGCATACTTCTAACTAAAATTTGGAGCAACACCATAAGATATGCTTATAGTTACCGTATGTCAGAGACGGTTGATAAACTATCTTTGGTTATATTCTAACAATGTCATGAGTAATGTCAAGAACAATTGCTCATTGATAATAAGTGTCAACCTGCTCCCACCATAAACCAAACTGAGCACAGCTACATAGAAAATACACTGCGCTGCTAATCATCATGCTAGCATACAAAATCACTTGTAAAACTTTGACCTGAGAAGCAATCAAACCTTCTTTGACTGGTATCACTGAGAGACAGCCACTTAAAACAAGAGCATTCAACATGCTGCAGTTTGAGTCGTGCATGAGTAACGCCACCCTCTCTACTGTCTCCACATTAAATCTTTGATCTCTGGCAGACAAAAGTAGCCCGGAGGTGGAAGATGCTATTCAAGATGATTTGCACTGGGTCTTGACAGTGAGAAATGTCAGCATCTCTCATGGGAGCGTGAGAGAGAGCTGTAAATGTCTCCACGGAGCGCAATCCATAGGCTTGGGATTTGATTGAGAAATAACCCAAGGTATTCTCAGACGCAGAGTTAAACAAAAAAAATTGAGCACAGACTGTGTGATAATGTCATCTAAAAGGATTCTATTTAGCATGAGCAAAATTATCCAGGATTTTGATTTAATTATACATCACTTACTTATTTAATACTTTTTTAAAAAAAATACCTACAGGTCCTAATCCAACTGCTAATTACATGGGTCAGTGTATCAGCAGGTCATTGCTGCCCTGGCGGTGGCCCTATTTCATCCAGTATCTAATGACCCCTGTAGGAGTTTTTTCCTTCTTTTATCAGCTTCTATCCTTCCCTTCAAGCTGCTCTGTTCCCTCGACACCGGCGACAGATTTACTGCCTCGCCCCAGAGCCACCAACACCCCACCCCCCGCAGATCAAACTGCTTCAGGTCACAATAACCTCCAGTTATGTGGTCACGTCAAAGCACCCCCCCCACCCCCCACCCCCCGCCCCTCAAACACACACACACACACACACACACACACACACACACACACACACACATCCAACCACACACCTAGCTCACTCGCAAACCAGCTTTTGAATCTCAATTGCTTCCATGGGGAAACTCAAACACACACACACACACACAAACACACACACACCACCTTGCTTACATCCCAGACAGTGTCTGGTGGTGTTGGTGACCTGGCCCACGCATTGTCCTGATGAGCTATTGAGCCAGACTGCTTCCTGGCCCGGCCCATTTCCAGAGGTAAATTTGATCCCTGCTATCCACAGAAGTGGGACGAAAGAGCAAGAAAATGTTCAACTGTAGCTGAGGGAGCTGATTCTCCACGCTCTAGGGTCTCTTAGTGTGACTGCAAATCTGATATGGGGACTCAGTCATGTGTAAGGGTGAATGGAGGCTGAAAGCTGAGAGCAGGCAGGTCATCTAAAATGGCTGAATACAGAGACCATTCACTATTTCTGGGAAATACTCTGTAGAGCAACTGGATTCCAGGTAATAGTCCTGTTAATGGATCATGGAGATGACATTCTAACTGCATGGCCTGTAACATCGAGAGCAGGGAATGGTTGTGAATTGAAAATGGCCTTTTGTACAGTGACTGGCACAGATGAAGACTACAAACCAACCAGCTTTTTAAAATAAAACTATATTGTCACATTTAAAGGAGCACAAGTTCTGACCCAACACCGAGAGACTGGAAACACTGACTGCTTTGCCTTCTGCTATTGATTGTGACGTTGTGTAAGTGTATTACATTAGTGCGAGTCTGTATATGAGTGTGGTACAACCCCTGTGAGAGCTGGTGTGTGATTTCACCTCGGAGCCCCAGGATCGGTGTTCTGCTCTCTGAGTGCCGTAACGGTCTACTTCCCACAGAGCGGCCAGGCCTCATAAAAAATGAATGCGCCGCCCGATGACAAAACGCCTTGCCTAAAAAAGCCACCTAACCCTGTTGCGAAAGCCCACGCACAAGGCGATGCACAGATTTAAATCTCCCTTCCCGAAGTGAGAAATGACGGTTAGGGCTCTCATAATTCCTCCCACCACTTCCGTTGCGGGATCTTATCAGGTTCATCTCCTGTCACATTCCCCATTTTGTGCTTGCTGCCCTCCTTCCCCCTCTTCTAAGTTTGCGAGCAAGGGCAGGGAGGTGGGCTGGTGGGTGGCTGTGTGGGCGGCGCTCTCGATGGCAATGCCACAATCCCAGCTCGGCGGCTGCCGCCGCGGTTAGTGTCTCATATCCCGAGGCGGACAGGCAGGCTGGGCAGGCGCCAGCCATTGTGTTGGGGATGCGACCTGATGATTAATTCAGGAGTCGCTCTCTCCGCTTCTTATCAGGTGATGTTCTGCGCCAACAAACCCCGGGTCTGTATGATCTGCAGGCCTGCAAGGACAGACGATGAAACAGTATGTGTGCCCCCCGCTCTTTAGTTCTCTGTCTCTCTGTCTGTGTTGGTGTGTTATAGGAGTATATCTCCAGTACATGGAAATAATGCATTCCTCTTAAACTGGGGGCAGATCATATCACATCTCTATCTTTTTTCTGTATGAATGTTTGCATGCTTCAAACTTTCCACATATTATATATATACTGACAGTCTACCATAATTCTCTCTCTCTCTCTCTCTCTTTTACTCTTAGCCTCTTTATCCCTCCTTCTCTCTATCTCTGCCTTCTTGTGTTGTGGTGTTGTGCGCATTTGTGACCACATCATGCTAAAATATTCCATGAAATATTTAGTTACCCTTCCACCCACCCCCCCCACCACCATTTCCTTCCCCCAGCTCTCTCTCCACTCTTACACAAGTTCATCCACTTTCCCAATCACACCTGCTGGTCACTATCACTTCTCCCAGCCTAGATCTCTTCCCGCTCAGTAGGGGCCCGTACTCTTTGTGGGCTTCGGAATATTCTCCGGGATTATCTGTGGCTCGGTGCGCTTTAAAGGCTGAAGTGAAGTGAACATAAACATGCTCTATTTGGCCCTTCCCTCCATTGCCTATTATTATAGCCCTGCCACCCACCTCTGCAAGCCATTACCTGCATACACACACACACACACATGTACACACACACACACAGTTGCTTACTGACTGACTCACTCACACACACAAACACACACACACACACACACACACACACACACACACACACACAACAAGTGCCCACTACAAAAACAGGAACAGGAGATATATGTGGGTGGTGGATGTATGAAAGAGTGTATCCACTTTGTGAGCGCTGTGAAGTAGACAGGCGAGGACACAAGTGCAGTGTGCAGTGGCTCCTGAATCCTCAGCTTTGATAGCTTACACGTGTTGTGGAGAGGCATGTGTGTTGTCGGTGTGGGCATGTGCCGTGTCGTTCCACTTGCTGAGGATAGTGTTGTGTTAATAGTGTTGTGGAGAATAATTTTGCTGACAGTTTAGCTTAGCCATTGAGCTAAAGTGCTTTCCATTGTTTGTTGTGATGCTAAAAACTGTGTGTGTGTTTGGATGGAAACCAGTGGCGGAACGGGAAGTGACTAATGAGAACATAAGAGACTTTAGGAAGACTACTTTTACATGCAATCTCTTCCCATTTATAGTCATATGCATGCAGTGTCTTACCCAATTAAGAATACCATGGGGAAGCTTGGAGAAAAATACTCCCTTATGAAGCCTACCACCCAGGTGGGTTTATGATATCATCCTTTTCTGTACTGGATACATCAAATGCTGTTATCACAGACTAGTTTAATACATACTGGAATCCATACTATTATTATGGCACATAGTTATTTAATCAGTATGGCATGGGTTAGAGGAGGATATACCAATGCCTGCGTTTTGGTTGTACACGCAAGGCTGGAGACAAAATGCTGCAGGTAACCCATAGCTATGAATACGACAGAACTCAATAGTAGCTGATTGGTGGGTGGTGTTTGTTCCTCATTTCTTTGCCAGAGCCAAAGCAGCAACCCACAAAGATCATAAGACTGTCCTCAGGACACAGTCAAGAGTTCAGTTATTCATTTTATTCACTCCACTGTAATCTATGCAGTGCTTGGAACATGTTGTTCATGGTTGTAAATATTCTGGGAAAAAAAAGATGCATGATTTGGAAGTGCGATACTACATTACTGAGCCCTACAATGATGAACACACATTTCACACACTGTCCTCATTAATTCAACATGCTGCTTCCACGTCATTAATACCATCCTGGTATACTACAAGATTCAGTCTCATCTTTGAAATGTTCAATTCCTTTAGTTGACTTGTCTTTTTCATCATATAGTTAAGGCACTGCCATAAGTCTGCTTGCTATCATACTAGTCCTTGGCCACTGATCTTAATATGTATCCAGACATGCCAGTGGCTGTGCTATGATCCACTGAAAGTGCATGACATTTGCTATCGTGGCTCATGTTTTTTTTACACTTGTGCGCACTACTGTATTGAAGTCTGGTTATATACATGGGGTATATGAATATATATTGAGTTGACATGAATGACCCATATGAATGCATAGCATATGCAATGCTGACGCACAAGCAGCATGTATTGGATGAGAAACCTTCAACCCAGTGAATCATTTTAACCTACACACATACACACAGACATAGACACAGACACACATGCATGCATGCCAGACATACACTCCCACTATCTCCCAATCTCTCCTCCTAAAACTCACAAAATGGACCATGGCATCAATAAATAATAAACAGAATCTGAATTAAACATTAATCTCTATCCTTGCCCAGGCGGCTGGCCTATGGCAGGTTATGGGAGCCCTTCGCTCTATACCTCTTTTCCTCCCCACAGTCTCCTTATCATATACACATACCCACAGCTTGTAAACAAACACACGCACATGCAGATACACACACACACACTCACACGCGCATACACAGACACACGCACATACACACACACACACACGCACACACACACACACACACACACACAGAAAAACAGGGGGCACAGAATAAAACGGCAGGGAGACAACAGCCTGAAATTCGCGTGAGCAACCCTGCTGGGCTGCACCGTGAAAGATGTGCAAATCCACAACAACAGAAAAAGAAAGGCAGGAGGAAGAGGAAGGGAGGAAAGGATGGATGGAAGGAGGGAGGGAGGGAGGGAGGGAGGGAGGAATGCCATGGAGGAGGGCGGGCGAGAGCAGATGCAGTCTGAGTCAAACCGGCCAAACATCATTACCCTTCCCACTGTATTTCACAGCAGTGCCTTCACAAATACACACACTTTCTTTTATGCCACACATTACACAATGCCTGTGATACACTTGTGATATGCAGTAACAAACACATTACACATGAAAACTATATACAGCAACTATATTATACATAACAAAACAAACTACAAACTGACAGGACGGTTTGTAAGCCACATTTACAGGTAAACTGACTAATAAAATGGGTCATAAGCTACATATAATTACGTTCCAACAATTGGAGAAGACTTTCTCTCACACGACACATGGGCCTTGGAGGCTTTCTCACAGAGCCCTACAGTAGCTGGCAGGGGCAGAGACTGTGAGTCTGCCCCTTGTGACCCATCCAACCCTTCTGGCTCAAGGTCAAGGCCGTGACATCTCAGCCCTGCTGCACATGCACACGTCATGCACATGCACTACGTGGATGAACCACATCTGCCCGTAATTAAGGGACCCAGCACAACGAGGTTACTGTTTGTCAATGTCACCCCAAGGAAACTTGTGATGAAGGTTATGGAATCTTTCTGTTTGAGTTTGAGTGTGTGTGCATATGCACATGTGTGTGTTTGCATTTGTGTGCATGTGTGTATTCTCGAGTACTGAGCGTGTGCTCATGTATCTATTTGTATGTCTGTGAGTGTGTGCTCATGACCTTAAAACTTAAAGGAGTAAATCCTCCCTAAATCCCCCACAGGCCCAGGGCCTGCCACCTTCCTCTCAGCAGCCTGACAGGCAGCAGACAGCACACAAATAGACTGAAGGTCAATTATCACAGTTATCTGAAGTTGCCTGTGTGTACAGTACAGTAAATGACAGCCTCTTTGTGACTTCCATAATTATTTTTTGCACTTACCTATTATTGTTTGTACAGTACGTAGATGTATGTACAGTGTGTTCTTGTAAAACTACAGAAACGGTGTAAGTGGAACATGCATATATTTCTGCACTTTATGAGGTGATGAATCTTAAACGGAGTGTTCAGGCATTGCAAAGAGGGCGTTTATGGAAAGTGTCAAGATGCTGTTTTATCTTTTTCTCTTTCTCTCTCTCTCTCTCTCTCTCTCTCT
Organism: Tenualosa ilisha; assembly: GCA_015244755.2. NCBI lineage: Eukaryota > Metazoa > Chordata > Actinopteri > Clupeiformes > Clupeidae > Tenualosa > Tenualosa ilisha. The sequence goes on from PYXC01000629.1 coordinate 4,678,771, forward strand.
CGATGAACAGATAATATTTGCATCTATTTAACTTAATGACATGGAATCCAAGGGAGCATTCTGAAAGTTCCAATTTTAATTAAAATCCGCTTGCAGTATCACACTAATTGGTGAGACGCTGGGGCCTGTGTGGCGTGAAAATGAGATGACTCATTTTGCGTACACATAATCATAGAACAAAGGAGGGGTGCATGGGAACACTGTCAATATTTTTTTACACAGATAAAAAAAGTTGCTCTGTTGTTCTTACAATAAATCTTTATCAAAACAAACTTCAACAAAGTTTGATGGCGACCAGAAAGGCTGTGATACAACTATGGCTGGGACTTTGCGTGTTCAGTGATCCATAATATTCAAACAGCATCTTTGTTACAGGCCAGCATAGTGAGATCAGACTTGTAGCTTTTATCTGACCTTTGTTTTGCCTCTCCTCTGTTCTTTCTGCCCTCTTTGGCTATGAGAGCAATAATGTATCAAAGCAAATCTGTTCTTGCTTGCAACTGAGATTGAGTCCACACTAATCTCTCAGGGAAAATACAATGAAACGGCTGATGACAACACAACAGCAAGAGATGAAATTCTCTCTCTCTCTCTCTCTCTCTCTCCTCACACACACACACACACACACACACACACACACACACACACACACACAGAGAAGTAATTCCTTGATCTTTTTGTTCCAATTGATATGAGGTTTTGCTTTCCAACCTTACTCTCTTTGGCAAATAATATCCTACAGAAGATGCACGTAGCTGTGTGGGAATACATTATGAATAATGTTGAATACTGTCCTAAACTCTGAGGGTAATATGCAGGTCACAACAACGGAGGCCCCCATTTACCAAAAGAGTTTGGAGGAAAAAAGGATCAACCCTGTCCCTGCAGCCTGGGGGAGGTACAGCAATAAAACTGATAACCATAAACATATATAATACAACAGTTTAATAAATCAACACAATCTTTACTGCAGTGAAATGGCTGAGCGCCTTTGTGTCTGCCTGGGCCCTATCTGCTTAGTGCAGGCCTCCTCTTTCCTCATTTGCACTGTGTGCGAGTGTGCGTGTGTGTTGTGTGTGTGTGTGTGTGTGTGTGTGTGTGTGTGTGTGTGTCTGCGTGCAAGTCTGTGTGTGTGTATTCATGCGAGTGTGTATGTCTTTTTTCCCCCAAACAAAAAGCAAACAGGATGCTTCCCCTGTGGCGTTTGATGGGGCTTGAGGAAGAGGGAGAGATGGTCTCTTGTTCCTGTGTGGCAGGCTCTGCTAGACTGCAGCCAGGGCTATGTGTTCTCTTGTCAGTTCAGTTGTCTGCTCACAGAGACTGACCTGTGTCATTTGGGGTCTTCTTTTTCCTTTTTTTTTTTGAGAAAGTCAATGCTTGAGGTCAAGCTAGATATGAAAAAAAAGGAATTTAAAAGAAAGCTTCTGAGTGGGGATGCATGGGTTTCACGTTTGACTATCTTCTGTCACATGTGCACATCGTACGCTCAAATGACCCACACACACACACACACACACACACACACACACACACACACACACACACACACACACACACACACACACAGCAACTGCAAACATAGCGAAAATCAACTTCTAAAAATGTGGATTACAACTAGCTTGGGCATGATCACGGGTGCATCAAAGAGATTTCTCTCGCGGCTAAAAGCGGCATGCTGACAATGCAGAGGACCCGTTGGCGAGAGGTGCGGCACACATGGCTCCAGGATTATTCCAGGCTCATCCATGCATTTATTCTGCCTTCATGCTCTTCACCATGCCAACATATACTCACACCTGTGTTGCTAGGAGAATGCAGGAGGCCAGGCATGGATGAGGAAAAAAAAACATGCCTGTGAAGCCTATGTAGTATGATGTATGATGTCTTAGCTAGCGGAAGAGGAAAGTGTGTACCTTCTAATGTGAGCAGAGAGTTAAGTTACTGTCAATTGACTTGAATAGGAGTCACTTAACACACTTCATCCCAGTGCCCTGTGGAAAGAGAACTAGGCTTTCCTTCACTTACTTGAGCACAGCTTTAGTAACGCGTAAAGGTCACCTCGACAAAAGCACAGATAACAGTCAGTACACTTAAACTTTGCATGTGCCCATACAATCACTTATCTGCAAGCATAAGCAAATACTGGCATTCAAGAGGGTCGAGGCTGCCACGTATGACATAAGAGGGGTGAGTGAGGAGCACTCCGCTATGATCGCGTTAAGCTTGGAAAGTGACCCCTTTTGATCATCCGTTGCCAGACACGACCATGAAACACAAATACCCAGATAGGCTTACGGGTGACTATCGATTGGAAACGTAAGCCTTCACGTAGCCTGAGGGAACAATGCAAAGCCGTGCCTAATTATTGCATACAGCTGCAAGATGGAAAAAATGTGTTTCATCAGGGCATCTTATTTCAAAGTGTAGAATTTACACTGTATTCTCTCACACTAAACCAAAAATGGCTCAAAAAAGATGTAGAGTTTTGTGAAATTTCCTTTCCTTTTCATTTTTTGAAGATGCAAGTGGCAAAAACCTGCAGGAATAACAGCCATGAAACCAAGACAAAAAGATGACTTGTTGCAGTTGTGACAAGTCTCATCACTCAGACACTCTGCTCTGATTTGAAACAACACAACTGTCTTCTTCTGCAAGAATTTGCACACAAGCCTTGCTTGATATATCCACAGGGACTTGTCACAGTGAGGGTTTGTATAAATCACATGAAACCCAAAGCCCCATGCTGGCAATCAGAACAAAACTGATTAGATTTGGATTAGATTGGGTTTATCAAATATGATACAGAGATACAAGCAGTTCCGGCCCAGCACAATATTCTTGGAGGACCTATATCCCTCAGACAGATACAGAGGAAGATACAAGGGAGATATTCTAAATGTCTATATTTCGGTAAGATTATAGGTCAGAAAGTAATAAACTGTTGAACAATGCATATTAAAGCAGTCTCAAGCAAACATGTGATTTTTTACATCCAGAGCTCCCCCTATAGGCGCTGATTAAAAAAAAACAAACAAAAACAACAACATTGTACATTCTCACCAATCCATGTGGATTTGTTTACAAACCAAAGAATAGGAACCAGCGATGATTGTCTTGGAGGAGTTTTGTTGACTGAAGACACTGAATGCCACTTCAGTTTTATTCAGTTTCGGTTTTGGTTTTACCAACCCTTGGTTTTATACTGCAAGTGCTTGTAACTACGCTTAGCAGCAGCAGGGGAGAGAGCCTTGATTCACCCCGTAATGAGCATTTTAACCATCAAAGTGACTTTGAAGCTGGTAAATTAACCAAAAACAGCATAAAATGTTGCCGGGTGTGCCTTTAAAGGGCAGATTACATAATTTGTAAATATAAATGACATGGTAAAGGAGTATGTGGTCGACTTACAAGAAATGTCTGCATGGTTCACTTTTTCTTTTTTTTTTTTTAACAGCACTACAGACGGGAAAGCATCTCTAAATCAGAGCTGATGCTTTCCTTGGGAGAGACTTCTATATTAGTGTAGAGTTATGACTGTGTACATACTTGTTCTCCTTGATATTACTTTTGGACAACATAGTCATAAAACCTCATGGATATCTCCACCATGATGCAACTGGTTGAAACTTCAGAACGAACAAAGTTTACTTGCCCAAAAATCATCTGAGCTTAGCGGAATGAAGATTCATAAATTAATTGATATATGTGCTTAGGCTATTTTGCTAATAAACTGCATGTAACATATGTTCACAAATGGAGACATTAAGCATGATGTCAATAAAATCCTGGCAAAAACATTCTGCTGTAATTGAAATTCAAGAATATATCACATGCTTGGCTGGGTTTGTGCATAAGTACAAGAGATTAAAAACTTCAGGGTGATAGGAGGGGATCCCATTATCCCAGCGACTCTATTCAGTTTCCCCTCACACTATATCACTGAAAACACTCATCACTCAGCCTTTAAAAATCCCTCTGAACAAGTCCATTCCAGGAGGGAGGTTACATCTTAAAGGGTTTTAAGGCGGTCCACTATGCCAGTTCATACAGGCATATGCCAGGAGTCTTATTCAGATTTTTAGTAATTAAAAGTGGATGTACGTGTGCGGTTGGACAGTTTGTGTCTATGTGCAACTTGGTGTATGAAAAAGATGTAGAATTACTGATGAGAGATGTGTAGGCACTAAATGATACTTACCAACTACACACACATGTGCGATTTAAATACTTTAAATTGTACTCTCCAGGCACTATCATGGCTCAATTCACTCCTGCCTTAAATCCAGCCTGTTGGACAGTTCTGCCAAAGGTACAACTTCCCCTATCCCCCAAAACAGCCATGGTTCTCTTACCTATTTACAGTACAAAAAGGGGCCAGCTAAGGTCAGATTCCTGCTGGAAAAAAAATCATGAAATGTGTGTGAATCATACATGCTTGTTTTAAACAATGTTTTGATTAGTTCCCCTTGATTGGTGTTGCAAGGGTTCTAGCAGGAGGATAACTGCAAACATGAAGACTTGTTCAAACCGAGGGAAATAAAGAGCAAGAGCAGTGCATGTTAATGACCTTTGATAAACTTTGTGAATCATGCGAGGGGACAGTTGCACCCGGACTCCATTTCATCTCATTACGGGTACAGTGGGAGGGAAGCAAACAAATGAGCAAAGCCCTAAAAAGACAAACTCAGCAGCAAAGCATATTTTGTGGTGATTAAACAATGTGTAAGGAGCAGAGGAAGAGGACCTCTGGCTATGAAGCCTACCAGTAAATATGATTACTAGCGCAGTACTGCAGATGTGTGTGTGTGTGTGTGTGTGTGTGTACTAGGGGTAGGCATTAACAATGATCATGGTTCTACCATAGTATCACACATCCCATTTTTACCCCGCTGGATTAATATTGGAGTTAGTGGAAATAATACCTCACAGCAGACTTGCATGGCAGTCTTACAGCTGACTTGGCTTTGTTACAATTAGAACCATTCTGCCACCTACCTATAATTAATATTTTTCACTTCATTTAATGGTATAGTTACAGTGTGCAGTTGGAAAGGCTGTGCTCAATATGAAATCATTCCAAAAGCAAGTAATAATGTAGATACTGACTTGCCCACTCATTCCAATGTGCTGAAGGCTTTGACAAAGTAATAAGTTTGACTAAGTGCTTTACAGGCTTACCACTCCCGAAGCTCATCATTAAATGGGTACATGGCTGCTTGAACTGTGAACCAGCACTCACCCCTCTTTACCCATTCCACAGTACACACAGTAACTCTGAGGATATGATAGATGACTGGCATACATAATTGAAGTGTGTGTGTGTGCACATGTATCTGAACTGCTGCAAGCAACTCTTCTTCACAAAGGTGAACCCACACTGGTAATCCCATCCAAGCCCACCAAGATTTGTACACGGTGTTTTACAGTCTTACAATAACGTTTGTGTGCAGTTTGAGAGTTAAGATCAAAGTGAGCCACAGCTGATGTTTACTTTCTGTTTACTCAGTGTTGAGTCTGATGGGGTTATCGCTCCGGTGTTGGATTGGGATGATACACTGGTGAAAGTCTCAAGTTGAAATATGTGGCCTCTAAAGCTGCACTCTGACAAAAGGTCAAAAATGCACAAGTTACTCGCTGAGGTCACGTTGAACTTTTGCAATCTTATGAGATGCTCAGTCTTTACCTTATGGAAGTAAGTAAAGACACTAAAGTTACAATTAACTGCTCTCTGATGGTTGTGCAGATATACTGTAAATGCAATGTCCAAGTACCCAACACCAGTTACGTGTTTACTTACAAGGAAGTCTACACAAATAGACCTGTACAGCACTATTGAATAAGTCAGTAACAGTGACTGAATGTAAATGAGATATGAAGGACTCGACATGCGCAGCAAGAAACTAACTCACTCAGATCGTCAGTGCGGATCTCAGTGAGCCGCTATAATGAGGGAAATGTGGCCTGGGTGTCAGTTTAGAGTTGAGTGCCTGCAAAATACATGTCAAAGAAACCCAGGGCAGGACTCACCACATTGAGAAGCGAGTGTCCTCTCAGCCATGGCTTCTGTTTGACCAGTTTGGACCACTTTGCTGTTTCCAAGTTAATTCTGTTAAAGAAAGGACAAAATAAGACAGCTGAAATCAAAGGTAAAAAAGGTTCAGATAAACACGAGTGTGTAGCAAACCCACATTAGCTGTGGTTTCGAAGCAGGCTTCACTCTTGTTAAAGTACTATGAATTTTATTCCTCTTCTGACACATATTCATTACAAAGTGAGGTGTCATGTCCCTGACAGGCAAACAAGTTCTGTGCATCCTCCACCACATCCTGTCCTATCCATTCAACATCTTTGAGGGCTGTCTCCAATCATTAGCGTGGATTATCGAAAAAAATGCTAATGTGCCTTTTGGCTCTGAATGCTCAGTTCTGGCAGGCCAGTTGTTTAGCTTTTGCTCGTCACACAGCACTATTGCGCTAATGAAACATCATCTTCTCACAAAACGTGATATGTTGACCACACAATCCATGAACTCACATTAATTAGAAGTCCCATGTATTTTGGACATGTCCCCAGAGTGTCATTTTTTTCTCTGACATGAAGGCTTAACTCAGTTGGGTTTCTAGGGTGCTTTCCATGAGTGCAGGAGTGCAGTAAATAATGCACATGGCCCTCCTTATGCATGTGTCCTTACGAGGCTATTGTTCAAGCGCAGGAGGGGGGGATTATGCACCCTGTATTCTCTCTCTCTCTCTGGAAGAGGAGGAGGAAGAGGAAGAGACATAAAAAAGAAAGTTTGTTTCAGGACACTCTTGTAAAACCCAGCCTGACACTCCGAACAGTTAGTAGCCCATTAAGTGGTTCAAGGACAACGGGTGCCCCTCCATTTGATCATTTATCTGTAGAATCCTCTCGTTAAGCTTGAACTTGCCTTTCACGATGCCCTGTGAATATTGATGGATCGTCTGGTGCTAAGGGTGTCCAGAAAGAGGAGCATTTTTTTATGCTCGGAAAGGAAATCCTGACATCGCTCAGACTCCCATCCACCACTCCCCTTCACTGTTGTTTACCATGCTTCAGGGCCAAATATTGACTAGGCATTGCACTCCAAATATACTCTCAAAAGCAATATGGGACACCTATTGTGCTACATTTTTTGCTCAATTTCAGATAGGCCACCTCAACACTTGAGCATTCGAGAATTACATCTGAAGTCATACACTTGTTTTATATCACAACAGCCATTTTAGCGTCCAACAGTGTACTACCTAGGCCTACTATATAAAGACAAGCCTTTTGCATTCTCTATGTACTATGTGGTAAATAATTGCAGCACTCTAGCAAATAGTCTGCACGGGAAATTGTTCATGCTTCTGATAAGGGTGGAACTACAATGCACAGAGCACACATAAAATTAGGCATAATGCACACTCGGGCCTCTCAGTATTTGCATTCTGCATGGCAAAATATGGAAAAAAATAAAAAGTATTGTGTCAGATGAATCGAACCAGCTTGAAAATAAGCAGAATAAATATGTAAAGAAACCCTATCTATTATCCTCTAGTAAGCCTAAGCTTTGAATAATACACCAATAGTATCTTGCAGAGATGAAGATGGAGAGGTGGGGGTGAGGGGGTGCGAGCGAGAAAGGCAAAGGAGGGAAAAGAAGGAAGGATCCTGCCCCAATATGATACATATCAAGGATTTTTTTCAGACCCCGTTCAGATAATACTTGGCAGCTGTAATATGAATGAGCTGCAGGCATTTTGATTTGATAAGATATACAGTGGTTGGCTATGCCAGCAGAGAGATCATCAGCCGATCTTCCTCTGCCCTTTGTTCAAGGTCAGAAGCATGTCTAGCTTTAACAATGCCAAGTGCCTATCTAGATGCCTTACCAACATGTGAAGCTGCATGGGGTCATGGGCCATGCTAGTTGAATATGAGAGAGTGAATATCAGAGATTGTTTGCGCAAATGAGAAGTATTCAGTTTGTTTCATTAGAAATCACAGCTGCCAAAGGAACTTATGGGATATATGGACATTTATAACAATGGGCCTCATTCACCAACCATTCTTACGCAAAATTTTGTTCCTAAACCCCACTTCTGGTAATTCTGGTATATTCCAATGTTTTCTTGTGTTAATAGCCAGTAGACGATTTGTAGGAACCCTATTTAAAATAAACAAAAGAAAATTCTTACTGCAATATTGGCGAGTAAGGGCCAATGAGTATGGTATCTGTAGAAATGGCTGAGGGCCATTTAATGAAGATCATGAGGGCTTGTGTCTCTCATGGTGCCATGGTGACCAGATATTATTTTTCTAAAATTTCAAAATTACAGAGGCCGTGATTGTCAGAAGCACAATTGTCCATCTAACTTCCAAAAGGAGCCCCAAAAAACACTCTTAATAACATTTAAATCACTCTCCGTGTACCTATTGCAAAAAAAAAATTACCAGCAATAACATTGGATTAAAAATCTGTCTCACTCACAGTTCTACAAACTGGTCAGCTCATTTCATAACAACTGCAATTACCCACTAGAATGCTCACTTCAGGAGAAATAGCTACAGCTTTTCAGGCACAAACTTAATGCAAGCTGTCTCATGCAAATACTTTGGTCAACAAATGACACAACAAAAGCTGCTTAGGTGCTCAAGCATTCAGCAGTAATACTAGGAGCTGAACACTTGCATACACTTATGTACAGTAACCACAATAGCCAATATCTCTCAAAAGTTCTCAGGACAAGAAGCGTATATGACCTTTCTAGTTTAGCTTTGGCTGAAATGACATTTTTGTGTATGAGAAACACAAGGGAGTTCCTGACATACAGACCAACAACTCTCCTTTAAAAATCTGTCTGAATGTATTTAAATTCAAGGCAGCATACTAATTTTCAGTCTCCATATTCAGACAGACAGTTATGAAGCATTCAATCAGCCATCAGAACAGATTTCATGTCACATATAACACACTGTTAAAAGAGAGTGGGGAAAGTCATTGACCTTTCAATGCTAGAGAGCTGAGGCAGATTTGGGCGAATGAGTCAGGAGAGGCCCATGAGCTGAAGCCATTATCTGTGGGCCCTAGGTTATCACCTCCCTGATTAACTCAATTAGACATTTTTCTTCTTTCAGAGGGCAGCAGACAAACCTTTCCGAATAATAATGATGAAAAAAAAAACAACAAAGGAAAATTAAAAATAAAACTTCTCCAAATAGGACAGCTCAACCCAGCAGTTCTAAAAAAAGAAATCACTCTGCACCTCACTCATTGTCCTCTCATCGCATATGCCTCCATGGCTCCATGGTGGATATTACAGATAGGAAGTTCATTGCAAGTCTCTCTTTTCTGGGAAGGAAATTATTCTTCATCACGGCCGGAGCCTGAGAGCTCACAACACCAGAGCCATCAGCTTGGATTTCATTGATAACGCATCAAAGCAATTTCCCCTGTTGCTGTCCCCCTCCATTAGATCACATTGTTTAAAATAGACGGCGTAAAGGGACATCATGGGAAATGCCGAGATGCAAAAAACAAAGGACAGCTTCTTGGCCAGTGCAATTATTTATTTCATAACATGCTTTAATCCTTTTTACAAGTTATTTAGATGCAAACTTGCATAATGGTGTGCTCTCTCTTGAGCAAGTTTGATTGAGACAAGTTATGGCTGTGGCACATCTCAATGTCTTGATGCTTCATGGGAATATGAGAAGTGTGTATGCCTCCATTTTAACTGTGCTATAAGACTCTTCAGGGAAAGCAGGTCTTCCAGCCTCTTTTGTTTGATGTGCTTGTTGCGACATCCATCAAGGGACAAATCATTCACAGAAAACAATAGCACATAAAACAACCAAACAAGATCTAGTCTGACACAGCAAACACACTTCAGATCAGTCACTAATTTGCATCATAGTACAGCTAACTTTGTTACTGTGTAAATCACTGTGTAAATGAACTCATCATTTTCTGAGCCACATCAAAATGTAGCGCACTGCACACGGATACCAGCCTCTCTGCAAGTGCAAGACTTCACCATATTATCTTATAGGCTATAACTTTTCTGTCATTACCAATTACAGTACTGGATGATGAGCCATCACTGCTGTTACATTAACGTTAACCTCTGCTGCTTAATAAAATAAAGGTGGTTTAAGGTGGTTTCAATGGATTCAGCCTAGGATCTGTACATAAGTTTAACTTTTACAATAGAACGTTGCATGCGCCCTAAAGCGGTCAAAAAGTTGGACTAGTCCTTCTATTACTCATGGTGTTATATGCACCTATATGTGACGCTAATAAGTAACCTCCTCTGACCTTAAGACACGTTAAGGTTGGGGTCCGTCTTGACAAGATAAATCTTCATGTAGCCTAAAGAAATTGATGCTATGTCTACTCAAGTTCAGAGGCTATAAGACAGCTAAGAATAACTTCATCAGAGTGTCACATCTTATTTCAATGTTAGTTCACGCTAGCCAACCAGTTTAATGTTTGGATGTAGCCACTAACCTCCACGCACCAACCAACAAGGTTAAGTTAGTTCTAAGTTGGACATTCGATCGACATTGCAACAGCGTTGAATGTTGGATTTGAAACTAACTTCTCCATGTTATTTTTTTTTGTTATTGCCACTGAATGAATTTGAAAGGCACAAACTCTTACAGAAACATAGGCTACACTAGTTACTTACTTTTAAAAGGCTATCATCAAGCAAGGTCATGAACTATTTGATATGAGTGTAAATAATTAGTATTTTTGAATGGATGTCCATGACTTGGTGCTGCACTTTCCTGCTAGTGTAATTTCAAATGTTGGGTGCCGAATTTGTGACATCAACTCCCGGATCTCTATAGGCCACCTAGTGTCCTGCATTTTTTGTTCAATTTTAGGCAAGAGACAGTTTAATGGGAGGAGATGAATCCCTTAAAGACAATCTTCAATAGAAATGTATTTCAGCTGTTCGTAACATAAAGATGGTTGTTTCTTTCACAGACTAGATCAAAGGTAAATCCACAGTGCAATGAAGCAATAATGGTGATATCAAAAGGCATGTGTCCCTATTGCCAGCTGAACAACAGCAAACACATGGCCCTAGGTTGGGTTGGTCCAGTCCTGACCGCTTTCTAATCAGGCCCAGACTCGGTCCAAGGGCATCTGCTGTGTGTCATCTGATCCCGAGTCAGATGCATCCCGAGACAGGTTAGATCTCATCACCTCCAACAGTCGCTGTTTTAATTCAGCTCATCAAATTATTCTGCACAGCTGGACATCCTTGACACGTCCCTTTCAATCCTTTGCACTTGATTAGTCGTAAAGGCACGCTTGATTTACCTTTTGCTGTGCAGATATCTGAGACTTGTTGTGATGGATGACAAGGAACCAATTAATCACATCATTATGCCAATTAAGCGCTCTGATGCAAGGAGACACCAGAGGGGTGCAATGGGGCTGTCTGGGCAATGGGAGGTGGGGTGAGATGGGTCATCTCGGGACCCGTAGAGAACCCCTAAGGCACAAATGGGGGAGAAGACAGACAGAGAGGGAGGGGAGAGAGGGAGGAGGGAGGGAGAGAGAGGGAGGGAGGGAGGAGAGAGAGAGAGAGAGAGAGAGAGGGATCGATAGATGAGGAGATGGAAAAAAGATGAAGGGAGAAATACAGAGCAAAAAGAGGTAAAGAAAACGGAGATAAGTGGTGGTGACATGAAGAAAGAAAGAGGAAAGGAAAAAGGGTGGGAAAAAAATAACGGAAAGGAAAGAGTAAAAAAGTCTTAATGAGCTGCTTTTACTTTCAGCCTTCAGAGCATGCCTCAAAACTATCCTGAGAGAAGAATTTAAACAGAAGTTAATTCAGGGGATGTTGAAAAGAAGGGGAAAGAAACTTTTTACATTCTTTGTACACTGATGAAACCTATTCCTAGACTTAAAGCGATGGTTCAGAGTACATTTTACTAAGGCCCCTTGCACTATGATGTCAAGTATAATATCCCCCCCCCCTTTTTTTTTTTTTACCTTTTCGAACAGTTAGCGGTATATGCCAAATGGCTTAGTGCAGTCATTCATGGAACATGGACTGTATCTTGTGAATTACCCCACTAAAAATGCATGGAATTGTAACAAATTTCTGCAGTAGTACAAATAGGGTCTAAACTCTAAAACAACGCACTGCAAAGTTTGTAAGTACACCAGGCTTTATTAAAAAATAACACTTACCTGACAGCTTTTACTCTCTGTTGCTAACGCTGTGTCAAAGTCACTTCAGTGATTTGGGAAAAGCCTGTAAAATCCTCAGCAAAACTTACAAGTGTACGGGAAAAGCTAGTGATTTCAGCATTCCATAGAAACGTATTGATAACTGAAATAACTGAATAATTGATGATATTTTAAATAATTTTTAAGTGTTGAACTGTACACAGAAGAAGAAGGACCTTTCCCGAATCACTGAAGTGACGTCGACACAGCACCAGAGTTAGCAGTAGAGAGTAGAAGCCACCAGGAAAGTGTTATAACGCCTGGTGTACTTAAAAACTTTCCAATGCCTCCTTTTATGAGTACAGACCCTAGTTGTAGCCTACTACTGTAGAAGTTTGGTACAATTCCATGCATTTTTTGTGAGGTAATTTACAAGATACAGTGTATGTTCCATGAACGACTGCACTAAGCCATTTCGCATATACCGCTAACTCGGCCAATGTTCGACCCAGGTAAAAAAACATCATGGTGCGAAGGACCTCAGTAAAATACACTTCGTACCGTCGCTTTAAGGCTTTTTTTGTCTAGGATTAGACTTGTACGGGAAATAAGCTGATAATAACTATTAATGAATGAAGTAAAAAATACATGCATACATCCAAGATGTCAGGAGAGCTGTATCTATATTCCCATCACTTAACCTATCCTGTTGCCCCATCATCCTCTACTCTTTCCCCCTTGTGCAAATGGACACGGACCTTTTCAGCACTAATTCCAAGTGTGCCCTATTACTGTGGCTCCTATGACCTCTCCCTGTCCCTATCCAGTGGCCATATAGTGCCCAGATGGGTGGCGGTAGTGTAGCTAAGCCATGCCTCTGAGGAGCAGGACATCATACAGAGTGAAACTAATGGGAGAGGGCAGATGTGGCAGTAATGGTGGCAGGCGCTGGTGTCCCTTGAAAGAGAGAGATATAGAGGGGGAAAGTAAGAGAGAGAGAGAGAGGGAGAGAAAGAAAGAGGGGGGTGGTGGCATGTGGATGCTTTGCGAGTCCCCATGGCTGCCCCCCACCCCCACCTCCCCCAACACCACGCCTCACCTGTGCCAGCGCTGCAGCCTGGGTGCCCCACATGTTTGGGCTAATGAGAAGAGGCAACGTGCGCTGACACATGTACCGTGTCCAATCTCATTATCTTAGAAAGCGCTGCCTACCTCCCCGGCTCCTGGTGGAATAGTGTAATGCACTCCAAAGTGTTCCGGAGAAAAAAAAGGAAACAAAGAAGAAAAGAGATTTAAGGAGGAAGGTAGTGGTGGCGGTGGCTGGACTGGCTTGGGGTGTGGTGAAGTGGGAAGGAAGACATTGAGAAAGCAGAGGGAGAATTAAAATGCTGAGGAGCAGACAAAACATGAAATTCAAAAAACAGGCATGCTTTACTCTTTGGCTTTACCAAGCAAAAAGAAGGATTAAAAACAAAACAATAGCTAGTTTGTCTCCACCCCCCCCCCCTTTCTCTGCCTCCAGTGAACTGGCTTCCAATGGTACAGTGCCTGCAGTAGGGAACTACACCAAAATAATTTACTTGGCCAAAATGTCCTCCTCCTACAAAAAGAAAGAAACCCAAAGACTAATTTGCAAATTCGGAAGATGTAAATTTCAGTTGTACCCAATTAAGTGCTTATTATGTTCCAGGGGGCACATAGTCAATGCCCTTTATAGACATGCCAGTGTTGCATGTAAAGCATGTTCCTCTTTGTCTCTGCAAGCAGAGCATGTGTAATGGAGATTATTATACTATTGTAATGAGCCTGTTAGTATTATGTTTACCCTTGGGCTGGTGGGGTAATGAAGTCCCCATGCTATAGACGGAGCTGGACAGACTCCCCTTAGCATGTTGCATATTACAGATAGAACACATTTGTGAACATTTTCACCATAATTTAACCTTTGCTTTTTTGGCACAGTGGTGACATTTCTAGTGACATTTCTTGTAGCTGTTGATGCTAATACATTGACATTAACATGGAGTTTGTTTATTGACATTCCCTCAATAAGACAACGGTGCATGGACGGGGCTCGGAGGAAAAAGAAGGTTATTTCTCTTCTTTGCTGGAGCCACAAATTATAAGTGATAATAAAATCACAGTAAAATAAATGAATACCTTTAGGGAAAATATTGGATCATAATTTACAGAATGCTATGGAATGTGTATAGAGAACAAGGGATTTATAGTGCTATATATATAAGAAATAGAAAAGTACAACCTCTTTATTTGGATAGCATGTTTTCGGTGGGCAACACTGTTGACACTAACAATAGGAAACAATTAAATTGGGCTGGTGGGCTCACTTTGAGTTCAGATCAGATTGGCAAAGATTACTTGACAGGGTTGATTTAAAAGGAGGATGAGTTGACAGGTGATTGAAGGTTTATAGATGACTTACTAGTAGAAGGTTTATTTGGACTTTATACATTTATCTTCCATGCTGTTAAATGCTTTACTTCAAAATAAAGTACTCAAGTTAAATCCAGTTTTATGTCTTTGTTACATTCTGAGATTGGAGCAGCGAAAATTTATATAACAAAAGCTTGTTTTCCTCAATAAGGTAAATGTCTGACAGGCAGAGTGAGGGCTCCTTCACCCCCCCCAACCTGTTTTCAAGACAGGATCAACACCTTATTATAGAGGGATGACACCCAAGTGCCAAGGGTGTGAAGGATCCCGTTAGAGGCCTGCTGACTTCACCTGCGGCCTGCGCTGTGTTAGGCACATTCCTATAGCGCTGACCCAGCACAAACGGCATCCAACACTGTCATGCACACACACCGCTGAGACGGAGGCTGAGTGGGTAGGAGTTGGGTCCTTTTACATTGAGCAAAGGCACCTGGATATGCACCAAAAACATGCATGACACATACAGAGTGAAGTACACACACACACATACACACACACACACAAATACAGGTATACAGGCACACCTTGCATGGCCACAAACATACACACACTGCAATGCACATACTCAAACACTGTTGCCTCAGAAACACAAATATAACAGGGCAGCTTGATATGCAGAAAGGAAACAATGGAAAATGGCAGTGTGTGTAGGTCTCTCTCTTGGAATAAGGGTAAATCACATGGGAGATTATTCAGGGTCTCCTCTGACAACAGATATTGTCTACTGCAATTACTGTTCAGAAGCAAAAGACAACCAAACAGAAGCCCACAGTTAAAATAACGAGAGGCGTTGGAGTTCCTCCCAGGACACTGAACAAGAGTGCAAACCAGGAAACTAAATTGGGCCTGGCTTTGGCAGAGCAGTGGCTTAGATCAAAGGTGATGACATGATGACACTTCTCTGAGTCAGACTGTTTGAGGAGCACATTCCCCCCTAGGGCTCGGAGCAAAGATCTTTTGATTGTATTCATTCATTTATTGCTTTATTTATTTATTTTGTCTTCTCGCCAGTCAAAACTCAGAGCTTGGATTTTCATCTTTGGTGGACTTTGGTCTCTGAATACAATATCAAGACCAATAGAGTGGAATGTGGGGATATCACAATACCATCAGAAAAAAAGGGAATAATGCAGTGCTTTTTTCTGCATGGTATACAGAGAAGCAGAAAAACATAAAACAGGCCAAAAGAACTCAAACATACGGCCAGGAAGCAAACAAACAAAAAAGTGTCTCAAACCTCAAAACGGAGAGGAAAGACAGAGGAAAAGAAGAAAAGCTGGAAACATGTAGGGCACTGACCTTTTTTCCACACCATCATTACACTGGCACCAATCAGACTGTCTTTGTGTAGCCTAAAGTATTTGCTTCTTGTGGACTCCCATTGTGACTGTGCTGCAATGTTGGGCCTCATTGTGAAGCTGTTATGTTTAGTCGATGCTGCATGTTGGTAATAAACTGTCATAACAGAAGCTTACACATGGGACTAAGGAGTATGGCCACACATACACTTAATCACACACACACACACACACACGCGCACACACACACACACACACACACACACACACACACACACACACACACACACACACACACACACACACAGACACCACACACCAGAAGTAAAATGGCAAATATTTCTCTATAAAGCAGCTGCTCAAGCTAACAAATAAATACAGTAGATGAATAAACACATAATGATGTGACAATAAACTATTCTAGGCTGAGAGGCATGAAATCACCACTTTACTAATCCATCACCAGCTGTTCTAGATCATTCTGTGGAAGGCTTCCTGTTCATCTTGGGCAATGATGGACTAATACATAGGTGGCACAGAGGATAAAAATGAAGTTCTCAGGAAATGGGAAGGGCACGTCTGCATGTGTGTTTTTAATTTGTTGTTCTTGTTGTTTATAGCTAATTCTAACTCATTTTAATTCAGGCCAGTACTTTCTGCTGCTTTAATTAGAGATGCTATACCCTGTGGAATAGTACAGTTTTCTAGGAAAATAAAGTGAAACCTTTAAGTCTGCAATGGTGTCATGGTGTGTGTCCCTCAGGTCGGGGCTTCAGTGGATGAGCTGAAGGCAGTAGACGCCTTTATGAGCTCTTAGAGAACAATGAGCTGTGGCAACTACAGAGGCTGGCAAAAAGACAATCAATAGGCATGCTTCATTTAGTTTATGTCCACCCATCTACACTCCCTCCTGGTGGAGAACTTCCTCATTTCTGTCCTTCTATTCTCCTCTCGTCTGCTCTTATATATTTATATAGTCTGCTTCTCCTGAGTCAATCCTGCTCTGCCACACTGATGTTATGAGAGAGGGGTTTATTTGTACAATTTCTTTTACTTGCAAGACAGCCCATGTTTAGAATGGACAGACAGGAGACATGGAAGGAACAGAACATTATTCTACTGCTGCAGTGCTCTAGAACAGTCTTTAAAGAAAGGAACACTAGCTCCTCAATAGGGCACTGTAATGAAGACAGTGTCATAAAAGATATTTTATGTCATCTAAGATCAAAGACACATGGTTTGCACTGAAGTCAAAGCTGGAGTTACAAAAAAATACTTCTGATTCTGGTTCTCCAATTCCATTCAAGGCAGATCTTGTTGAACTTTATGCAATGATGCCTGGAAATCACTTTTTACCCAACAGACCAGTCAGTTCTGATAATGTGGCTTTTTTCAAGAAGAATGGCAGTGTCTTTAAAAAAATACAATAGAAATAAGAAAAACACAGCATCTGTCATTTGTTCACCCTTACAAGAAACTGTCTTGTTTGCCTGCGCAAGGCCATCACCATGAGGCCATGCATGGCTGAAGTCGACTCCTCATACCCTTGGGATTCACCGTGTACACAGGGACCAGCTGTCAATCATCTGTCTGTGGATATTTCTCTGACATGTGGCGTGCGTCAGCCCCAGCTCAGAGTACAGATTCGGTCTATCTATGTTCCCTCTCTTGCAATAAAAAAAAAAATCTGTTCAAATGGACACAGCTTCAAGGAAGTAGCTCCCTGATGTGCCATACAAAATGGGACCCTGGCTTGCTGGTCTCTGTAATATAAAGACAACAAAGGATGTCTTGTGTTTCCTGGATGCCTGGCCTCTTTCCAGATGATGTACACTTTAAATTCTAATCACAAAACTCGGCATGTTTTAGTCCCACTGGGAGAATGAAATTTGAGGAGAAGTAAAAATAAACCACTAAAACAAACAAAAAAATCTCTACAATACATATTTGCATCACTATGGGAGTTAGCAGTAATCTGGACATCAATATGTTGAGGGACTAATGCTGACTAGTGCTTATTGGAAATGCCACTGATCCAGGCAATGTGAATGGTCAAGTAATGCATGATATAAAGTATATAAAGTTTATGATATAAACGTAGATATGGGACAAGCAGTCTGCATGAGAGTTGCAATGGACCCTTGCAGTCATGCAAGTCATGAAAGTAAGTGACTTCTGATCAATTCATTTCCCATCTTGCACTTTCAGCAGTGACTATGCATTATGCAATGTATGGGTTTGCCCTCTTCAGCTTTTAGCAGAGATGGTGTGCTGTTCTGAAAGCAGACAGATGTGTTGTATTCACTTGGGGACATCGTAATTCACAGGCTAGCATGTGTGAATACCGAATGCGTTACTGCACAAGTTGGCAGAATCATTTTCACTTACTGCACTCAAAGTGAATGATGATAATTGTCTTTCAGAATGGAATGATGGAATTTCTAAATGGAATGTTCCTGTGCTGCACGCTAAGTGCCATCAAGGTCTCTGAGTGTAATAAGGCTATTTGATCGCCTGCTGTTACACAGCAAACTTTTTGCCAGTTCCAGGAATGTTGTCTGATAAAAACACAATATGCCGCCCTTGGCTAGGTTTGTTGAAAGATAACCTCTGTCACGGAAACTCAACAGTCTCTTTCTTTGTCTCCCTCTCTCTCTCTCCATCTCCCTTTCTGTCTCTCTCTCTATTATGTGTATGTGTAGGTGTGTGTGTGTGTGTGTGTGTGTGTGTGTGTGTGTGTGTGAGTGAGAGAGAGAGAGAGAGAGAGAGAGAGAGAGAGAGAGAGAGAGAGAGAGAGAGAGAGAGACTCACACTACAGGAACACACACACACACACACACACACACCACACACACACACACACACACACAGACAAATGCAATTATGGAAAGAGCTGCAGACAGCAGTGCTGTGAATCTGGCTGCTAAGGGTATCAGCACAGGACAAAACGGTCTGATTTCTGATATGCTGACTGGACACTCTCTGCCAGAGTCTCCAGCAGTCCAAATAGGAGAGGAGAGTGCTGTCCAAGGTGCTGATTCACCCTGTGGACGTTTGCCCTTCTCCTCTCCCATACTCCTCACCATGCGCAGAAGGTGGAAGAGACAGTACAAATTGGCATCGTTCATGTGAACTTTCCAGAATGTTACATACTAGTATATGGATTTGTTTTACAAATTCAATTTTTTGGCATTTGACATTTTGTGACCCAATGTGACATGAAGTACAATGTGAAATGAAATGCTTAATTGTGGCAACTTATGAGTACTGCATGTGCAATGTCCACTAAAGACTGCCATATGCTACAAGTCCAGTCAGCATTGATAAAGATAAATTGATCATGTCAGAGGCATACATTTCCATTAAACTGAAGCTTTGGATTCTTGATACTACATCATACCCAGTTCTCGATTCCCACCCCTAATGAAGATATAAGGTTTTTTTTCAGCTCTTGTTTGATGCTAGCTAGCACAGATGGACCTTGTAGGTATAGCTCAGAATCACAGCATGACAAACTCTGTAAATATTTAATGCTAGTGGCAGTGCTTACCCTTAATTTCTATGGTTTACAAAACCCAGAATGCATTTTTCCATGCTCCATAGCACCCCACAATATTCACTGATTTCACCGATTTCTCCAAGTTTGTTGTTCCCGCTATTTTAGATCACCCAAATTTCAACAGGACTGCTTTATCTCTTGAACTGAGTGCGCCAGGCGGCAGCAGTTGACAGGCATGTTGGGATGGAAGATGGTGGAGTGTCAGAGGGAGAACTGGAGCAGTTCAGCACCCACTGATGTGACTCTAAGGTGACTCAACTCAGGGGACTGGGGTGAACACATTAGCCTCACATGTCATGTTGAGCCTGACAGTCTGTGGGAACAGAACTTCATTCACCACCAAATCATGCATGACACAAATCATGCACAGCTGCCTCATGGCAGGAGTGCATAATGAAGCCGTTTGCATGAAATCCATGCTAGAAACAAGCCTGTGCTATGACAGTGCATAATAAGCAACCGCAATGGTACTATGTACAAACACTATGTACTTTTACATTTAACTGCATTCATCTCTTCCACTGTTATGCTCATGCAACGTTTTACAACACAAAGTAACATATTTTGACTCCTTCTGGGTGGCGCATTGAGTAATGTACACCATTGCATGCATTCACATGCACACACGGTGCATACACGGATGTCATTTTTGTATAGCTAATGGAGCAGCAGTGGTTGAGCTAATTAGCCTCTTGTTAATGTGTAGCCACTGACAGTCAATTGTTATCACACAGTAAAACAAATATGAACTCTGATGTAAACATTGAGCCAAGTTGTCATTGAATGCCATTGAAATTGTACAACAGACAGTAAACTTTATGTTGGGTAGGTACGCTTGAAGCTTTTTTCTTGTTTCAGGAAAATAGCCTAATGTTATCTCCAGAGATCTACTCTTGTGTGTGTGTGTGTGTGTGTGTGTGTGTGTGTTCTACACTCTACAGTCTACATACAGTATGTCAATCATGAGCATAGTGTATGGAGCTCATGTTATCTGGTTTTAAAGAATATGGCTACTGAAACAGAAAGCACATCTCTAGGGCTTTTTGCAGTGAGAACTACTGTATTAAAAAAGGAGTAAAAGGAGTCATTTTCAGTCCCTCTGTTACCATTCTGTTTAGATGGAAATTGGTGTCAGAAGTTTAATGTTGATTTAATAAGCAATTAATTTTAAGATCACACCCTTGAAACAGGAGCGAGGAACTGAAAGATTACAATAAGGTACTGCCATATTGAAATCACGGGAGGGAGCTTGAGTTGGGGGGTGGGGGCACATTGGCCTCTCCTTCTAGGAGGGGATTTGTTTGGTCGTTGTGTTGCCAAGTTATGCCACCGCTTAATTGGTCCAATTCTCCTGGGCTCAGCCTGATGATAACCTGGCACTATTTATTGAACCACCTTCTGATGAGAATGAACTTATCCTTCGTGTTAGTGTGAATCAGAGAAAATGTGCACGTCTAGCACACTCCTGCGGTTCTCTGATTTTTTTTGTTAATAATTTCATTTTTTTCCCTTTTAATGCTATTTCCCCACAATGTTTGTACCATTCCATTTTACAGCAGAGGAATAAGTCTTTAATAAGTCCAACCAGAAGCTTACACAAAACAAGAACAAGCCAATTAGACCACTATGTGCCAGCACAGAGCTGGCTGTGTTGTTCCCCACATTTAAGCCTTTCCCATATTCAAAACAATTAGAAGTTTGTTGACTATGCTGTAAACACACATTAAAAGAGACAAAGCAAACTCAGAACACAACAATCAGAAGACAGTTCAGATCATTTTTTTCCTCCAATGAACGCCCACAACAATTATTCTGTTTTCAACCCCCACAGCCAAGCCGCAAGCACTGAGACACTGTGACGAGAGTGGAAAAGAAGTGAAGGCCATGCTCAAATCTGGGCAGGCTTCTGGGCAAACTCAGTCCCCACATACAGTTTTATTAGTTAGGTAGCCTTTAAATGACCCACAGCTGCCAGTCACAAGTCCATCCGGATGCTTGTGGAGCTAAACAGTGCACAAACCTCATGGATTATTCAGATAGCAAGGCCGATACATCGGCAGTCATCTGCAGAGGAGCCGGCCCATGGGGAATTGCTCTTCCTCTACTTAATAATCACATATTAGGTTTCCAAACCAGAGTCTCAGAGTGATGCATCCGTACTGCTCGCACATGCTTTTTCTCTTCAACTACATATACACTTATACACTCACTCTTTCTCTGTATGTCTTTCTGCACCCCTTTGCTTTATTTCTTCTTACAGGAAGTATTATCATCTGATGACTGTTCCCTAACAGCTGAATGAGCATTGGAGAGAGAACCAGTCCTGAGTCCTGACTTTACCCTTTGACTGTTACTATGACTTCAGACACACCATGTTTTAGGGAAGAAGGAAGGCCCAAGGCAATCACACTGCATGGTAGCTCATACGGTTAATCCCTGTGGACAGCTAAATTGCTCAGCAACTGGGCCATGCCATTTCCTTGTACCAGCGATGCCTATCTTGGTGATGCTCCGATGTTTTTTTTTTTTTCCTTTTTTTTCACTTCCACTAAATGACTGCAGTATTTGTCATTCCCCTTTTAGCATGTTGGAATAAAATAAAAATATAAACTGAGCATACATACCAAGGTGTTACATAAAGGTAAGCCTCTATTTTTCATTAGGTTTTCATATCTCTTTTTTGGTCATTTATGCGCAACAAGAGCAGGTTATGATGAAAGTTTCCATTAAAAAATAAATAAATAAGTGAAATAAAAATGAAAAATGCAGAGGCGAGAGATACACATAGAACAGCAGTGATAATATCGTTTCAAAAACATCTCGTTGGACCCTCAGCTAGAGTAGCATAATTACCAAAAGAAGTTTTGCTCTCCAGACACTTGCATTGCATGCATGAGGGGATTGCATGATACGCCTGCATGAGAGACACAAGCTAAATGAGCCTGACAGTCTGCTCCCAACAATCTAGCAACCTCTCCGCCCTAAACGAAGCGGAGATGCAAACACACCACACGGTATCAGGTGACCTACCTCTACTTTTCCATGTAGTTTCTCCTCTCTGTGCTGCTCCCCTGTGCATCCATGCCCTTACACAGCGCTCCAGTTTGCTCTCTCAGTCCACAGGTGCAGCACACATAAGTGTACATTATTCATCCCTTGGTCACTCACAACAACACTTGGAAAGTTCATCTGGTTAAGCCTCCAGACCTGTGGGCTATTCAGCACCCCTCTCTCTCTCTCTCTATGTCTGTGTTTACCATCGGATGGGCTAATCTGGTTGCATCTAGGAAGGTAAGCCAAAACCTACTCTGAGCACAGCCTGTGGAGTAGCACCACAGCCTTTCCCATTGAGAGGTTTAGTTTTTTTCCATGGTGAATGCAGTTGAGAAAGTGAGGGAGAGTGTGTGTGTGTGTGTGTGTGTGTGTGTGTGTGTGTGTGTGAGAGAGAGAGAGAGAGAGAGGGAGAGAGAGAGAGAGGAAATGTTAATTTGCCAGACTAAAGGAGGAGTGTGTGGGGTGGGGTGGAGCCAAAGGGGAGGAGGGTGGCAAAAAGAGGAGGGGTAAAGCGGGGGTGGTGGCAGCAGAGAGGTGATGAAGGGCTGGGGGAGTCGGGATGGAGTTCGGTAGCGCTGCGGCTGCTGCAGCTGCTACTGCAATGTATCCGGTGTCTCCGGTGCACTTTATTCCCTCCTTGTGAGCGACGGTGACGTGAGCCGCGGGCCCATGAGCAAATTAAATGGAGAGACAGAAAAATGCATTATTGATCGATGTGGAGGCAGAAGTGTCGCGCTCACTGCCCAAGCTCCGGTTGCTGCACGGGGTAATTAATCCACAGCTCGGCATGAATGGAGGGCAGGAACGCCAAATCTACACATGGTATACACCCCCCCGCCCAAACATCGCTCTCCCTACACTCCTCCTCAAAGCCTAAGATCTCCATTTCTCCCTCCCAGGTCTCATTCATCAGGAAAATGGGTCAGGTGCCTGAGGGTGAGCAAAGTGTGTGTGACGCTCCAGTAGGACAGCTGCACAGGAAAGCAGGAGCAGAAGGAGGAGGGGGAGAGGGAGAGAGAGAGAGAAAGAGAGAGGGAGACGGAGAGACAGAGAGAGAAATATATATTTTATAACTAATTTGACTCACAGGTGACTGCCACCCATTCTGGGGACTTTCCAGAGATCCCAATCCAAAATGTCCATGCGTGAAGTTGTTTCTGGTGGACAGGTGCTGGTGTGTGTCATAACTGTAAAATCCTCATTTTTCCTGTATGTATTGTGTACTTGCAACATTACTTGCATGACTGCAACATTATACTGGAGTCTTTAGTTGCCCTTGACCTCTACACCAGCTGAACGAAACAAAACCTCCTTCTGGGTAAACAAACACAAATGTCAAACAAATGACCCACAATCCCGTTGTTCTGTCTAACATTTTTTTTCCTATCACACCAACGGATGATGTTGCGTGTATGCAGATATAAAAAGAGTGGTTTCACACTTGGCCATGGCCGGAGGCCGAGTGCTGCTGTTTGCTCTTGTCACGTAGCAGAGGTCAGTAGGAGGTCAGATAGAATCAGAGAAGAGAGAGATCATGTGACCGTTAAAGATGTCATGAGACACCATTTTGTGGCCAAACTTTCACCCACGGTGCCCCAACAGTAGCGGGATTCCACTGCCCATACACTGAAAAGAGAAAAATTTGGAGCACTTAATAGTCTATTCTTTTGCCCCTAATTTAAAAACACCAGTTAGGGTTGTCTGCTGTATCGCTATTTGGTCTATGTTGTACCAAATTCTCCAGCCAACCAGCCAACCAGCCAACAACAGGGCTATGGGTTGATTCACTCCAGATAATCCTTTTAAGATATATTCTTTGGAGGGGGGGTTAATATATAACCTTTATATTAACTTTAAAGCCGACATGTTTTTGCTCCTCTTTTTCTGTTCTTTCTCTCCTATTTCTCTGAAATATAGCACTGACTACATTTTTTCGTTCTCTTTTGTTTTGTGTGTCTCTCCCCCAGTGTCTCTTTATTTATGTGTGCCCCTCTCCCCTCCCCTGACATGTGTTTGCGTATGTGTGTTTTGTGTGCACACAGGTGGCCTATGGACGTTTAGAGTTTTAAATGTAGCAGGCGGTGTGTGGGAGGTGGTCACAGCACTTACTATTCACATCTGCCCTCTTAATGGGGAATCACACAGAGCACAAAACATGACTCTGCTCCCCTCATTTCCCCACCTAAGTGCTCATCCACGCCAGCCTGATGAGCAGCCATTGTGCCAGATGCTCAAAGGGAGCTCTTCATACGCTAATAGGTGGATAAACATTTATCTGAACGAATGAGAGGAAAACAATTTAGTGGTCATCTCCAAACCGTAGGATGAGCTTCCATGAAAAGTGAAACGCAAGCTAAATGAGTGCAGACAGAGCCCTAGTGTGTGTGTGTGTGTGTGTGTGTGTGTGTGTGTGTGTGTGTGCAGAGGGTCAAAGGTAAAGTGAAAATAAGCAAATGGTTGATAGATAAATAAAGATGGCTGGATGGAATAGACACAGCAGGCAGACATAGAGAGATTGTCATCAAACTCAAGTAATAAGTGGCACTGGCACCTGTTTACAGCATAGAGACTTGCAAACAAACATCTAGAGCATTCACCCACTAATCCCCACTCTACACAATACACACGCTTGAGTGAACATAACTGCCGCTTGCCACCACACTCACCACCACACACATCGCACCTCCACCTTCCTGAGCCTGGCAATGTAGCACCTGTAAAGAAGACTAGTGACGGGGGCACCTCCATGTTTCCCTTCGTCCCTGAGACCCTGTTTTTCTCCTCTCAACGTCTCAGCCATCTTTAGGCCTGTCACCCAATTAAAGCGCGTGGATGGGAATGAGCACAGGCAATTAAACGCTGCCTCTCTGCATGGCTAGACAAGCGTCTCCTAATGGCTTCTGCCATGCTCCGGGAGCTCAGCGAGCTCCAGTCCGACGCTGCCTCCCCGCTCTTCATTAACCACCACCCGTTAGGCCATCAGTCAAGCCCCAACTGGGGCCTTTCCTCTTTCACTTTCTTCCCCAGCCCCTATGTGAATAGGAGGACACCCCCCGGTGGACACGACTTGAATTATGGTCCACTTACAACTCCGAAGACCACCTGGAATTAAAGGAATGGGCAGGTCCCACAGTCATAATCACATCATAACCACTTCATGAATGACATGCTCATTGTGAATATGAGAAGCACTCTCATATGAACTTGAAGCAGGGAGGTTGTGGGGTACTTTCTGTTAATTGCCAACTAACAGCTGTGTGTGTGTGTGTGTGGGGGGGGAGGGGGGGGTCTGCCTGGGCTGTACTTCTGAATATAAGTAGGTGTAAGAGTTCTCCCTCTCTCTCTCTTTCTCATAAGACGTCTTGTCAGTGCTTCATTGCCTGCACTTAAATGGCTTGACTGAACTCAGCCCAGCCTGGGCTCAGTGAAATGAGACAAATGAGATCCTGTCAGAGCAGAAGAAGACGGAGGAGGAGGAGGAGGAGGAGGAGGAGGAGGAGGAGAGGGCAGGACGACAACAAAGAATACATACCCACTCTTTTGTCCCTATGACTGCTTGTGATCTGATTGAAAGTGATGGGTAAGGGGAATGTGAGGGCCAGAGGACATGAGAGACAATACATATACAAACAAGGTTACCATGGGAATGCCAAATGACATGCCATTCTGCCTAAAACCTTTACATGGGTGTGTTGATCGTGGCAACGTCAAAGTGAGTGAGACATGTTTCCTGAGGCCTACTTTTCAAAAATCCTCATGGGAAATATCGTCCATAGAACATGCTGTTGTGGAGCATACATTAATCATATTTGCATGGGCAAAATCTCCCACTGTCGACAGTGTACACTTGTTTACAAACTCAACTATATGCTTCATTATGCACCCTCTCAATTAAACTTTAATGCACAAGTTCTCAAAATGTATAACAGCAAAATCATGCAGACCTTCAGGGATCAAAGTCCTTAAATATTTCTCCCTTCTAAGCCACGTCACCCCCTTGCAACAGCTTCTCTGCTCTAGTGATTAAAAAAAACACAAACGAAAGGCTAAACTCCTGCTGCAATGCATGGCTATTTCTGGAAGAGCAGTTCAGTTGGTGTCGCCAGTATTTTCCCCCTCATCTTTTGCCCTCGGCTTAGGTCCCGAGCTAGATTCAGGTGTGTCTAATTTAAGACTGCATTTGAAAGTTCTGCTGCTTCGAGGGCTTTTGATCCTTTCCCTTTCATGAAGTTCCATGGGTCCCTGGCTGTCGTCACACTTCCTCAACAGGCACAAAGAAGGGCAGCTAAGAAGCCTGGGAAAGGTGACAGAGGGCCCTCTGAATGCCAAACCCTAAAACACCTGAGTCATTCCTCTCAATTTCCTCCCTCCTCCCCTCTCTCTCCAAACATTTCTCTTCATCTTCCACTTCTTTTTTTCTTCCTCTCACATCTCTGCATAAAATTAAAATTAGACTTTTTAAATATTTAATATTCCATCCTGTCTGACAAAACAAATGTTCCCTGTGACAAGCAAGATAGTCTGAGCCATGAACGCACTTTGAATGCACAGAGGTCCCTGCTCATCAATCCAAAGACACTGCTTCAGTGTTAATGGGCTGTGTGCATTACTTCATTTGCCTCTAATGAGAGCGTCCTTCAGACACCATACTTGAGTCCCTTACAAGTGCCAGTCTTTTTTCCTTAAAGAAAATTTTCCAGGGTGCTGACACTCAAACTTACTCTCATCTCCTGTAAATAAATATATATATATATATATCATGGAATATTCCTCTCTCTCTCCCTCTCTCTGGGCTGTTGTTGTTGGCTTTGAGAGGCCAGGGCAGTCTCCCTGCTGAGAAGCTGGAGATATGCAGTGGACATAACACGATGGACTGCCTCCATCTCGACTCCAGACGAGTGGCATTTCAGAAAACAGATTGCTTTGGGAAACCTCTGACATCACCAGAAGGCTTCGCGCACTCAGCATGGAGCCCTTTTCATCTCTAACTCTCTCTCTCTCTCTCTACCTCTGACTCCTTCCTCTCTTTTATGGTCTTGTTTCTCAGTGTTTCACACACACACACACACACACACACACACACACACACACACACACACACACACACACACACACACACACACACACACACTTTGCTGGGGTGTACACACAAAATCTGAATTTAACATCTGTATTCCCCACTGTCATGTTGAGTCACATAGAAACAAACCCTCGGCAGAGGTTGCAAAGTCACAGAACATGACTGTGTGCACAATAGGTGGGTTAGCAGCACACTCTGACATAACCGTTACACAAGAGGACTTTTATGAACTACTGTAACATGTTGCCACTCACAACCTGAGAAGTGTAAACAATGCAAGACGTGTTGTAGTTGTACCAGGCCAGGGGTCGCAGAAACATCACTGGCCTTGTGTACCATCACCCCAGCCCCTGTGTTTACTCATCTCTTGTCTTCAGTAAACTTTTGCATCAGATGCTCCTCCTCTATGTGCCACTGTCTTATTATCAAGGAGGTTATGTTTTCACTGTCTGTCTGTATGTCTGTCTGTCTGTCAGTCAGTCAGTCCATAGTGTACAAAATAACTTAATAATACTGCAAATAGTTAATAAGCACAGCACGAATTTGGATTAAATTTTCGGACAACATAGCAATTAGGATGAGGAACAGATGATTACATTTTGGTGGTGATCCGGAACACCGACTGGAATTTCTATTGTGTCAGTGACCCTGTGCTGCCTTGGTGGAGGTCTGCGCTCTCCAAAGGCTTTTCTAATCTTGACGTGATGTCAGCTGGCAGTTGTGAGAAAGGACAAATCTTGTCCAAATAAGCCAAGTTCAGTAGTAGGTCAATGAATATGCAAACACTCTGGCCATTTTCTGGTCGTGTCTCCAAACCTGTTACTGCCTCATAGGCACATCATGTGTGACTAAGTGGATGTGCTAGCACATCTGTGCAACAACATCTGGGCATCGTCCTATTCAAATTGGATAAGTGTCGTTAAATGCCTCTGTCTCCATTAGCATAAGGAGTCCATTTAGAAATCACTATACTGTAAAATGGGCACAGGCATTTTCAGCACTTCACCGTATGATTGGGGGAGGAGCTGGCAAGTTGTCCTCTTGCAAGAAGTGCAAGCAACGCATAGCAAAACAATCCACGTGTGCATCGTCTCCTGGTGATTACAGTGCATGGACACAAGCATGTTTAGACTATAATACTTGCACATTCAAAGGACTGCAGGAAGTTAACTGCCTGGTGTCTGAGATCTATCAGCAACTTTTACATAAAGTAGTCTAGCATGCTTTCACATTTTTTTCTCAAGTTCCTAGTTGCCTAGTTCACCAAAAAAAAAAAAAAAAAAGATTCAAAAGAGCTGCACACTGCATTACAGCATTAAAGTGCCATATACATTTTTGTGCTAATTCCTTTGCTAATCGGCGAAATCAGAATCAAATTGGTGTTGTTCACTGTGATATGAGTGCTAAGGGTGTCTTATCACAAGCAGTCTGATTCTCACAACTCTATGGCACTTTCATCCTAGTGAATAAATATTTTCGCCTTTGGTGTGGTGGGAGCGCTGGGTTGTGGCCTCACCATCAGCAGAGGGTGAGGGTAGGGTAGGGTAGAGGTTATCACCTGCTATATTTGCCTGATTAGTCATGCAAATACAGGACTCATTATCTCAAACGGTTGATGAAATGCAACCTCTCTGCTAATTGGGGCCTCTTGAGAGATTTGCTGGGATGAGGGGTGGAGCTAAAGAAAACTTTCACTTTTTCTCTGCCCCTCATATGATAATCATATTAAACATTTCAGACATTAACCACACTGGCACATTGGCAGTGCCGATCTGAAAACACAACCCTGCCTACACTCGCGATACTGTAACAGAGTTCACTTCATTACTTGCATTAGCATGAGAATATGCATCGGCATCAGAACATGTGTTAGAAGGCATTGTTACTCTAAATGCCTGAAAACTGCCTGCCTGAAATGTAAGACCACTGCCTTGATGTCTTTAACTGTCATCAACATCTCTTGCTGCAGCAGGCACCACGATAAAAGTTATGAAAAAGAACTTCAGGCAGGTTAGCAAGGATAGGAACACGGAAGGACATCTTCCGTCTATTTATTGTTGGGATTTTTACTGATTGGTACCATGTGCTGACGGAGCTGAGGGCAGAATAAGGGACACATGTAGCCAGGCTAGAGCTGCCTAGTGCTTCCGCTAAATTTCTCAGTTAGCTTAAACACTGCATCAGGAATCTGTCTGTAGGCATAGGTTCACACCATCTCTGACCTGTGCAAGCCAAACATAGAGAGGGCTGAAAGCAATAATGTTGAACTCACACGGTGTGTTACGTCACAACCAAACAGTAAGGACTGAAGCAAAAAGCATCTGCCCACTATGAAGTGAACATATGACAATGGATAGATTTCAGACTGTTTGCACAAAGTGAAACAATGTGAAAGTGATGCATCAGGCTTGGACACACTTTGGTTTCAAAATTCAGCCAAATAACAAAAGGTAGAATTCTACACTAGTAGCCTTACTGACTTGTACATTACTTGATGCGTTGCTGGCAGCAAATGTTAGCTTAGAAAGCAGCATTTTTTTCTGTTTCGGACAGACCTATTGTGAGGTGCACATACTGCACATACCGAGGTCAACTTGACAGCATTGGCCACCTAGTATAAATCATCTGTATGATAAGGTACATAATTTAATCCCTGTAACAATCCACTAAGTCATTTAGTACATATGGCACATTTGTACTCCCATACAGTTGTCCCTCCCTTCTGAAATCCTCATAAGAAGGTGCTGCTGTGGCCCTTTTGTGATAGAAATCATGTTTCATTTCATTTAGTCTCTTCCTGGTAGTGTTCATGCTTGCTGAAAGCAAACTAAAGGGTAATAATTCGTCAATTTTGCAGGTTTTAACCGCCCACTGTGCTTGTGGGCAACAGTGGTACTATTATTCACAGACTTAAACTGCAGACTTTATTAAATCAAACCGAAACACACAGAGAGCGAAACGAAACTTCTCTGTTTTCACATTTGAGAAACACTACTTTAGTCTTGATTATCTATCATAAGACAAAGATAGCAGAGACAGCAAAATGTGTGTGTGTGTGTGTGTGTGTGTGTGTGTGTGGTGTGCACATATGTATATGTGTGTGCTGTGTGTGTGTATAAACAAAGTAAACATGATACCTATTTTATAATACACAACTCAGAAACAGGACATGGAAATTAGCCTAATAATGTCTAGGTAATAGCATGTCTTCTGCGTGTGCGTTGATGTCAACCGGATTGTGGAGACAGCAACAATTATGATAGAGCACAGTTGATGTTGCCATGGTGACAGCTGAAAAGCTTGACCATGAAACTGTTCCAGCATGAGGCAAACCAAAGACACTGCTTTCAAGGACTTCCAGAAAACAGCTGCATTTGTCCAATGGGGCATGTCTGATAGGTGTTGTGTGAGGGTTATTGCTGCTTTGTGTAATAGACTTCTTCAAGGATAGAGAAAATGTGCATTCTGGTGGTTGGTTTCCTGAGAAATTATAGGAGAGATGTTTTGTCTATTTGTGTCGTGCACTTTCTTCAGTAGAATTTATAGTTTATACTCCAGTCAGTTCATAGGGTGTATGAGGTCCATGAATGATGAAACTAACTTATTGCTTGTGCCTTGGCTAAGTCAGTAGTTAGACCTTTATGAGAAGTTTCAGTCATATGATTTTTTTTTGGCAAAATAATAATGGACTTGTGTGAATTCAAAGCAAACCTGACCTAAAGAAAAATGTGTAACAACACTGACACATAGCTATGTGCAGGAAAACATGCACAAGCAAGCACATATACTACACTGATCCTATTTACTCTATTTCCAATGTGCTTTCTGTCAAGAACTTAAACCCCTCTTTAATGCCTCAATAATTATTACATAAACTTCAATGATTTCAAACCTTCTGAAATCCTAGACTTGCTGTATTTTAACGAGTGCAAATGAGTGCAGAGGGGTACGGTGTGAACTTTGGAACTCCTAGGCAGCTGGTCCCCGTTGATTTCGCAAGGCGTCCTAAATCATTCCTCGCCACAGAGGTTAAGCAGGTTCGGTGGAGCAAATAAATAATGAATTGTGCTCAGTGAGGGTAATTAAGTGTGCGGATCAGAGCAGACAGGGATGACCCTCCGTGCCTGCCAGGAACTTGACTTCTCGACCTGGTTCGTCTTCTGGTTAAATAAAGCCCCAGTCCTGCAGCACTGCACGTGCCCAGTGGATGTGTGGTGTGGTGTGGTGTGGTGTGGGGTGGTGTGGGGTGGGGGAGGGGCAGGGGGGGTCACAAGGGACATCCCTACACTAATCTTTAAACTGAAACTTCACACAGACTCTGTTAAATTAAAAAGGCTGTTTGCCTCTGGAGTCAGAATTGAACCAGTTGCAAGGACATATAGAGGATGGAAACAATAACCTGAACAGGAGTTGGAAAAGCCAACCAACAACATACTGGACAACAAACAAAATGTTTGTTATATTTTTAAGCAGTTTGTGCAGCTGTGTAAATCTGAAATCTTCAATTACAATTTCACAACAAACTGCATGGAGAATTAGCCTGGCTTTAGCAGCCGATTACGTCTATCTGAGACGGAGCTTGGTAAGGAGACCTAGCTGTCATCTCCCACTTCTCTAAGGTGAGATCAACCAATTTAGACTATAATGCCTGTTTTGGTTGCCTCTTGATTTCAGTTTTGAGTTTTAAGCCTGCCTACATTGTGTCAGGTGTAAAGGCCTGTTTCTGATTGATTCCCCATCTCAGGCAAATAAAACAAAGTGAAAACAGGCCTGATGGCCATACTGAGCTGCAGAGTGAAATCAAATTGCTTGCAGATCAGGATGGGTTTCCCAGGCTGATGGAGAATATCTGCAATCTGTATGACAAAAAAGTATAGTTAGAAAGATAGTTGTTGCATATTAATTTTGATCTCAATATGCTGTGCTCAGTAAGGGACTTGTGATGTGGTAGCACAACAGTTATTCTCAATGAAAAAGTTGTAATTAGTACTTATTTAGACACTATTAGGTACTTATAGTTTTGGGTTTTGATCCTATGAATAAACCATCTTTTCTAAACATTACTGGAGAATAACTGCTCCTGTTGTACTACTCCCTTATAAGCTCCATACTAATCAAGGCATATTAAAATCAAAATTCATATACAACAACTAACTTACTAACTACAAATAAACAGTAATTAAGAGTTTATCTTGGAGAAATTCTTAGTTAATGGTCTATTATGGGTCGAATAAGGTCATAGAAAAAGGTATTAATACGTGATTTGTAATGAATAATAAATGACTAGCATGTTACTAATTTGCATGTTAATAAGCTGCTAGTTAATGGAGAATCTGTGTACCCTAATCTAAAGTGTTACCAGATTGCTACATTAATCTGTTTGCATTCCTACTCTAATCTGGAGTACATGTGAATAAGGAATATAAGAGCAACTCAGAGTTGCAGTATCTACCCACTCATTAGAAGTGTTATATAATCATTGTAATTGCGTGACTGTTGAGCAGAAATGTGGTAAAAAATGCTATTGTCAATTTTTCTTTTCTTTTTTACACTAATTTGACCTTGAGTATTTACGCCTCGAGTTCAAACGCCTTGAGTTTGTTCAGTCCTGTTCAGTGTTAATATGTCCCCTTATCTCTCTACTCCCTTCCTACCCAACTCTCACGCTCTTCCTCTCTTTAGGCCTGTGGCTATAAATGAGTTTATTATGCTCACTGTGCTCTTTGTTAGAGATGATTTGCGCAATTGCATAAACAAGAAGGTTAGAGATGCTTAATTGCACTTGCAGCCGTTAATCTTCATCCCAAACAGATTTAATCTGTCCACAGGCCCATGGTAGGAATCTTTTCCCTGGTTACGTGCTTATATCATAGCTGTGTTGACGCTAATTTGATTACTTGGTGCCTCTGCACGAATAACAGAGATGGAGGAGAGTGTATGTGTGTGGGGGACAGAGGGGGTGTAGAAGAGACGAGACCGAGGTGGTAAGCAACATCTATCACAAGAAATTGCTCAATTTCTTCTGGCAGAAAAACGAGAGTAACTGTTTTGAGCACCACTTCACAAGACAGTTAAAAACACTTCATCTGTGAAGCGCCTCTGTGCTGGAAAGCCGGGACCGATGCTGTTTCAAGGCTCCTCTCACATTATCCGTACACTGTCTCCCCATCCATATCCTTGAAACAAAGTGCCTTGCTGATCCAAGTAACCGGGAAAGGCGAATTTCACAGACTTGCATGCATACTCCTCTGTTGCGCTGTTTATTTCAGGAATGTGTTCACAGTCTGACTTTGACACATGTCTGGCTGAGATCCGGTATGAATGGTAGACATTTATGTGGGCTACAAACACATGCAGCCCTTTTACCATGGCATTACACTCAACTAAAGATATGTACTAGTTTGGAAACACTTTGGAACCCTGTACTTACAATGGATTAGATTAATTTAAATGATATTATCCAGTAGATTTTGTTTAGTATACTTTTGTACATACACAGACTTTGACTGATTGCATGTAGTAATCAGACCAAGGGATAGACAGTTATACTCTGACTTGCTGCCCAGGCTATTCTATAAAGGTGTTTGTTTTGGGGTGGGAAAAGCACAGAAATGTTAGTTTCATTTTACAGAAACTGCTGTAACAATATCAGTAACATACTCCAGATAACACACTGAAGAAGTACTATAAGAGTCTACACAGTGGTTGCTTAGGCATGCCGTTTGGCTGTTGGCTGATTAGCTAGTTAGGTTAAGATGAACACTATTTAACACCCCTTCAACAGAAAGGTGAAACCTCTTCTGTAAAGCAGGATTTGTGGCAGAACTGATGTCTAGTAAAAAAAAAAAAAGAATGAAAGGAAGAAAAATCAAAACATATATTATTTCCCTTCAGAGCACACAGCATTCTGTATGTTATGACAATAGCATGTGAATGAACAGCTCAGCACCCCCTCAGAGTTAGTTTGTCTCCAAAAACACTCCCAGGGGAGTCTTTACCCTGGCTAAGGGCTCAGGGAATCACTGACTATGTGTATGTGTGTGTGTGTGTGTGTGTGTGTGCGTGTGCGTGCACGCATTGGGGGAGAGGACCATGTCCAGCCCATTTCTCTTGCCAGGTCTGGAACAGGTTTCCAGTCTCAGTGGATCGCCCCTAGCCTGTCCAAATGGCCTGCCGTGTTTTCCTCAGACATCTCATTTCATTATTACTCTTAGCCGCTGGTCTGCTCAGAAGGTAGAAATACAGCCAGAGGCCAGGTCCAGCTTTGGCAGCATCTATTTTATTTTTTTAAATCCACATGGAGATTTGTGTTCCACTATGAGCTCGTCCAAAATATAGTGGCTATAGGGGGGCTGGTGGTTGGCATTGTGGTTTTGTGGCAAATGAGAGAGCTCTGAGGCGAGAGGGCTTCGGGTGAAAGCCCCTTGCTGGGTGGACTGGCAAGGCTTCCGACCAGTGTGGCAATCTGCCTCTGGATTATGGGTGACCTTGACAAGCACATGCGAGTATCCCTGCTGAAAGCTTCTGCATTTAACTTTTCTATTTCTGTCTTTGTCCAAAAAAAACACAGGAAGCAGATGATTTGGGGTGGGAAATCTATTCAACACCTGCCAGAGGAGACCTCATGCTGATGCTGGTTTCAGCAGTGAGCCACTTTAGCAACCTCCACTGCCTCAAGTATCTGAAAGAATCCTAGAAACAAACAAAGTGGAAAAAAAGCCCGTCACTCCTCTACTCCTAATACAGTCTTGCCAAACTGGAACAGTTTGCTCGAGAAAAGGAGCAGCTCCCACAGTGGAGGGCTTAGTGATCTCCACCAGTTAGTTGGGGCTAGATTAGGGGATGCCTCCAATGACCCGGCGGGGGTGGGGACATCCAATAAGCCGGTGAGGATGTGGCGATTAGGCCACAGGGCATTTATTTATTTTTTTTTTCATAGCATGAAAGTGCCTGTTTTTGGATCCTCGGTCACTCCCAAGGCTAGCTTGCATTCCTTGCTTATTTCATAATTTATGATCATTATTTATATAGTGTACAGCACAAAATAGAAAGCTAATGTTACTCGCTTATCCTACAGACATGTGAGCACAGTGAGGAGTTCTCAATCTCAACCTCAAACCTAGTCCATCTAGGTTTGCTCTTGAATGTGTGCTTGTGTGTGTGTATGTGTGTGTGTGTGTGTGTGTGCGTGCGTGTGTGAGAGAGAGAGAGAGAGAGAGAGTATTTATGTTTGTAAATGTCCTTCACAATGTCTGGAGCAAACAAAGCAAAGAGTAAGGGACACCTTCTGCTTCAGTGCTCATCCAGCCACCAGGGCCCTTCCACCCTCCCCATTTAAGCAGCTTTCAAGCGAAGTAGGCATACCTGAGTTAAAAGGATGGATAATTGCTCACTAAGACACCCAGCTCCTTCAGGGGCTTTTCCAAGCTTGGCATTCACGCCATTCTGATAATGGGAAGTGTCAAGCTGGCCACTGAAGTGTTTGGGGTTCTCTTGCATGACACCTCTGCCAGGCTTAAATCAGTCCTCTGTCCTTTAGCAGATGTGACAGTCCCATGCTTATGTGCAGGGGCTGATAAAGACATCACAAACTGATTTAGCCACCACATGTAGCTCTCAATTCACCAGTCACTTTTTGAAACACATCTTTGAGATTTTTTTTTTTCCTTCTGTCCTCTCCTGCTTTCCCGATAGTGTGCTTGGCAGGAGCGATCAAAATTCCCTGTTTAGAGATGAATATGTAGGCGAGGCCACTCTGCATAAAGAGTCTCGCACCCACCACTTCAGATCTGGAGCAGCCTTTTGTGGCTGCAAGCAAGACTCGCATTAAGAGAAATGTCACTAATTTCAAGAGTGAATCACTGCAATCAGAAATCATTGCGGCAGCGCTCTATGTGGAGAGTTCGGCCATTGGCATCAACTCAAAGGCAATAATGAATGCTTGTGTAACTGGCATGAACAGAGCACAATAGAGTTGAATTGCTGCCGAACAGACTATTAACACAACACTGCATCATTCTCTGAGTCATCTACAGTAACTCTGAAATCTCTGAAAGAAATTGAATCTCTGTATTGCTATATGTATGCAAAAACTGCAATGCACACATGAACCCCTGTGTGCATCCACAATATAACACCTGAGTGTGTGTGTGTGTGTGTGTGTGTGTGTTTCACCTTTTCATTTGTATTTTTTTCCCAAATTTGAGTCTGTAAGGACACTCAGAGACCCAAACATCTTTGCCAGGAATTTCAGTCAAAGAAAAAAGAACTCAAAACTCGACTGGAAGAAGGCAGCAAGCAAAAGCAAAATGCCATCACCTTATGTGACAATCTGATCCCCAAGACGGGTGCCTTGTCAAGGTCTTTGCACGTATTAAAATAGTATCTTCTGTAGCATGTAGGACTTGTAACTTTCATGGCGCCTAGATACACCGTATACAAAGTAAAGGTCTAGACTGTGCATAATGTTTTATGCAGTAAGAAAGTCTCAGAGCTCTGTTTGAAGGCCAGGTTCATAGAGTCGTATTAATCTCATATGCATCTGTGTTTCTATAGCTACATGCACATGGACATTACTTTATTCTAGTCAGGCTTACAACACTAAGGGACAGGTAAGGCAAGAGTTTGTCTATCCACACTGCACAGCCTGCTCTCCTCTCCCTCCATCTGTACTGGCACAAAGTTGATGTTTGTTTTTCATATCATGTCAAGTCATTGTTTCTGTTGGTACTGCTCATTTTTGAGTCATGTTTAATAGAGTGTGTGATGCAGACAGACATATGCTGAACTGATGAGGGCAAAGCAGTTTCTTTCAAGGCTGGATCACGATGAGAATATAATCATCGTTTACTTTCTGAAACATTGCCCTTGCGGTGAGGGCAACATTAAGCCTAAAATA
Organism: Tenualosa ilisha; assembly: GCA_015244755.2. Lineage (NCBI taxonomy): Eukaryota > Metazoa > Chordata > Actinopteri > Clupeiformes > Clupeidae > Tenualosa > Tenualosa ilisha. The sequence goes on from PYXC01000629.1 coordinate 4,716,307, forward strand.
CTGCTTCCTAAAGCCAATTTCCAAGTGCAATTATAAAGGTTACCTAACGAGAAAAGAAAACTCTGCCACTCAACGCACAAATTACAATAAGACACACCCAAAACAAAGCAATTTAAATCTGAACCTGAGATAACACTTTGTAGGCCACATTGTTTTACTGTTTGGCACACTTCTTTCCCACCCCACTGCTTTGGATTTAGTTGCCACTTCTGTAGTTTTAATTAGCTTATATGCCCCTCATAATAAGTGCCAAATAGGTCTACACAAAAACAGTGAAGTAGATTATTAAAGCGATGCTGTTAATTGCACTGACACCATAGGGTGTGCTGCCCAGCCATTTTAAGCAGTATGAAATTATTTGGCTATTCTTGTGTTAAATCAGTCAATTAGGGACCAAGCTGAGTCTGTGGGGTTTTTGTCTTTGTTCTCCTGTAGATTTCAGTCACTATTCCTTGGTCTGCTTCTTATCCACACCATGGAGAGGTTGTTAGAGAGAGGTTAGTCCAGTCCAGGGCCCTATTTTGTATTTGTTTTGTCTTGATTGGTGGACATGCCTGTGGTGCACGTGTGAGGCAGCAGGTCAGTTATTTTAGCTGGAACACTGTTAAGATAATGACATAAACTGACAGTTTTTTTTAAGAAAAGTATGTACATACAAAGTGGAGAAAAAAGTTAAATTCACAAAATTTTGATGTTAGTGTTTGTTGGTGTGTGTGTGTGTGTGTGTGACTGCAATTACTTTTCGACAAAATAAGTGGCAGTGTCTAGTGTCTAGAGTTACACAGTGATACTTTCTCTCACAATATCTTGATAAGAATGCCTTCCCCATCAAGATGTTAGGTCACAGGAGAGGACAGGACACATGCAATCCTAAACATCTTTACCTGAACATGGCCAGTCAGTGTCATGTCTGTTATGTGTGTGTGTAAAGTGAAGTACATAACATAAACGTGCTCCATTTGCCCCTACCCTCCCTAGAGCTGCTTTTATTATAACCCAGGCATCCGCCTCTGCAAGCCATCACCTGCTCACACACACAAACAAACACACACATGCACATGCCACACACATAATCACAAGCAGGAGCAGGGATATAGACACACACACACACACACACACACTGCAGCAGTTCTTAGTGGTTTAGGATGAGGAGTGTATATGAGGATCGTTCCTCCTGAGCTGAGTCAGTCATTGGTGGCAACAACCATGCTACTTGTGCATCACACCAGAGACGTATCCTATGAGTCCAAGCATAAACAGTGGAAAGGAGAGTCAGAGAAGAGAGGGAGAGGGAGAGATAGATGTGTGGTGGAAAAAGTGAAGAAGGGTGAGGGAAAGATAGAGAGAAAGAAGAATGTGAGAGAGAAAGAGACAGATGAGAGACAACTGCGGGAGAGAGTTTGCGAGAGTTAGTGAGTGAGAGAGAAAGAGAGAGAGAGAGTGAGTGAAAAGATGGAAAGAGATGGATGGGCAGAGTGAGAAAAAAAGAGATATGAGGAGGAGAGAGAGACAGATGGACAGATGAGGTGAGAAAATGAGGTGTGAGAAACTCTCAAGGTAGGATAAAAAAACAGAAGGAAAAAGGGAAAGAGGAGGGCGAGGGATTTTTTTTTAAGTGGAGGGGAGAGAAGTAAGTGTGTGTGTGTGTGTGTGTGTGTGTGTCTGTGTGTGTGTGTGTGTGTAAGTGTGAGAGAGAGAGAAAAAGAGAGAGAGAGATGGAGGGGGGGGTGGGGGGTATTTGGCCCTGAGGCGTCTGCATTGCTGCTTGGAGTCTGTGAATCAAGCTGTCTTTGCTTAGAAACAGTAGTTATATAAAGATAAGAGTCCTTGAAGGAGACTATGGCTATCCCCACTAGGGGCTAACACTCTTCAGTCTGTGCTGAGCTGTTTCCATGCCCTTGGCCAGTTGATGACCTTCCAGTCCTGTGACGATATGTACAAAAACAAGAGAGCCACGTATGTGGCAGAACCTGCCGTCAGCCTGCAGTCAACCTGCGGTCATCATGCAGTTATTGAACTCAGAAACCAGCCACTGCATCTACAGTTACGACCCCTGGAACAATGGGTAAATTGCATTGGGTGCAAAAGGGGATCACTTTGAGGAGTTTCAATAAAAGTAAGCCAAATATATATGTAGGGTTGGTTAATCAGCACTTCAGTTTTGGTTATGGTTTGATTGTGTACTTTTCACAATCAAAACATTTGACAAACGTGTAATTAAGATTCACTGCATGCAAATTCCTTTTTCATTCCTTTTTAACTTCAGTTTAAATCAAGTTAATGTCTTTGATTTCTTTAATTATAGACGTTAAGCACAGCTGGGAATGTAATTTTGGTGGTATCATGTTATAATTAATTATTTATGGACAGAGTAATAGACAATTATGCATGATTCATATGAATGTGTTTAATTGGTTTGGTGCTACAACTGACTGTGACAGCCAAATGAAAATTCTGGGCTCTCTGACTGCCTAGATCCTAGTCAAAGGGTTTGGTCCATCCAGAGATTGATGATTAAAAGGACTCTCTAACCAGGGGGGAAAAAGCTGTGGGGGACATAGATGATATCGCATTGTGTCCCAAGATTTTAGGGGGGATTATCCAGCAACCGATTTGACTACCAAAGAATACAATCATGACCAACTTGACCAGCTTCAGTGTTTGTGGAGGTGTTTCATATTGTTTCTAGATTCTGTGATTTTCACTATATACAGACCACTGTACAGACAATCTTCTAACAAGTCTGCAATATTGTCAGGACAGTGGGAGAAGTGTTTACCTGACATATAATCATTCACAACCATTCTGACTGAAATATGAAAGCAAACTGGTTCTTATGAACGGAGTGAGAAAGTGTTTAAAATCATATGTTTTCATGTGTTAGTAGCAGTTACACCTAAACACAAGCAGCTGAAACACTTATAATGTGTAATGTATCTGCATGCAAAAATATACCATAGATGCAGACCATGCCCAAAGTAGTCATGGCCAAATGTTTTTTGTGTAAAAAATGCCATAACGTGTGGCTATGACTGAACACCCAAAGCTCAGAACCTGGCAGCTCCTCATATCAAGGGTTCATCTAACTGGCCTTGTTAACTCCACATCTGACACAGTGTGTTGTTGTATCATAACACACGTCACTTGCGACTTTGACTTGATTTAATTCTTAGTGAATCTTCAGAAGGAAAGGGTAGAATGTGTAATATCTGGTGCCGTTATAAGAGGATGACCAAGGGGAGCAAGGCTGTGGCATTAAACCGCAAAAGCGCTAAAAGTTTTTAATTAAAAGTAAATGAATGGTTGTAAGACTCCCAAGACAAGGCGGAGGAATGTCAATTAACTGGCACACTTCAAGGCTGGCAGCACAGTTGACGTTTTGTATCTGTAAAATGTTTGAGTTTTAGAGGGAGATAAGGTTGATGCTGTTAGAGGTCAACTCAGATCATCTAGAGTGAAACACAAACACAAAGAGAGATATTTTAGCTCCCAGACAGTTAGCGGTGCTTCACTCGCACAAACAAAACATAGCCTCAAATCATGTCCTGACAAAAACTGAAAGTTCAAATCTGTATGGGGGAAATAACCAGCACACTTTATTGTTTGTTAACAGCTTACACAGAGCGGCTATACTCAGAAGGTGAACACAATGTTTTTGCTCAGTTTTTGAATGTGTTGAGACAAAATGAAAACACAGGAATGTTATCTAAATGTATTCTCAGATCTGTAAATACACTTAAATAGCAATGGAAATAATAAACGATGAAATAAGAAACTTGGAGATGTTTCTCTCGAGAGACTTACAGGAAAAGAGCAGGAAGAAGAAATCTAATATGAACAACAGGGGAGTCGACTCTTTACATGACTAGCAAAGATCTGACTAAACACAAACAAGGCTCTTTTGGCGAAATAAAACCATGCTGATCTTTAGTTTTTGGTCATGTTTTTCAGTTTAGTTCAGTTGTTATGTTTGGTCATGTTTTTCAGTAGTTATTCAGCGCTAGGCATACATGCTTAGCTACATTTCTTAAAGCTCAAATCAGTTTCTGCTTATGTGTTTCTCTTTCTGGAGGATGAAAATAATTTCCTTTGTGAAATCATCTACTACTGAAGTAAAACAGTTCACTCTATGTTGACAGCTTTTGCAAATGTACAGTCACACTTATTCACATGCATCATATACGAGTTTACGGAATTAAAAAAAAACAAAAAAAACATGTATAGTCTCAGCAATGTGGATGGTTTAGTTGTTTTATTATAATTTCCTTATCAGTGCATTATGCATATTTTTCACTGAAGCCAATTTCTTTTTGGCTATGACTTCTCATGCGGAAAACAAAACAAAACAAAAAACACTTTTAGTAGCTATTAAAACCCTTTATTTGGAAACACTATTCCCAGAGAGTGGTACTATATGCTTGATGGAAATCTTCTCTTACTTTTTTCACTTAAAGCAAAAGTCTTTGTGGGTAAACCGCCTTGATCTCACCAAATGGTAACTTATCTATGTTACGTGCAGGCTGGACAGGAATATGTGGGGTTTTTTTGGGGTAAAGTAAAGTATGAGTCTCGATTACAGATGGGACCCATCTCCCTACTTTGCATTCTGCAGGACCTTAGGAGTGTGAGCGGTGAATGAAATATAAATTGGCTGGCCTCCACAGACGATGACGGACATGATGCTGACGCACCCAAAGCAGGGGTGCAGGAAGCCGGACCCGACCGCAACCTTCCCTTTGATCCCCACCCTCCTCCACAATACGCGAGAGGAGGAGAGGAGGAAACTGGAGCTTGGTTGACTTATGGATGGCAAGATGGCCGCTGATGAAAAATACATGAAAATGTGCAAGGTAAATCCCGTGATGCGGCTGATAAACATCTGTTTGGTGGTCAACACGACCCGTTTTCAGCAGGCCAATCCATGCTCCTTGGCAGTATGTACTCAATCTTTCTTAACTGCTCACCTCTCCAAGTCGGGCATAGCTCAGAGATATACTGCCTCACTGTAAATCGGCTTAAGATTGATCTTTCCAGGCTTGAGGCAAAGGCCACATTCAGGAAACACTATCAGTCCTATAAGGCAAACGTCACAGAGGCTAAGTCAGATAAAGAATATTAAAGCTCCTATATGATGGAATATATGAGTGATGGGGTATTTCATTGAAAATGTAATTGTGATTTACTCACATAGTAATATTTATGGTACACATTTCATGTGTAGACTTTCGTGTACACCACAGTAAAATAAATAAATAGAGACAATGACTATGAAAAATATGGCATGAGTAAATCCAAACAGAGCATCTATTTGATAGGTAAAGGTAACTGCACAATCTTTGATCAGTTCTTTCCTTCCCATTTGCTATGCCAGCCATAAAGTCAGTGCCAGACATCTGAGGCAGATATCACAGATAGGACTCCTCCATATTTCTACGCTCTGAGAAGCCCCTCACTGGCACAGGCAAGAACACAGCCCCACCCTGTGTTAAATCTCTCCGCTTACTGCTCTGATAAGGACACTGAATTGAGTTATCGAGCGAGTGCTTTAAGATATAAGCTCCATACCAAATGCGAAGGCAGTGGAAACAACAACAAAGAGAATGTGAGAGAGAACAAGACAGAACAAGAGAGAGAGAGAGAGAGAGAGACAGAGAGAGGAAAGCAGAAATTGAACAATGTTTCATTACGTGCAGTGAGTAGGTCTTACTCCTACTCTATTTGTGTCTGCTGTGATGCAACCCATTAACCCTTAAGCCCCCAGGGGTCAAGAGAGAAGGAGTTTTAATAGGTGCTGAAGGGGAGCTTTGTGCTCTGCAACTCTACAATCCAACACATCTAGTCTAATACATCAAATCCATCACTGGCGGCAGAGGGGAAAGGGAGTAATGAACATGGGAATGACATGAGATTTTTACAGTGGGCTGGAGCCTAGTGATGACTATGGCTAAATTAGTTATTTTCCCTGCAAGACATTGGTCAGATCTCACAGAGATCACAGTAGACAAATATGCAAATATCAGCAAGGAGTTGTTATGTTAAATGTTTCCCAGTAGACTGGCGAGTCGTGGCCATTTCTATGTAAATTGAAGATCATGTGATATTTTCATATCAGGGTTAAAGATGGTGATTCATACATTCTTTTACTGGTCTAATGAGAAGAAAATCTGTGATTTACAGGTAGATGTGAAAGTCTACCTGCTAGTAATCTGCTGGCTTTTTAGCCCACAGGAAAACTGCTGAGAAAAACTGCATGGGGCCAAGCTTTAAACAGCGCTGAGTCTATAAGTAAAGTAGTGTTTGTGCGTCTGTGTGTGTGTGTGTGTGTGTGTGTGTGTGTGTGTGTGTGTGCAATTTCAACCATCATCTCCTAATAGGTGGAGAAGAGGAGCCGTACTCTGGGCTTCCTCCAACAGAAACAAGCGGAGATGAAGAGCACATAATACAAAAGAGCTCAGGTGCTAAGGAAAATACATTATGCCAATCTCAAAGAATGTCAGCCTGAAAAAAAATTAAAAATGGTTCAGCTTTCAAAGGAACATCAAAATTCCAATGTGAAATTTCAGGGTCAGAGTCCACAGCATCCACAGTAAAAAAAAAAAACAGACGGCCATTTTGTGCAGTTATACATATTGAGACACTGAATGAAAATGTAATTACATACATGTGTGTACAGGCTTTGCCAAAGACATTGCTCTCACTGGGTGACTACAATGTTGCAAAGAAAAGTCATAATGTACCTTTGAACTACGAGGTGTGCTGCTCAGATTTCCCTTCCTGTGCCCTTAGGACACACACACACACACACACGCCATTCAAATTGCATAAAGTGCACACATGCCATTCAAATTGCAGTGCCTGTTGGGCTAAATCACCAAAGTGCAGGCAACAAGAAATAGAATATTCTACTACCTCTACAATTATTCCCAAACAAGGAATTAGTCTAGTGTGGGATAACGGAGAGAATCATATATTCCCCACAAAAGGTTTTAATAGTTTAAACAAGCTAACTCCTCTAAAAAAGAACTGTGTATTTTTTTTTTTTTTAAGATTGGTTAATGGTTGTGGAAAATCAATAATTGAATCTCTGAGATAGCTATTGCAGTAATATTTCAATAACATCGTATTTAATCCCTTGGAAAAAATGAATGGAGCATAATGCGTTTACTAATCTAATCATTCTTACCCTGGCCAAACAGTCGATAGAGACAGAGCCAGTGACACATTAAACCTGCTATGTGATATCTGTTTGAAAAGCAGATGATTTAAAAATAGAAGGCAATTTCCTTGCGGCAACTTTAACATGGAATATAAAAGATTAACAACACATTGTTCATTTCATAAACTGAGGTATTGTGTACAATATGCAGGATGTTAACAGGCTAATGTCACTTCACAATTTCCATCTTTGAGGCACTTGCTAGTGACATGTCTAACTTCCACCAGATGAGATATAGCTAAGACTCACTCTAAAGGGTTTGTGTTCACGGGCCAGTAAGGGTACACCCTCCTGCCGAAAGCAGGCTTTCTGTGGAACACTGTCCATCTCTCTCCTGCACAAGGGCATGGCGGCCATTACATAAATAAAACTCAAGCGCTCCTGTTCACAACAATGAGACACTTATGTAATGTGGGCTGTTGAACAGCACTCCTGTACTGCATTTGCACCAAACAAAACAGAGGGGGTCAGCTATTACTGCTCATAAAAAGGACATAGAGGTATGTGGTACTGCTACTGTGTAGGGGTGAGAGACGGAGAGAGAGAGTGAGAGTGAGAGAGATAGAGAGAGAGAGAGAGAAAGGGAGAGTAAGGAGAGAGAGAGAATGTGATGTATATACACTATATGAGAACTTTTTAAATTTATTTACCAATTCTGTTTTGTCAGGAATGCTTTAGCTGTACAGAACAGGTTTGCCATGCAAAATGTGAAATTGAGGGAGAAAAACAGAAGGGGTGGATGAGAAATTGATGGAGGCAGACAGTTTGCAATAAAAGGAGTAAAAGCAACAATATTAAAACCCTGTGAGCTGCATTTAGATTGTCTTCACTGCCTTATACATTCACAGAGCCATAGCCTAGGCCATTGGCATCACCCCTTATCCATTTACTGCCCAAGATGGGAACTACTGGCATATGAAATCAAAAGGCTGTTTCGGCTGACTGACTGTGATCACCATATACTGTGCAAGTGAAATAAAGGGCACTGCAGAAAGGACACGTCCCTGGGCAGGGCCTCAAAGAGATGAGTCTAAGCGCTGTCCAGGGTGCTGAAGTGCTGAGGCTGCCCACTGAAACTTCAACAGTGTTCAGGGTAGAGAGCAGGACAAGGTCTTTTTTCGAAAGTCTTAGTTCTTAAACACCTTTTCCATTACCTGACATCAGAAAAGGAGATAGAAAGCCTTTCCTCGTTCGGCATGAGCTGATAAAATCAGATGATTTGAAGCAGCTCCTGGACATTTTCTCACTCAAGCAGACACTTTTGAGCTGTACGCTTTTTTCTCTCCTTTCCTCTTCTTTTATTGGCAGAGAGTCAGAACTTTTTAGATTTTACTAGAATTTTCACATTTTCTTCGGGTAGTCTGGAAAAAAAAACTGAAAAGTCCTAATCAAACATGATTGGTGAGAACAGATTCTCACAGATGCTCTTGTTGGCATGCAGGAACATTTTGGAGAGGGACAGACCAAGGTGACAGCAATAACAATTGAGTCGAGTTGTGACAGTGTGCCTTTGTACGACTTTCTTCCATGGCCACACAAGATGGTGCTACTGCCTGACTGCATATAGTCACCAATACAGCCAGGCTGTGCCTTTTGTGGCCAAGCTTTTTTTTCAGTTAGTGGCCTCGGCTAGCCAGCCTGCTTTCAAAAGACTTTAGTCACGAATGAAAAGAAGGAAAAAATCAACTCCCCATCCACTTGCCTCTGCTTTGTGACTGACAGAGAGAGAGAGAGAACGAGAGAGAGAGAACTCTAGATTTGAAGGACAAAGATCTTGAAGATCTCAGTTCTGTGAACCGTCAGTCTTGCCGACACACTCTTGGAGCAGGCTGTCAGGCAGTGAGACATGGACAGATTTTAAAGGTGCGAACAGACAGAAGCTCTCCTCTCATCTCCCACTCGCCATGCCGCCTGATGAAATGCCTTTGTGACCAACATACTGAAACCCTGCCTGACCGCTGCTCTGCATGCTGAAATGACTTTGCTGAAATGATACAGCCATTCTCCAGGTTTGATTTAAGCAGTCAATAAATTACATGCTCGACCCTGAAACATATTTCAGTTCATTTCAATACAACCCACTGTTTTGACATTTTGAGGAAAAAGAAGCACCCACAAATATTGAACAATCCATATTCCTTGTAAGAATCAAACAATTGCTCAAAACCTCTACAAGTATATGGGATCTTTTTGATGGCAGCATGAAGCATGTAAGGTGAAGCACTCCATCAATGAGCAGGATTAAGCAGCGCTGCTCTGCCTGTTAGGCCATAATCGCACACAGACAGTGCGAATTTAAACTGTCACATTCACTGAAGCAATAAGCAGCAGAATTTTCCCAAATTAAAAAGAAATTAAGAGCAGATGTACACATAATGGCTATATATTGGCTCCTGCAAAACACAGCAAGGAACAAATATTTGTAGGACTCTTGTCTTTTATTGAATAAGATGAGGACAAAAATAGGAATGAGGGAAGATAAAGGACGACGGAAGAAACAATTTGTTATGCAAATCCAAAGCAGGCCCTTTATGCTTGTTGAACATAGCCCCTTGAGAAGGAACATCTGGCCAAACTTCAGGGGAAATTCGCAACCAAAAACAGCCAATATCCATCATCATTATTCACCGTGACTCATATGGCCATTATTCTTGTACCACATCAGTATTCCCATCCTGCATCAGCTTTCTGTGTGTGTGTGTGTGTGTGTGTGTGTGTGTGTGTGTGTGTGTGTGTGTGTGTGTGTGAGTTTGAGAGAGGGGATTGAGGGTTGCTGAGGTCATTAAAGCCCTAAAGCAACCCTCTGTACCACCCCCATCTCACCCCTCCACACACACACACACACACACACACACACACACACACACACACTCATGACACATGCCCCCTCCCACCCCCTCGGTGGGGCCATGTAACCATCGAAAGATACCAAGATACCATCCTTTGGTCTTTCTGTGCCCGCACAGTCACTTGGAGGTGTGGCTGCCATTGCCTATATCAATAGCTGACCATCGACCTTCATCCTGTTCCTGGACAATGGCTTTCCTCCCCAAGCCATAAGTTCTCAAGAAAGGACAGATCTGCCACAACAAGGCTGCTGCCTTGCCCTTGCTGCACGAGGTGCTGACAATGCGATCAACACACACGCATGTACACACAATAACATGTGAGCATGCCGTGCGTGGTTCCTCTATCCCTCTCTCTCTCTCACACACACATATACACACAGTCCACATAAAGAAACAGCCGCAGGATGTTTTTTATTATTATTATATATATATATTTTTTTTTTTCAAAACACAAACATCATGTGTGATTAGAGTATGAAATCGCAAAAGCCTACATTAGATGATGCAGTGGTCAACTTCTTCATTACGCAAATGCTCACACAATGGCCTACAACAGCATGCCTCAGGAACAGAAAGAACGCGTTCATCCTCAACTGAACGCGTCAATTACTTCAGGCTAGTCTCGCCTTAAGCTCCTTAGGGTTAAGTGCCTTAGCAGTATGGTGGCAGCCAGGATTCAAACCCACAATTTTTGGGACCAGGTTCTTTAACTGCTACACTACCCCCACCCCATTTGTTTAGCAAAGGCATGGAATTGCACAATGGCTTCCTAGCTGTTAAATCTACTGCTCTGACTCCAGTAGTGTTTTTTTTGCCTCAGTTCAATGCTCAAGTCTACCACTGATACCAGTCCACTCTGTTCCAGTGTGCTCACAACCTCCTCTTGCTTCCTTTTTCGCTGTATACGATAATCTGTCAGACAAGATAGGCTGGGGGTGGGGTGGAGTGGGGTGGCACTGGTAAGTGTCTGCTCAGGAGATGAGATGAGGGCTTGTGGACAATGGCTTTTTTTCTTCTGGCACTGAACCGGTGTTTAGCTGATGAGGGTGAGCCAATGGGAGCCAGGGATCAGCTGGAGCATGAGCAGTGCAAGGAGACAATCCGAGCCCTAATTTTATTAGGCCTGCCGGAGGAGAGATCTGCACTTCCTGCACAACCGCCCCACCCCTGCCACACTCTGTTTTACCATTTCATCGGCCTCAGAGGAAACATATTGCTTTCCCGAACATTCGATGTGGTCCTCTGTGATGTGTGTATTCACAGCTCAAGTCTGCAGTTATCTCTCAGCTTTGCCTACAGCCCACCTCCTCCACCCACTCTGCCCCCTCTCGCCAGCGCACACGTGCAGAATGAAAATAAGACACCAGACAAAGATGTTCAATTCGAGCGGTCTCCACACTCTGTTAGAGGGCTGGCATTTGAGTGGAGGCATTTAGACTTGTTGAGATGACATGTTTGACTCTGTTCGAGTAATTTCATTCCACACATGCCCTTTGGGATCAGAAATGTCACCCTGCACTCAAAGTCACGAGAGACAGACAGGGACGGAGAGCGAGCGGGAGAGAACGAGATGAGAGACCAAGAAAGGCAGAGTGAGAAAGAGTGACACACACAGACAAGAGACCTAATTTAACTTTTGACTTTTGCCAGCCGACGCGCATCCATGGTCATTTTATCTTTTGCAAATCCCATTTACAATGGCTTTTCCCACGACCAGTCCCAGTTCCCATACCGCTTATCTCATCATGGCACCTCTCAGCTTTCTCAAAGCATGATGTGCAAATGGAACAGACTGACTCCTGCCAAACAAGACTCAACACCTAGGTAAGTTTTAATATGACAACCTACCTTCCAGGACCTTGATATAGAAAATGTCCTCAGAACCAGAGAATCAGAGAATCATCGATTTCCTCACAAGATGCGGAGTCTTAGCGACAGTGGGCAACTGTGGTGTTGGCCATCCAGTAGATATCTTTAAAGGGAGAAAGAAGAGAAAAAGGAGAAAAAAAAAACAGACTTTAATGAAGCACGACAAGAAGCTGCTGACATGTGCCAGTACCTTTGCTGAGACACACGCATCCAGACATGGCACATGGTAATGACCAGAGCAGGGGGCACAGCCCTGGTTTTGAGCCAGAGATCTGCCCTTGAAAAGCTATTAATCTTTGAAAGGAGAGGTTACTCATGCATGCCAAAAGTCCCAAGATTTTAGAGAAAAATGTATAAATTGCCCTGAAAAGTACTGAAATGCTCCAGAAATAGGTTTGCATTTGTTCATTTGAATGCTATTATTTATTTAGACATTTCCGCTGATACCACAAAATGTGAAGGGGCATGAGGGTGATGAAATAGAAACTTGCGTTTTGCAAACAAAGATGGGTCAGTCAAGTGGCTGAAGTAAAAGGAGGTTAAGCACATAGCCAGGGCAAGTTCCTGCATTTCTCAACCACAGCATCAGTTGTAGAGCCTACCACTACAGAGAAGCCTGCACTAAAAACCTGTGTATATCGACATGAGGGAAAATGAGTGCGTTTTGTAGGAATGTGTTGTGTATTTGATTCACAGGACTAATTCAATCAGCTGTTTTTAAATATTCATTGTTAAGGTCTAAATTGATCTCAAATATATTTACATTACAACCAAACAGTGTGTGTGTGTGTGTGTGTGTGTGTGTGTGTGTGTGTGTGTGTGTGTGTGTGTGAGAGAGAGAGAGAGAGCACAGTCTATCCTTCTGTGCTCTTAAGGGATAAAACAGGAGATTGGATAAAACACCTCATTGTTGGTTAGCAGTTATATTTCTCATGGGTGACTGATGTGCATGACAAAACTCATTCTCAGCTTGGAGTGGAGGAAGTCATCTTATTGGTGTATATGGGATTTCCATAGAAATGAAACCATATTGTGTGTACTGCATATGCAATGCAGTCAGTCATAGGATTGAGAGATTAATGATTATTGATTGAGCCTTTTTCTTGGCGTTGGCAAAACCCTGACTTGTCCTACTTACATTGAATTGAGGGGGGGGGGGGGGGGATCTGTCAGTGACATACACAACCGATGGCTGGTAACGCGCATGAATGCATCAAGGCTGAGCCGATAGAGATTAAAGCATGAAGCAATGAGAAAGACATTAAACTGTGCGCCAGAAACCCTCTTCTTTATGTGGGATTGATGGTCTCCCGCGGTGAGAGCATTTCCATATAAAGTCCATGAGAGATCCAGCAAACGGTCAGATCCCATTCGGATGTGACTAAGAATGACAGATGTGGATTCTGCAGCAAATCCACTTTTGTCTTTGACACGGTCTCTCACACAAGCCACCACATGAAGAAAACGCTAGAAGGACGCTGCATTAAGTAGTGTGTTTCCCCTCCTTTCTCTATGCTTTCTGCTTCCTGGGTGGCCATGACTTCCTGGATTTTGCTTAGAGATGAGTTTTTTTTTCCATTTTATTTTTATTTTCTCGTGTGGTCGGATACTTGCAGGAACATCTGCGCTTCATCAGGAAAACAGGAAACTATTAGTCTGCAGATTTTCAGTTGGTGTGCAGGGATAGACAGAGGAGAAAGAGAAGGAGAGAAAGGAGGAGGAGGGAGAGGGAAATTTAATGGCAAACGGAAGGAGGAGGAAGATAAGAGAAAGAAAAATAGGGTGGAGGTGAGAGCAGATAGAGGAGAGGAAAAGAGGAAATCAGAGAGAGAGAGAGAAAGGGAGAAAGGGAGAAAGGGAGAGAGAGAGAGAGAGAGAGAGAGAGAGAGAGAGAAAGAGAGAGAGAGAGAAATAATGAGAGTGAGAGGGAGAGAGAGAATGCAATAGTGAGTGAGCAATATGGGTATGTCATGAAGGAGATGTAAAAAGAGATGCAAAATTGACAGTTTGCAATGCTGAGGTAAGGATAGAAGTGGTTTGGAGGGGGGTTGTGTGGGGTTCAGCAGGGGAATGAGTGAGAGAATGAGGCAGAAGGGAGCAAGGGAGATCAAGGGAGCAAGACATAGAGAGAGAGATCGAAAGAAAGGGAGGGAGTGGGGGTGAGGACAAGGCTGAAAGGATAGAGAGAGAGGGCAGGTATGGTAGTGGAACATGTGAGAGAATGAGAGAGAGAGAGAGAGAGAGAGAGAGAGAGATGATCTCCTGCTGACACCAGTGTGTGCGGGGGGGGGAGTGGGTCGTCAAAGGCCCACTACTCTCTGGTGGCTTTAGCCAGCATTTGCTACCTTTAGTGAGCTTACTGCCCCTGAGTGGTGATTGACTTTCAGGCTCTGCTCCACAAAAAAAAAAAAAAAAAATCATACCAGCAGAGTGAGGTGGAAAGCTGCAGGAAAAAGGAAGTGATGCACACTGGCACGCGCGCACGCACACATGCACGCACGCACGCGCGCACACACACACACACACACGTACAAAAAGGTTGCCTTCTAAAGCTGCCTTTATGCTGAGGATGAGGCCCTGCACCCACATTCACATGGAGATCCGACCGCTTCCCACCAGAGTAAGGTTACTACCAGCCGCTCCGTCAGCAGGTAATGATTGCTGGACCACTCCAAAACCTCACCGGAGACCATTGACAACTTCCCATTCCATTTGAACTTGCATCTTCTACAGCACCTAGCAGGTCACAGTCGCCAAAGCAGTGAGTTGTAAGTGAAGAAAGCAGTATGTACTCTGCAACACATGATTAACTGTTTATGTTCTTATTTTTTTCTTGCCTGCCCACTCACCCTAAGCATGAAAACTCTACCATACTCATGCAATGCCTATGGTGCATGATTGTAGCTATTTACGAGGGGAAGATGTGGTGAGGTGCTGAGTTGAGCAGCAGACTCCAACAGGATTTAATTAGAGATGGAATCTTAATGTGAATCTGCAGTAGACTGATTCACTGGCCAGGTAAAACAGGCCAAGACAGAGGCCAAGGATCCACCTACCACAAAGCACGTAGCCTCCACAAAATCGGTGTATGCAGCAACCAACAATACTTTTCTGACCTACTGCTGTTTACATAATCTCAACCACTGTCCATATAAGACTGTTAGTAGCTTCCTAATTAGAGTTTCAATTATATGCGGTGGAATAAACTCATAGGACTAAAGGAGAAAGGGAAGAGCAGCCAATGGCACCAATTACGTCAGGCTTTAGTCATACTCAACCCTTACGGTCAAGGGTAGAGGTAAAAGCAAGCAAAAGGTTCTGCCAAACACAAAGGTTTTCAATTGGGTTCTCATCACATTAGCAGCTCTTGAAACTGAAAATGGTCATTATACGGTACATGGCACAAAGATTTCTGACTAGTTACTGAAAACGTTTCCTTTGGATAGACCATCTCCCATCATGCGCAAACAGTACATCACGTCTTAAAATGAGCCCTAATAATCATCATCATGTCCACACAGTCCTCCCATTATCTGCTTTCCAATCCTCATCTTTACCACATGTACAAACCTCTACATTTGCATTAGCCACAAGAAGCAATCATCATAGCCAAGCCTGTGATTCTAAACACTTATAAATGTGACGTGTTAAAGTAGAGGATCTATTCAGTGTGAGAGATGTCTAGTCATTAGGATGATTCATTCATGATCAAAAGTCACCAGATCGTCATCTTAAGTGCTGGGTGCACGGTTGTGTTGGGATGCCTGTCTCAAGGGGTTAATTTTCCTTCAGACGTGTAGCGATCCATATGTGTCTGCGCCTCTATCAAAGCATGTCCTTTCACAAGGATGTCTGTGTGTATACAACAATGAACCTGCACACTGACACACCATAAATTACAAATTGAGACAGGGGGCAAGAGGGAGGGAAAGGGATACTGAGGAAGAGAGAGAGAGAATGAAAGACAAGAATAAAGATACAGAGAGAGAGAGAGAGAGAAAGAGGGAGGGAGAGGGAGAGAGAGAGGGAGAGACATGTAGAGAGAGGCGCAGAGGAAGGGGGACGGGGGGACAAGTGAGGAAAGAGAGAGAGTCATCTTCCTTCCCTTCCATAGATCAGATATGATTGACTAAGACAAATGGTCAGACTCAAGGCTAGCATCAATCTCTTGCAGGCACACTCACACTCTGTCCTCTAAGAGTGATCGCGTGTTTAATTTCAAGCCACCCCAAACACACACAACCCCCATCCCACCCCAACACCTCTTCACACTCTACTCAATATATATCTCTGAAGCACACTTGCATGTTTATGTCTATGAAATGAGGCTGACTCAGCATTTTGTTTTCCATATTTACATGTTCCAGTAGGAGCCTATAGTGCCTGGTTGTCACAGAGAGAACATCGGTCACACAAACACAGCCCTTACAGCCAAGTTGCATATACCAGTAGTATCCGCTCTGTTGTCTGCAAATTTAGGAGAGTCATCAATAACTTTCCATGGTGAATATGGGTGGGGGAGGGGGGGGGTCTCTGCTCTTCCTCGCAGAGTCATGGGAGGTGGGTCTTTTCCACTCCTTTACAGACTCAATGGTGTTATACTGAAAGTTTTAAAAGGAAGGGACAAGTCTTATTTATTTATGTTGTTTATGTCTGTTTTCATTTGTGTGTTTGAGAAGAGGATGAACAAGGAGAGATGACGGAGGACACGCTACTATCTATTCCATATTTCAGCCTTGAATTACTATATGTATCTGCCTGCTGTAAACCACCATTAACCCCGGTGGTCATAAATATTCCCACCCTCTATTTGAACATTTCCAAAGACTGCGGCATTATATAGGAAAGTCATTCTCTAGATACTGAATGATCTTCTAGAAACTGAGTGTATTACTGATGTAGAACAGATTAATCACAGCCACATCATGCTTATGCTATTCAGGAGCAGTCACTAGGATGTAATCCACAGAACTATTTGAAACATTTACATATCTCTCCAAGTAAATACCTTCCATCAGAGTAACAGCAAAATGGAAACTGGCAAATTTCCTCAAGGTAAGGAAAGGGCAAATCAATCTCAAGACTAAATCATCTGAACATCTGAACGACAAGACATGGGATTTACACACACACACAGGGTAGGGAGAAGAGTATACACATATATATATATATATATATATATATATGAGGGTGAGGGACAAAAGGCAAACATCTGACCACAGTGCCATTTGATGTCAATGTCAATTTGATGTCAATGAAATCAACATCACTGACATTTGAATTTTTTTTTTATTTAAAAACAACATTAAACCCTTATGCGGTCATGCGTAAGAGAGAAGAAGTCAGGAGTCTTCTTGAGTGGGAGGTGAGTGAACTTCAAGCTTAGCCATTTGGATCTGCAGTGACCTGTTGGCAATGCCTCAGTGCATCAGTGTGTGAGTGACAGCACAGCACAGCACAGCACAGCACAGCTGGATAGATGGGCTTGATTTGCTATGCTCAGTGCAGCCCTGTTAGTAGCGCTCTAAAAATACTGTGGTTCTCATCAAAAATGGCCAGTGACGACAGTGTGCTATCTTATGTTGTCTGTCTCTTCGTTAACAGACTTAGAAACAAATTTGCTAAATTAATATTAGACAGACTAAATAACACACTTGCCTTAGAATAAACGCTGACATGCTGCATGTAGTAAATAAATAATCAAAAAGAGAATGCACTGTTAATTTGTTCCAACAATAATGACTTAGAATGTTTTTGTTATTAGGTTTCCAAAGAAACTTTCTTCTCTTTTTCTGGCTTTCTAGCCTCCAGAATTGTTAGGGAAAAATCCCACATGAGGCTGAACAGGCCTTTATGTTCAACAGCGCTAACATAAGGTACAGGTTACATGACTGAAATTCCATGTGGTTGAATCATCAACCGTCTCAGCACCAAGACATATTTTTGGGTCGCTAATGTTGCATTTGTACAGGATTGGATTTGTATCCGTATGTGTATGTGTGCTTGTTTAGCAATCATGCTTTTTTAATGATTTGCTTTCTTTTCTTGAAAGGCTTGTACCGATTTTATTTTTTGAAAGGTATTTTCCTTCGTTCAGATAGAATTGTCGAGACAGCCAGTAAGTGACTGGTAGAGAGATAGAAGGGATGGGTTTGGGGAAACAACCACAAGCTGGAGCTGAACCTGGGTTCCTGCAGGCATCGGCACCACAACCATAGTGCCTCCCCTGTGCTGATGTTTGTGATGACAGAATGAAGTACCATTACCTCCTGCTCAACACACAATAACCCTTCGCCACTATCACCTCCTCTCAAACACACACACAGAGAACCTTCTAGCAACCCATAAATGTGGAGGAGAGGACCCAGAAAAAGCCATCAAAAGCACCAGCCAGTGCTCTGATGTTTACGGTTCCTTTAATGACATCCACAGCATTATCGTTAGTGGACCTGTAGCGTTTCATGGCCAGGCACCTTGGCAAGTCATCTGGAAACTCATTAGAAGCTCCATCAGTGACACGCAGGCATCTGGCGCCAGAGCCTGCTGCTGTTGTGATCTGAGTGGTATATTAAGACAGGCCAACCTGGCCCAGGGAAGCCAAGGAGGCAGATGCATGCCCCCTCGGCACACGGCCTGTCTGGTAACGACCCAACGGGGCATCTGTGTTAGAGGAAGAGGAGGTCACGTAGTGTGAGGAGGAAGAAGGGGGAAGAAGGAGGGAAAGAGGAGGTCAGGGAGGACTGAGAAAAAAGACTGACTGAAGAGAAGAATAACTGAGGAGGAGGGGGAGGGTGAAAGAGTAGGGGTGTGAGGAAAAGACAAGAAAGAGGAACAGGAGCAAGGGAGGAGATGGAGAGGGAGGAGAATGAGAGAGAGATGGAGAAAAAGAACGTATGTTGGAGGAGAGGGTGAAGGAGGGGGGGTGGGAGAAAAGGAGGAGGACTAGGCAGAGTTGGTCGAAGAGGAGGAGGTGTGACAGATGGTGAGGGAGGAGAGATAGAGGAGGAGGAGAAGGAGGAAGAGGAGGAGGACTAAGAGGTGTGGCAGAGGGTGAGGGAGGACTGACAGCAGGTCAGGCAAGGCCTTCTGTGGGACAGCTGGAGTCTTGTCTCCATCGCTTGAAACCGAATGTCAGAATGCCCAGTCTGTCTTTGTGTGGACCTCTCTATGTACCTGTGCATGTGTGTGCTGGCTGGGAGATTTGGTTTTGACACATGCTTTACACAAACAGGTCAAACAGAGGAGATCTTAAGGACAAAAGATGCAACCAAGTTTTACACATGCTGACATCACATATATCACATATATACATCACATACGTATGCACTCTTCCATGCGTGCATGCGCACACACATACAACACACACACAGACACACAGACACACACACACACAATGTGTCATGAGCAGACAAACTGTAGTACTAACAGAGCTTTGCTTTCTTTTGGATACTCAGATAAAGGCCCAGAAACCTGGTACCAGGTAACTACATGTGACCAGTCCTGCGCGCTATATTCAATACGAGCCTAATAAACAACAACAGCAACAACAACAACAACTAGTTAATCGAGTATACAAGATTAGACATTCATATATCAGATCACGGCTGACATCTTTAGCTTGAATAACTTCATATCTAAACAACTAACCTCTGTCCCCCATCTCTCCCAGAGCAAACCACAGCTGGGAGAAGATTGAATGCCCAATTCTGTGTGCACCTTTCTGTCCAGCAGCTGCTACAATTAGTACAACCTGGAGAGTTAAAGGATATCATGGACACACACACAGACACAGACACAGACACAAACACACAGATGGGAGAGGCTGAGGTTGAGGGAATCTCACATAATTCAAAAGAGCAAGGGTAAGAATTTAACAGATTTTTAGAAGTCAGAATGTGGGGGAAATCAGGAAATCAGTGAATTCGGAGAAATCGAAAGAGACAAATGCAGAGAGACAAATAGAGATAGATAGAGAGGGAGACAGAGAGAGACACAGAGAGATAGAGAGATAGAGAGAGAGAGAGAGAGAGAGAGAGAGAGAAAGAGGGAGAGGTCAATGGGTTTGCTGTTTAAAGGAACTGTTTTGATATTAAAATGCAAACATTGTCCTCTGACACTACAAGGCTCTGTTCCAGCACAGCCACAGACTTTATATAAAATCCACATGTTAAATCACCAGTTCTCAGCCAAAATACACACTTAATACCTCCATACCCTCCTCATTAGCCTCTCCCTCTTCCTCCCTCTCTCCCTCTTTCTAGAGCTGCCTTAGCAGGAGACTCAAGGGCAGGGCAGACATCAGACTACTGCATTAGAGCACTACTCCTGACTGCAGACTTCCACTGCCAGGCTGCAGACTGCCCTCAGCCTCTGATGGCCAGTCCTGGAGGGGGGCCACAGCAGAGCAGGTCTGCCAAGGCTTTGGCACACGAACATCACCACCAACTCCATCTGCCCACTACCAACAACTACCCTGTTCCTAGCACCTCCAAACATCAATATTGTGCCTTCAAGGTTCCCTATAGAGGACAACAGCTGGTGATTTGCTAGTATACATGCTACCCATCCACTGTGTTAAGGAAAAGGAAGCGCTATGGCTACCGCTACCACCACCACCAAAACCACCTGCCCCCCCCCCAATCCACCTCCAAATATGGTTACTTGGTTATCTGAGGATCCTTATACAACAACGCAGAAGGTCCTACTTAAATAAAGTCACTGTTCATGGAGCAACAGCCACAACAGCCAACACTACCACCATCTTTACCCACCCCCACCACTTCCAAATAAAACCATTATCACTTTATCACTTATCAGTACGAGCTTCCCTTTTAGAGAAGAGCAGAGAGGCCTCCTGTTCAATACAGTTATTTTCATGGCGCTTCATAGCTAATGGTTTGCTAGCATATTCAATACACACCTTCAAGACATCATGTAATTGCAACGACGAAAAATAATCCACTAAGGACAAAAGGTGATAACATGGACTGTTAGTGTAATAACCACGTTAAGTGGATAAACATGGGATTAACCAGAGGGAAATATACACACAGTATAATTTAAGTGGGTGCATAATGGAGTTTATTTGTCCCTCATTAAATATATTTGCACATTTCACCGTTTGTCTATTTTTTAGATCACTTCAGTTTTCCTGAAGTAAAATTGCCTGAACATCTCAATTATAAGAGTCAGGGGGGACTTCCAACTAGGACTGAAATTAACATGATGGACGACACTGTGAAAACTCCTCAGTCCCTGATGGCTGCTTAGGGCTGGTATGGTTCCCAGACCTGAGCCGAATCTCAAGACCTGGTACAAGGCAGGCACTTCCCCATTCTGGGACTGTCCCATCACAAGGGTCTGCTGGGAAGCAATTAGCTATTGCCAGGAATGCTACCCTTGGCAATAGGTAATGAGGCAATAGCAAACAACAAAGAGATGCCTGTTTGTATTCCCAGAGTCCCATTACCTTCAGTGCCGCTACATCTAAGAATAAGATATTAGGAGATGACATTGTTATGGCATCCGTAATTATTAAAGAAGATTTTCTAAACATGAGAGGTACTCAGTGTCCTCTTCATCTGACCTTTCAGTGAAGGAAAAAGTGAAATCTAATCTTTATTGCTACTCTTGTGTATCCATAACCTTTTCCATCAACTCCGAGCAAGTCTAGTGAAAATCTAATTTCATGGGTGACGATAAAGTGAATTGGACACTGGCCTGTGCATTTGAATGATGTGATATTACACACACACACATACATACACACACATACACACGCACACATATATTTTATATATATATAAAATTATCTTATTGAGAGAAATTTTACACTGACCCAAACACAAACACATGATAGGAGTGAGAGAATGGATTGCTGTTCTACATTTCTATCTCTTGGGTGCACTTGCAGTATATATATTTCTCTTAGTGGGTTTTCTCATCTAGTTGTTTTTAAAACAAAGCATTGATCTCTTTTTTTGTTTTTAAGAAATTAGTGGGGCCCGCAGCCAGTGGTTTTAAAACCAGGTGTCCTGGGGTGAAGGCAGTGCTGAAGTTTGTAGTTTAGTTGGCAACTATAGGGAAACACGTCCCATGTCGGTGGCAGGGGAGTCTGCTACAGCTGGAACCAAAAAAGCCAGGCCTGTGGTGGACAGAAGTCTGGCCTGAGACCCAGTCATGTCTGAGACCTGGTCTGCGTAGTGGCAACCTGCTAAAGAAAGCCTAGAGACTGAGCCTGAATGGTTGGGAGTCTAAACTCTCTCTCTCTCACACACACACACACACTATTATAGCATGCAAACTGCCAACATAGTTTTTGTATCAATTTTCAATCTAAAGGCCTATTTTCAGATGCTTGTACCAGGGAGACAGAGAGACATCCTAAGACCACATACTAGTCTATACTCTCCACATGCAGCATGTACTGTTATACATACAATAGCATGTACAGATATGCACATACATACACAGACACACACACATAGAACAAACAGAAACAAACACGCTTCCATGCACAGTTAATGGCTCTCAGACATTTGCCATTTGGTTGTTAGTGGCCACAGAGTACTGAAATCAGTTTGACCTTTCCTTTTGAGACTTGCCGCTGTTTCGTGGTTCACTGAAGTCCTTAAATATCCCCTGTGGTCCCTCTCTCTCTGCGTCTCTGTCTCTCTCCTCTCTCTCTCTCTCTGTCTCTCTCTGTGTGTGTGTGTGTGTGTGTGTGTGTGTGTGTGCCCACGCTATGGGACTCCACAACTCCCCTTAGAGCGACAGAGCCATGCTAGTGCTGATCACATGACTGGACACAGACTTCAAGGTCCTTCTTCAATTTTTCTCTGAAAACTGCACAAATAGGAAAGGCTATGTCTGTTTTTGCTAGGACACCCCCCCCAACCAACACCCGACAACGCGCACACACACGCACACACACATCCTAGAGCCCTAATGTATTTGTTTACAGATTCACAACTATGAATATAAATACAGTTCTGGTATGGACAGAGGAGGAAACTGTATTTATGAGCTGTGAATTCCAATTTATAACATGCAGATTTCTGCTTCCTTAAGTAAAAAGGCGTATTCTTCATAAATCCCATAATTAGAAAAAGGGTGTTTTTGTAAGTAAGTAAACAACAACTATGCAATGAAACGGTGTCCTGCTGCACTACATTAATTTAACTGTTTATGCAGCATTGCAGTATTGAAATGAATAATAATGTATAATGAGAATGTTTTTGTTTCTCTGCACTTGGACACCCGACAAAGACTTTCAGAATCTTTCCCTTGAACGCATAAATAACATGATCCAAGTTGTCCCCCCCAGGAGGTTCCTGTTACTTCCTATGCAGCTCGCGGTGAAGTTCCTTTACTTAAGTTGACAAAATTAACTATTCAAATGGAATTAAGTTGTAGTCTCAGCCCAACAATAGTCTAATATAAAATTCAAACTTTAATGCGTTTTTTTGGCTCAGTTCACTTGATTACTCCTGTCTCTGGCAATGTTGCCTTTACTTCATTTTGCTCTGGTTGAGTTAGGAGGAAAGAATGAAGAAAAAACAAGACAAATACACAGGGGAGAGAGAGAGAAATGGACAGTGAAGGAAAACAATATAACGAATGAGAGACAAAAAGAGTTGAGTGGTGTGAAGAGAGAGAGAGAGAGAACACAAACAAATGGAAAGATGGTGAAAGCAAGACAGCACACTTCGTTATGGGTTGAGACACCAGTATCTTTTAGTAGCCTAATGTTGTTTTAGGACAGCATTTGCATCATGTTCATGTGAATGCTATTATTACTCTTGTACTGTCATCTCTGCTACCTGCAATACATCACCATGATTTACTCCAGGGAAAGTTATTGGGTAGAATAATTTCTCCAAGTTGGAGAAAACTCATGTGGCAATATGGACCCTATCTGATCCAATTATTGATGATGAAAGCTAGCTAAGGATGAGTTCTGATAAGGGGAGGGTGTAGTTAATTAATGTATTTATTTTTATGAGATTTTTTTGTTGAGATGTGATGAAAGTTATTTTGTGTTGCATGTTGTATGGCAGCAGGCTAAAAATGGCAGGTCATTTCCCAAGGTAATAAATCTGTGTACCTTCTAGGCATTTTCTGACACAAGAAATATGCCTCATATCAGAAAATCACGTCTCCCACATTAATTTCTGGGATAGAGATCTCATTCATGTTCATGGAAATGTCAGCGGCGTTATCAGCATTCTTTAGCTGAATTTTTCCTCGACCAGAATCTCAACAGCCATCTTCCATGACAGCCCTTCAATCTCTATTCACCTGCCTTTGCCGGAAGCTTCCAGTGGAACTGCTCCACAATTGAAAGAAAAAGACACCGATAAGCATTTGGTCCAACATCAAGCCATGTGTTAGACACCTCAGGCAGCTGCTCTAGTCTTCCAACAGAGATGAGCGATGACAATCTTTATATTTTCCTCATTTGGTGCTTAATTGTCTTTACCACACCCTTTTCATTTGGCACCAAATTGACCTCTGAATTTTTTAAAGAATTAACTGTATTAGTAGTACAAAATGATGGAGGAAAGACAGAGGTACTATACCGCCCTTCCTCCGTTTACATTTGCATTCTATAACATGTGATGTCATTCAGGATGTACACATACACTATGCTCCACACATTCAAATGGCACTGAAATGTCAGGACTTCCCAGCCAAATTATCTTTTAACTTGTCTCCTGCTTTAGATGGCACTAGTGATAATGATCCTCATTTAAGCTAATTATCATTAAGAAGTCATTTGCTCTCTCTGTCTGATGCCCCTGGTGTAATGGGCAAGGGAGGCGGGCAGGAGAGAGACCTGCAGTGGCCTCCAAGATGCAGGAGCGCAGTGGCACACAGGTGAAACAACTCTAAGAGAGGGCGACCCCATTAGTCACCTTATAGGTGTCATCCCTCCCAATTAAACTGCTTTATATTACTGGCCAGATTGTGGGAGATTACTGTATCTTGGTGTGTGTATGATTAATGTCTATTTAAAAGAATATGCCTTGACTGCATTCTGAATTCTGTTTTGTATATGAAAGAGAAGCAAGAAGGTGCGGGCCTCCACAGCTGAAAAAAAGACACACTGGTGCTTAATTTGGCTGAATGGTGAGCAAATTGAGATAAATTTAAGCAATATAACATGAGTGGGGGTGGGGTTGTTAGCGGATATGTTAGCGGCTGTGGTTCGGCCGCAGGTAACCACAGCCATGGGTATATTCACTTGCTTTCATACAACAGTTCCATTACCAACTAATGACATTTTGAGACATCTAATTGTATTTTCTACTGGTTAGTTTTTATTTCTGTTTCATCCTTTAATTTCATTGTCCACCCTCTCAAATAGTTTTAAGCTTAGTTTGGACGGTTTGGAAGTTCAGGGAGAACAGCTATATTCATGCTATATCAAGCTATGCTTGTCTGTATGTCAAATGCCAAGTTCCATATTCGCACTACTCCATTTAAATGTTTTTTTTTTTCTGGAGAGAAGTGCTAAATGCGAGGTCATGAAAATTGCTACTCTCTTGGTTTGAATAAATGGAACGCTCACATCGGTAAGCTCAATGGAAAATGTGGAGTGATTCTTAGCTGTGACCAATGGTATATTGTGAGATGTATCCACACCTAGTGACGTGCAGAATGCGTCTCATCCAATCAGAACTAAATTTTTCGACCAGACCTTACAGTTGTAAAAAAAAAAATATGTAAGGCTTATGGTGATATTCATTTAACTCCTCCTTGTTTGCAATTAAGGTCTTGCCAAGATTTTAGCAGCCTGGTTATGATATTTCATATTTAATATTATTAAATTAAGATTACACACTTTGCAATTCAATTCAAATTAGGGCCTACATAGTTCACAATACAATATGGGGAGATGGTTTTGAAAGCTCAGCCCATGGACTGAAAGAGAACTGTGGTTAACAGGTTTGACAGTGGTTTTGATTGTGTGTCACTGTCACTGAGATACTACCTGTCACAAAGCAATAAGTTCAACCATTTGGTGGTCTGTGACACCATCATATAATAACGCTAGACTTAGAGTAGGTCATGGTCTTTTCATTAGAAGGCTTTTCAATTGCCAGCTGTCAAATGTCATTTTTGGCCAGAAACAGACATATGATTCTTTTACTGCCTGAGCCAAAACTATAGGAAAGCACATGGATGAAATGTGGAAAGGTAAAAGGTAAAATTCAGTGGTTTAACTCTAAGAGAGCTGGAAAATGAGTAAATTAACCGGAACTGTGGCGTATCCCTTTAATTTTAAAAGATCTTGTCAATCCTCACAAGCTTGTTGTTTTAGCTTGTGGTTAAGGTATTTCATCGTGTGTGTTTCAGACCATGATGTCATATCCCATGATGTCAAATGTTAATATGTGTATCTCATTGTGTAAATCACTGCAGGAAATGTTCCCATGCCCATAATATGTTTGTCCTCCCTTCGATATTTTATGGTTAGTTTTATCACTGAAGACTGATTCAAACATGCTAAAGGCATGCAGTGGTAACAGGACAAGAAATTGCAATGGAATAGCTTACATTCAAGCTGACCTTGAAAGGGTATCCTAATAGTAATGATGACATAAAAGAATAGTCCTGACTTGACACATAATTTGGGTCCCTGACCTATACTCAATTTACATAATTAATCTGCTTTTCTCCTCTAAAACTTCCCATTGCAAGAAGTATTACTACCTGCATGCAGTCAAATTGCAACAATTAGTATCTGAGCATAATATCATTCATGGAGGCACCCTTCCCATAGTGTGCTATTAGGAAGACTTTTTTCACAGTAACTGCCATCAATCAGGATTTTTATCAACAGCAATTAGGATGTGAAGGAAGCAAAGGGCCATCTAGGGCTGTTAGAGGATTGTCGCCCTGACAGTGTTTCTGCAGCAAACAGCAGGTCAATAGCAGTGCCACACATCACAAGGACATGTAGCTACACACACACACACAGCCACACATGCACGCACACACGCACACATACACACCCACACACATACACACAAACTTACAACTTCACAGCTGTATGCAGGCACATTAGCAAGCATAAACGTAACCCACACACAAACAAACACACACACACAAAGTTATTGGATATTTAAAGACACCCCCATTTAAAGCCTTAGCAGGACACAAAGCCTCAAATAAAAGACGGGAATGATATTATTACTTCTGTGTGTATGTGTGTGTAAAAGAGCAAAAGACAGACAGAGAGGGACAGAGGGACAGAGAGAGAGAAAGGTGGTGGGGGGTTCAGTGGTGGCAGTGGCTGTCCACATGGAAAAACCTCAGCATCTCCGCTTGCATAGTGACACCTTTGCACCATACCATAATTTCACAATCTGACAGGAAGTGAGAAAACACTTCAACCTGCTCATGACGCCATAATGAGGATTTACCACAGTGGAAACACATCATCTTGTTCATGATGCTACAAAAAAGTGCCTCAACCCGCACATGAGGCTTAAGCTTCCCCAATTAAATGTCACCCCATTCAAACCACCAGCTTGAAGACACTGCACACTGATGCAACAATGAGAACACTTCACCCAGTTCTCAAAACTACATGAGGAAACATTTCTCCCCATTTATGAGAATTTTCTTCTCTTTGAAGAGTTCACTCTCCTTAGGAGGTGAAAACAATAAGGACATCTCTATTTGTGAGACAAGCCCAAGACGTGTCACACTGTTACCAACACCAACCAAACAGGATGTAGCGACCTAATCAATGATCAGCGTTCAGACCTGCTCCAACACCTTCCTCAGAGGGCCATCGGGACACTGCAGCCAGGTTAGCGCCGCCTAGTACCTCCACTCAATATTGCCTTTCACTACAGTACTCTCCTTCGGTTTGCTTCCACAGCATTTTCAGTGGACCAATCAGCAAACAGAGGGAGGGCTGAAAGTGATGCCTTGACCCCAGCGGTAGTGAATGGCTGTGCCCAATAAAAAAAGGATTTGCCCACTAGGAGGCAAATATATGCTTGTCAACAGTGTACAGACTCTTTTTACAAACTGCAACTATGTGACTGGCCAGGCTATGGGAATTGAGGAAGGGTGATGAACTAGGAACTGAGGTTAGCTGGAATAGAACATGAAGCACATTATTGAGTGGGAGATCCACCCACGCAACTCGTATGACGTCTGACATTCCAGTGAGATTCCCATAAGTCTTTTATTCCCAATTCCTCTTCTTAACAATAGCACCCAGTGAGTTTGAGCAACAAGCATATGGGCTGATTTGCACCAGACTCTTCCTTCAAGAGTTGATGCACTATGAAAATGATTATTTAAAGGAAAACTTTCTTTGTGTTGCTTTAAGAAACATGCTCTCTGATCGTCTTTGTTTTTTTAATGGTCAGCTTGCTTTGTTATGTGTTCCAACACATTTATAGGAATATTAAACAGGCCTATAAATAACTCCAACTAATGATCACTGTGAAATTAAGCTAAACTCTGCAGCTTTTTTGCTACTCCCTAACTACTATGCAAATTGTGAATTCTCCCAAGGGGGTGTGAGGGGAAGGATAAGAAAATCCATAAAGTGGCCAGTTTAATCTGACAGTGAGCTACTGGGGCCAGGTAGGTGTTACTGATGATGCAGCCCTCTGAGCTTGCTGTCCAGAAACCCATGAGAAGAACTTAATGGGGTGAAAAGCCTTCTTTGGGACAAAAGCAAATTATGGCCCTGGCAATCAATACGGAGAGTGAATGAAAGCTAATGACCTATGCCTAGGCCTTTAGATTACAGGCAAAGCGAGTCATCCATCTCAAAATTCTCCCTCCCATCAGCCATGTATTTTTAGGGGTGTTTTCCTTCTTATATTGATTTCAATTAACTCTTTATTTACTGGAACTTGAAAGGGCAAAGCACGTTGTGTTCATTTTAATGTCACTGCGCTCCCAGGAGAGAGTTGGTGTGCCTTTTGTCACACTTTGTATTAGTGAACAGAGAGGCCACATCTGATTACCATAAAAAGGCACAAAGCATGCAAAATGGACTTTAGATACTGTGTCAGCTCTGTGCGTCAATTTAATTAAAACTGGAAATAAATAATAAAAAAAGGAAGAAAAAGGAGGAAGAAATCAGAGCACAGCATTGCTAGATTCAAGTCTCCATGCATGTCCTGGAGCTAAATGCCCACTTCAAAGCAGGTGATGCACTGTACAGAGGCAAGCATGGCTGGCTCTCATTCTCCTGGGGAATGAATCTGACATCAGAATAGAGGCTCTGGTTGCATACGCATTTCCTGTTGCTCATCATCATATACTGAAGGTTTCAGGCCACCTGGAGTGGGTCCTCATATTTCAAAGCGATGCAAAGGTCAGAACAACGGCAGCCCACTGATACAGCAGCAGGTTAAACCTACTGTGCAAACTGGAATATCCTACCAATGTCACCAGATGATCCAGCCATTACATCAACTCCTAATTAGCCAAATCAGTGGAAAATGGTAAAGAGCCGTTTTTCTAAATAAATAAAATACATAAGAACATGTTTTAGATTATTTTGAATAAAATAAATAAAAAATATCTAACTCTTATTACCATACACTTACACTACGCAATAACTGAAATGAGTAATCTTAAACAGTCCTACTGTTGTACTATCCATCGTATCCTGTTAAAGAGTTTCACCCATTCTTTCAAAGTGCTGTCCTTCACTGCTGAGTCAAACCTACACACATAGCCATAAGTGCCACCATAATAACGGCTCACACTAGCCCACACACACCATTCCTTTTAGTGCTCAACTGTAGGACCTTTGCATGCATTGCACTTACAATAACACTGTGCATCAATGACCCACTTTACCACAAGTTCACAGTACTGTTCTCTGGGCGTAGGTATTGGTCTCTGAGATGCAAAGGGGCTGGCTTTGGCTAACACCCACGTGATTGGTGTAATCAGGATGAGTTCCAAGCGGAACTGTGAGGCCTATATTGGCTGCCGTTTTTGTGTGGTATACTAGCTTGTCTTTCACGACTGATTACCTTAATCTGAGCGGTAATAAGCTTGGTCTGGGCACCTAGCTGTCATCTCCCACTTCATGAATGTAGATCAATATGTCTCTGTTGGTTGTTTCTTTATTTCAGTTCCGGGTCTTGAGCCTGCCTTAGAATTGAAACAGACCTAATGTATTCAAAAATGGAAGCTTGTTTGCTTTCCTTCAAATCCTTGTATTGTGTTAGCTCTGGTTGCTAGCATGCTCAGTCACTATCACATACAGTAAAACTGTGTGAAAAAGAACACATAACATAGAGTTTTTTCTTCTAAGAGACCTCCTGAAGAGATTCTTATTCTTAGGGAAAACTACTGAGATACACTGCACAGGAAGTCTGCTCTACAGGGAATGTGCAATGTACTCTGGCAGCGCAATATTTCTGCACAAGTTCCATAAATCCTGTGGAGTTTGGAGATAAGGCTTGAGAGAAAAAAACAGGAAAAAAACGAGAGAGAATAAGGGCCAGATGAAAGCACAAGCAATGGAGAGAGGGAGAAATAGGAAAGAAAATGAGAGAGGCAGGAAAGAGCAACTATACAGCAGAAATAAGGAGGGAGGAAGGGAGAGAGAGAGAGAGAAAGAGAAAGAGAGAGATGTACCAGGGATGTTAGCACTCGTTAAAAGCAATTTTCTTTTATTTGCAAATGCAATGGCTCATGCTGTATTTTCGGAGCACATTACAGCTTCTTTTTGCTTATTGTCTTCTGAAATAATGGTTTCTGGCCGATTTATGCGAGTCCCTAGACAATTTCCATTCCTTTCCTAAAGATTTATTTTCCCCATTGCCATTGTGCTTCTCACCATCGCTGTAATTTCACATTTGAGGACACTGGTGTGCTCGGCCATACTGATAACTATGAACAATAACCACATCTGCTAGTTTGTTTTATATATGTTTAGATTTAAAACGTGAGCTTAACACAATATTGCTATTTCCTTGCCACCAGCTGGCCTGCTATGAATACTAACAGTAATAACCTGTGACATTGTAGTCAGAGACACAAAGAATAACAATCAAACAACCCAACACAACCTGCCATGGAGATGGACAGCCACACACAACCATCACCAGGGCTGTTACCGTTGGCACATTGCTATTAGACAGCAAAGTATATGAAAGCTTGCAAGAGTGGACCTTTTCACTTAACCTCACATGAAGCACACTTAATTTTACAGAGCTGTTCTCATGCACTGTTTATCAGTGAGTGAGGGCAGAGGGGACCGCTATCACACGAGGGGGTGTACATATCCCATGATCCTTCACCAAAATCTCCATCTCACTGGCTGATTAGCTGTGAAAGGGCCAGGGCGGAGATGCAATGAGATGGGGCACTCTCCATGAGGGGCCATGTTAGGCGGCAGAGTGGGCAGTATCACGGGTCACAGGGTGGGGGTGATCCCGTCACTGCGCATTGCCAGGGCATTAAAAGCTCTGCTGCTGACACACATGCCATCAATCTCGGTGGCTTCCCTGCATGAAAAACAGAGCACTCATTTCCCTCTTTCACTCACTCACTCACTCTCTCTCACTCTCTCTCTCACTCTCTCTCTCACTCTCTCTCTCTCTCTCTCTCTCTCTCTCTCTCTCTCTCACACACACACACACACACACACATACACTAACCCTGCCCAGCCTCTCTCCCACTCACATAAATGAGCAAGGGCTTTTAAAAGCCTTTTGCTGGATGCCGAGATCAGTTTTGCATATACCCTGAGTCCATCATTATCCTCCCATCCATACACACTAGCAAAGCATTACTGTAAGCCCACACTTGGCTTACTGACTGTTGCCAGACCAGTTATTTTAAGCATGAGTTTTCTTTTGTAATTGTTTTTTTTTTTCTTTTGTTTTCAACTATTTTTCTGTTTTCAGGTCTACACCTCCATGAACAGAGGAGCTGAGCTATGGTAAGCTAATTAGCTGGGAAAAACGGCAGGCAGACATGGTGGTGAACTTTGAATGGCTAATTTTATTTGTACCTCAGGAAGCAAGGTTATATTCCCAGTGCCACGAAACTCTCGGTCATAAACTCTAATTATGTAGCATCTAATTACCTGCCTAATTTGCACCTGAGTCCAATAGATTGGTTTTGTTCCTCTGCAATATTGCAGCCGGCTCTTCATTTCCTGTTCATTTACTTGTCTGTTTCAGAGTTGGAGGAAACCAGTCCCTTCATCGACCTTACTCCTGTTCTTTGACCTTGGCACATGTGTCATGATATTCTTTGTCAATAGATGTGAAGAGTAAGTAATTAAAAACAACAACCAAAGCCTTAAAAACAATGGATTGACTGAATGAGTAAATCACAGCACATTCATGTGTTGGGTTGTAAAGACGTGCTTGTGAACAGATGTTGCCAGATGTACAGATGTGCTCCTTATTGCCTCCCCCGACTCTGACTATAACACTAGAGAGGCAATAGAGAGCGAAGGACTCCCTAGTTTCCCTTGGGTTTCATCCAGCATTGAAAGAACAAGACAGTTGAGCCGTAACGCAGGTCAAACACAAGCCGAAACAAATGAAGCAAAGAGCTCCTGAATCGGGTGGTTTTTTTTTAATCCACCATCATAATGACTCTCTTTTACGCTCCGAGGATTCAATGTATAGTCTGCAGCAGGTCGAAAGGATAATCAGTCGAGGATATCCCTCTAACGCAGCGAACAACCTCTGTAGCTCAGCGCAGACAGAAGTGCTATATATCTGAGACATAGCATGGATGTTTTACTCAAGGCATACTGTATGTGTGCACCATATATATAACTCTATTTTAATACATGAACACAAGTCATGATCTGGAGATGAATCCATATGTTTGGAGAAGAGGAGAATGTCAGTCTCTAATAAAACGAATGGCTTTAGTTAAACATAGTACTGCATACCGTGTGTTACAGTGTTTTACTTCTGCAGTCTTGTTCTGTGCAGTGCAACTCACTAATAGCAATTTTCAAAGGTTAGTTGCATAAAGGCTTGGGAGAAAGGAAGTAAGATCCTCCAGGAGGATGACCCTGCATTGAACTGCAGCCAATGCAAAGGCTGAGACAGCAAGGCCATGATATAATTTCTACAGGTAATTGCTGATGGTAATCACAGGCTCTCCAAGTGCAAAACAACCTTTGGCATTTCCACCGTGCCAGAGCCAACCAACAGGTCAGGTAGCCTGTGACCGTAAGCAGTAAATCTGACTAATTACTGCAGTGTGTATGTGTGTGCATGTGAATATGCTAGCGCTGTGTGTTTGTGTATTTTTGTGAAGCAGTGTACTTACCAACAAACAAATACCTCGACTACTAAATACATAACTATGTGTGTGTGCGCACACACAAAGACACACACAAACACAAACTACATACATACAATCCACCTCCACAAACAAACACACACACACACACACACACACACACACACACACACACACACACACACACACACACACACACACACACACACACACACGCACACACACAAAAGCTGTCTTCTCTTCCGCAGACTGTTGGTTAACCATTACCGCCTTGAACACAAGTATTCTCTCCTGCAGGCGTGTTTGTTACTATAGATATGTCTGCAGGGAAAGTTAACTTTGTTTAGTCCCCCGTTCTGTCTTCTGAGGCTTTCCTGTGTGTGATTTCACCCTCTCTCTCTTCTTTTTAAGTGGTTCTAGTTTTTTGCAGTAATGATAAATCATATTTGTTATTAAAGGGGTTAGCGAAGAGGCCCGTGAATTGTGCTTGCTGAATTCTCAAAGCAATTAAGTTGGGAGTAATACTGCATGAGGATTGTTTTTAATTTTGTTTTGTTTTGGATGGAGGCAAAAAGACACAAGTGTGCAAACCACAAACTCACTGACATCCTAAAATAGGTAATGACATTGAATATCTGATGGAGAGGTGACATTTTTTTGACTAATTAAAAACACAGAGCTGACATTTGTATCCTTCAGGCGTTACTGCAAACAAACTTGTGATCTCCCCCTCTGAGCTCAAACCATTGGGGCCGTTACAGACGTGTCTGCCGAGGACCACACGCCATGCTGTCAAAACAACAAGGCCTTCTGTATGTCAACTCTAGTTGAGAGTTGCAATGTGTCTTTAACACACCGTGCTGATGGGTCGGGGGGAGGGCGGGTTTGCAGTGGGTATGTATAGTGCCATTCCGGGACTGATCTGTATGGAATTTGTGTCTTGCCTACAACTTTGGCAGTGTGCTGAGGGGCATCGATACTAACCAGAAACAAGGCATTGAGTGATGGCCAGCGAAGGCCAAGTTGCAAGGGTGCTCGCTCACTTCCTCACTGGGACACCCATATGTCTTGCTTTAAGGAGCTGAACTCACTGCCCTCCATTCAACACAACATCAAGTAAAACAGACATTTTGATTGCCTGTGTGTGGGGAGGGGGCAGGCTATCCTGAGGGGGAATCTTCAGCCTGTTTTAGTTGCTTGCAGTGTTTGATCACTGCTGACTGCACAGCTTTATAAACAGGTTAAAATTAGGGCTGAGCAATTAATCGAAAAATTAATCGAACCGACAATCATAATCGTTAATTGACAATGATCAAGAACATGACTACTAATCATTGTTTATTATTACTGCTATTTTTATTGATTTTGTAACCGTTTTCTTTATATTCTGTTCATTCCACTGTGTGTGTTCATGTACTGTTCCTTGAAAACACAATACCACATGTGTGTGTTGTCATATGATTCTGCCCAGTCCAGTCAATTAATCACCCAGCTCTAATCGTCATAATTCGTCAACATGGAAAAATATATTGACATCAAATTGTATACAATATTGCCCAGCCCTAGTTAAAATAGTAAATAAAATGCTACTCTCTAAAATGCTACTCTCACCAATAACAGACAAGAAGCCACCAAATATCCCCTCCACCTCTCAAAATATTCATTGGTAAGCCTTTGGTAGAAGTTGCACCTAAAATGTTGACTTAATAAATGATACAATCTCATTTTGTCTTGAGCAGTCTACTGTGAGTGCACACTCATGAGTAAGTATGCACTGCCCAGCCCCGCGCTCATATTTATGTAACTGCAATTCAGTGGAGGCTAATTAGAAGTGTGATAGGCCTACAGCTGTGTGGGCACACTCCAGATAAAAATAAATAAAAATGCCCCTTTCTTTGCATTCATGAAATTCAAATAATCTAACAAAAGCCTTGTCTACACATACCGTGTTGCTTCGATAATACATTCACATGGATCCAAGGCTATTAACATTTCATGCCTGCTGTTGTATTTTTTTTAAGGTCAGTTTTAAACAGATTTTTTTCTGTTTGATTTTCACTTTTTTAGAACAACAACTGAGGTGGTAACTATGAGTCAAAAAATGTGGAATTTGGCTGTGTAATGCTAAAAAATTCAGATCATTTTCCAGCTTCTCCTCTGGAACACCGACATGTCACTCACACATCCACTGCATCGCCAAGCGATCACATACACCTCAGTATCTGGGCCTCTGAGAAGGCAGTATTGGGGGAATACAAATCGACTTCAAGGGGAACAGCAGGGGAGGAGAGGAAAGGAGCACAGAGCTAGGTAGATCGACAGTGTTAGAGAGTGAGAGAGAGAGAGGGTGTTGATGCATAGAATGCACCAAAAGATAAAAGTCTCAAAGATTGCACATGACAGATAGGGCACCATCTATCAGTTTCCTATCGAGTGTTTTTGTCTCAGTAACTGGAATTGATTCGAAATGAAAATACGCAGATCTAAAGGTTAAACTACTCATTCTTGACTAAATCAGATAAATAAACTGATACGTTTTTTTTTTCTTCTCTCAAACTGAATGATTTGCTGTCGTGACAAATGATAATTTCTTTCTTTTACGCCTCTCTTCTTTCAATTACTTGGATGCACCAGTCAATGCTGGATGACATTAGCCATCAGCTAGGCTGCCACTGTCTCAGAGTGTGACACGACGATATCTCAGCTGATTGATTATGTCGTCAGCAGGTGCCATTGAGAGTCTGTGTCTTCATTCGCTTATCGATGGCAGTAAATTTATGCATGACTTTTGCTATCTCCGCTTTCACATTTGACCCAACAGGCAACAGATTTCTACCCGCTGTTCACCAGCTGACATTTATCAGCATCTCAAACATAAAGAAAGGAAGAGCAGGAGACAGGCAGATACAGCGTGGGGACAGTAAGAGAGAGATGAGGGGAGATAGGGAGAAAAAAAGTGAGAGTGAAAGAGATAGAATGCAAGGGGAGCAAATTTTTTGTCAAGGTGGTCAGATCAATCAGATCAATAATTGCTTCTCCAGCACTTCAACTCCCAAGTGAGTGTTTGCTGTAAACTGCAGTGTGAGGCTGGATTTTAGGCACAAGGTGAGTGTGTGTGTGTGTGTGTGTGAGTGTGTGTGTGTGCGCGCACGCGTGTTTGCGGGGCACGCATGAATTTGCGGATTAAACCTCGATGTGGAGGCCTCTAATTTACTACGACTGGAAACAATGGCATAAGAAAGGGCTAGGCATTAATGATGAATGAGAACCCCCTCTGTCAACATCCCTCCCTCTGTCTCTCTCTTTCTTTGCTCTTACTCCCTCTCTTTCTTTTTCTACCTTTCCCTCTCTTCCTTTCTCTCTGCTTCCCTCTAAAAGCTTCTGAGCTCTTTACTTATTTATCCGTTTTAAACTCCACAAACCCCCTCTCTCCTTTTAGGCTCAAATGCATCCCTTACAATACGATTAAAGGCCTTTGACCCCTCTGTTTGCTGGAAAGACTATCAAGCCTGATTCCACCCCAGTGAACTGGTGGCATGCTCTGACACGATAGGGCTGGTCAAGTGGGTCAGCACTGGCAGCTGAGGCATCTTGCCTGTGCATCATGATCTGTGTTGGCTATGAATGAGTGGTGACAGGACCCTGAACCAGTCTCAAGGGAGTTCCCTGAATGAAGTCAAGTCATAGAGAAGTGCTCTTCACATGGCCTGTCCGCGACAAAATAACGTCACCTATTTTTTATGAGCTTAAGTGGTGGCAGGGAGGGACTTTTGAAAGCCTCTGGTTAAGCTTGCCTTTATGGAATTTGGTTTCATCTGTTCTATCTAAGAGCGCTCGTCCTCCTGGACACCCACCCCTCCCACCTCTAGTTCACTCTTCTCCTCTGATGCAGTTATCTATTCACTTTCTTCCCACACCTCTGACATTGTTGCCCTGGTGCTCTCTCTCTCTCTCTCTCTCTCTCTCGCACTCACACACGCACACACACACACATCTCTTTTCCTCTTTACACCTTGTAGTTTTCACTCTCTTGTCAGTCACCCATCCCTCTCTCTCTCTCTGGAATCCATCTTTTAGGCTAAATGGCAAGGCTCTGTACTTGTGGTCACTTTGGTGTCAGAGGGCCATCTAAAGTTTGTCATAATGCATGATCACTTCCTTTCTTTCCCTGCCACTTCGATGTTGTACTCTCTCTGTCAGATAAACCGCAGATGCAACAAATGGTGGGAAACCCACAGTTTTCAACAAATGCACTCTCTGTAGACTACATCTGATTAGCAGTAAATATTTGGTAAACATCAGAAAGTCAGAAATTTAAAAATAGTTTAGCTAGCCTAAATTGTTGAAGAAATGAAGCTAAGCCTATACAACAGTCTAAGGCCTGAACAACAATCTAATTAGCCCAACGCACACTCTCATAAGCCATCATCAAGAACACGTGAAAGTACATGGCCTGTCTGTCTTTCACTGTGGCAGCAAGAATGGCTCTTTGGGAGAGTGTAGCCTGTTTATCATGGAGTGTGGTATCAAAGTACATTTTAACTAAACTAGCACCTAAACAAACTTTTCTCATTCACACGTCTACATCGGCCGAGTAACGGTCACAGTATAAGGTAACAAAAAATAGGCTATGTCAAACCAGCATATATAGCTCAGACGTCGTAGGCCTATAAACCATTATCACTCACAAGGCTACGGAAGTTAGCCAAATTGCATAAGCTGTGGTAAAGTCAGAAACAAAGTTCCAAAGAAAATGACTAATGTGGGGAAAATAAACACCAACCTACCGTCTATTTTCAGATCCTGCAACTCCATGGGTTGCCCCCTCATTTAGGTGTTCCTTTCAGATTTGGGGCGCCTTGACAAGCTGTAGACCTATTAATTCCATGGCTGCTGAGTTACTCCAGCATATTGAACTGTATCTAACTGTTCATCACGTGCTGTCGGTAGAGTATCGACCTACGATTTTTTAACGATTTTTGCAGTTCCGTTGCCCATTTCATTATGCTTCCCAGGTAGCAGTACAATCAGCCATGAAGTAGGCAAGGCTAGTAGGCTATAGGTCATCACCCAGAGCTGAAGAAAACGATGTACTTGTGAGTCATGAGTCAGACACAAAGGTTTCAGACTTGTTCAAGAGTGACTGCCAGAGGTGTCAGCACAGCTGAAAGGTGCTGTGGAAATTTAATTTACTACTGAAAAAGTGTGAGAGTGGGTTTGTGTGACTTTGGCTACTGTATGCTTTCAAAATGGCTGCACCTCTGAGATTTAAACCAGACTCTGTGCTAACCACTGCTTCACCTCACAACCTCACAAGGTTAAAGTTTAGGCTACTTCACTGTCTTCCTAGCAAAGCATAATGAATCTCCTCTCCCCAAGCCATTAGCCCACTTTATTTCCAGCCGGCATGAATCTTTAACTTTTTCTAATTCCAAAACAAACCACTGGAAATAAAAGTCTATTTTCCATGATGTCATGTTGCCATAGGATAATACCAAGGATTTCACCTCTATTGCGCATCCCTTAACCCTCATCCATCAGACATTCACATCACATTGCATCACATCACAGGAGGATCTTTCACTCCTGTGTGTGATCTTATTAATATGATACTATCATTTTGGAATTGCATTCCTATCGGTGGCACTTCTCCCCCCCTACGTCGGTTTGAATAAACATCCATGGCCCCTGGAATGTGCTTCTCAAGCGGTTTGTCTGGCACCGCATGGCCCACAGCCTCCCTGGCCAGTTGATTAGAGGTTGACTTGACATCACTCAGCACTGACCTGCAGGAGATCTTTGATCCTTTGTACGAGTCCTTCACGGCCACAGGCACCATTCAGTGCAAGGGAGAGTGGGCGAGCGAGAGAGAGAAACACCTGCAATCAGTTTACTCATCTCTACCCACTGTGGCTTCAGATGATGGCCCATCTCTCTGTTCAGCTGGCACAGATGCCTACAGCCAGTGATTCAAATGTGAAGTATGTTGCTCTTCGCCCCCCACCCCCACCCCTCTCTTTTCACTGACAACAGTGGACACTGCTCGCTCCCTGTGCTCTGCTTGTTGTGACCCAGACTGATGCAGTTTAAAGTTCTCTTTCTGTTTGTTTAGCCCTGCACTCTGGTCCTCTCAACTCCCATCTCTCCACTTGCCTGCTCACCACTCTCTGTTCAGACTGTGAATTGACCTGAGGAAAGCACAAAGCTGCATGGATAAACATAAATAAATAAAAATCAACAAAAAATGAAGAAAATAAAAAACATGTTTTTCTTCTAACTTCAGACACATGTTATTTTAATGTAGGCCTATATGAATATATCCTTAAGAATACTCCATGTGAAAACAGACATGCATGTCCTCTATTTTACTAAAGATACCTCCTTCACTTTAAATGTTTTGCCCAATGCACTGGCACAACAGCTGTCATTTAACATGAAGTAAGAGGGTTAAGGAATCAAGGTGTCATTGACTCTGGGACAGGATGAGCCAATGACAGAGCATCTGAGAATAGGGGAATAAGAGAATGTGAGATGGAGAGATCTGTCATATGCCTTGTGTGATATCAAAGGGCATCTTCAGACATAGAAACCCAGATGTACTGTAGCGTTGCCAGTCTGATCATTTTGAAAGAGGAGACGCTCTCAGCTCTTCTCCTGTGAGGCCTCTTGTCAGTCCTGATTAAGGACCCCAAAGTGGCTACTTCACCCAACGAGGTCCTCCAAACACATCATCCCAAAGCGGAGAGCAGCATCGTCACCATAGTAGCGATGACACGAAGGCACAACCCGACGAGGAGCAGTGCAGCAGACTGTCTCTCACTCTGTCTCTCACTCCTTCCTGCTTCACCTGCCTACGCAGTCCTTCATCCTCTCCTCCTCACCTGGACACTGCGGTAAAATGGCTGCCATGGCAGCAACAGGCCCTTCATGCTTTCAAATCAGGGAAAGCAATCTGCTGGCACTTAATGGGAGCGGGATTAAAGTGTGTGACCATCAGCATATGATGTCTTATTGTATCTTTTAACCTTGACTGTCTCTCCTCTCGAGATCTCAGCATAAATTCACTGCCAGATACAACCAATAGATATGTATGGACATATGAACTTACTGTACTTCGTGATATTGTTTGTCAGCTTGCAAAAATATGTTAATTGCTCCAATTTATACTGTACATTATACAATAATGTTTGCCAATTTTAAAGTGAAGTGAAGTGTGAATCAGTCTCTTTGGACATGTTAGTTCACTAGAGAAAAGAGAACATTGTAAAATCAGGGCAGAGGGAACACTCAGATGAATAAAAAATAAAAATAGCTAATAGGAAACCCTGAGACAATAACCTCAGGCACCTCTGTGGTCAACAACTTTATTATGGTTATTTCTTCTCATACAGACATTATAGAGCTGTGAGAATGGTGGCCAATACAATCTTTTTCACTATGCTACCACAGACACAACAGAGAATGGGCAGGGTACCATAGATGGGGAGGGGGGGAGAAAAGCCAGGAAGATTTACTGTTCAATTACAGTCTGGTAGTCTCTGGCAGCCTGGTAGAGTTGAGCGTAGAAACCACCAAAATTATACCTCAGAGAGAGAGAGAGAGTGAGAGAGAGAGAGTGAGAGAGATCCTCCCAGCCTCTGACAGTAAAAAAGAGACAAAAAAGGGGCAGTCATCTCATTAAAATTGCCAGTCATTCACAAAAGAGAAATAAAGGGTTTAAACTCATAGCCACTGCATGTGAGTGTGGGCAGAAATAATTTCTCTCTCTTCTCCTTGCTCTTTTCT
This sequence comes from Tenualosa ilisha, assembly GCA_015244755.2. Lineage (NCBI taxonomy): Eukaryota > Metazoa > Chordata > Actinopteri > Clupeiformes > Clupeidae > Tenualosa > Tenualosa ilisha. Next base: position 4,757,302 of record PYXC01000629.1, read on the forward strand.
TCCCTCCTGTCTTTTCTTCTGTTTTGACTACCTCTGTTTTTTCTGTGTATGTGTATGTGTGTGTGCATGTGTGTGACATGAATATGTATGAGGCAAATAGCTCCTTATTCTCACATTGTATTTTGTGCAGTGCATACATTTGCAGTGCAGTGCATACACACGCACACACACACACACACACACACACACACACACACACACGTATGTTTGGTGTATGAATTAACACCAAAGGGATGAAAGGAACCTGTCAGTAATCATAATGAGTGACGCATACATCCAATATATAGGTGGACAGCACAAGCACAAGCCTATGCAGTTTCTTAAATCTGTACACAACTTCTGTTTGTTTGTTTGTTTGTTTTGGAGAAATTTTGTATTCAGTCTAGGACAGTCAGTTGAAATACACTAGTAGCAACTGAAACTATTGTGTACCTCTCCATGGTACTGAATTCAGCAAACAGCAAGTAGGCTGCTGTCCTTGGTGCTGAAAACTGCACAGATGCATGTATGTTACAGTACATGAACACTACTGCTCATTGGTTTGGTGAGTTATCATGTACTAGTTATGGATGGAGATGTTGGATATGCTTACTATGCCATGCGAATACTGCAATTCATTCTTCTCTCTCTCTCTCTCTCTCTCTCGCACACACACACACACACACACACACACACACACTTATGCTCACAAACACAATCACACACTCCATTATCTCAGCAGCCAGTCCTTGGAGGCAAGCCTGCACTGTTTAAACATGCATGTGGGAAGTGCTTCAGGTATTGCTTCCTAATTGTGTGAAGAAAAAGCTGAGTGAAAAATGCATGGCTGTCGCTGGAGGAGAATGAGGAGGAGGAGGAGGAGAGGAGGAGGTGGTGGTGGGACGTGCTGAGAGGAAACTGCAGATTTAATGGTAGAAGAAGAAAGAGATAGATAGATAGATAGAGAGAGAGAGAGGGTGGCTAGAAAAAGAGTATGGGGTAGCTGCATTTGGTGAGTTATGGTAAACACACACACACCAATCTTATTGTATTATGGTTCAGTATTACACAACCTCAACTTTTTTTTCTTCAGGAATGCAACCTTTTTACTTCCACTATTCTGTTATTGATGACCAAATAAAATGCAAGTAATATGGAGACGTACCATGAGTTTACTTGGGGATATGCACTTGCATTATGAATGTCTTCAGAAGAGTACTTGCGAATCCCTATCAAACATGAATCATGTATACAAGAGATTCGTTAAGCCAATTGACAATCCTGTCCTCAGAAGAGAGACAAATCACTCATACCTGTGGCCCAGGCACTCTATTCAACCTTGTCTCTTATTTGGGATGATTTTTTCAGGCCTGGCTAGCCAAGGGAATCCAATGTTCAACTAGTCACTTCTGACATTCTCACGTTCTCTGAGGGCACACCAGAGCATGTTTGTGTGTAAAAACGTATTTTTTTCCCTGGCACGTATTATTTATTTGAAGAGTCTTATTTTGCCCTCTGCAATTCCTTTTTTCACAACACACAACAACAAAATCAGTCATGTGAGGACACCATGTTGTCCCTTGGCAAGTTGCACACACACACACACACACACACACACACACACTTTCTCTTTCTCTCTCTCTCTCTCTCTCTCTGTCTCTCTCTCTCACACACACAGACATCCCTGTCTGAAAAACCTCATCCTGAACACATCCATCCAGCAGGCCTCCATTCTGTTCTGTCTGTTGTGAAAATGACAGAGACAGCATCTGGTGATGGCTGTCAACTCTCAGCAACCCAATCTCCATGAAGGGAACATTTTATATCTGGGCTCGCCGTTTGGAAAGAAAGCAGACCCAAACTCCAAGTATGTTATGCTCCCTATAGTGTCTCTGCATTCATTTCAATACTTGTGCGTATGAATTTCTTAGAATGCATTCATGCAGATGGGTAATGCATGTGAGGTTGAGCTACATTGTCTATTCCTGCGAGGAGAAAGGTGCTTTATTCAAATGCTGAATGTTAGTTTGTGCATGAAGATTCTTGAAAGAGGGAGGTGTCTTGCGTCAGGAAGATAGACTGTTAGCCATGGATCAAAAGAGTCTTGTTCATGAACTCTGCCATTAAAGGATTCACTGGGGACATGTTGGTTACAGTAATCAGTTCTCCATTTAATGGCACAGGAGTAACAGAGCAAAACATTTCATTTGATTTGATTTGATTTTTTCAGTTTTTGAGCTTGGTAGGTAGAGGAGGGAGCTGGAAAGAGAGAGAGAGAGAGAGAGAGAGAGAGAGAGAGAGAGAGCATTTGGCTGTGCAGATGGCTCCATCTTCGGGGTTTATTTTCACAGATTTCACAAAAATAGACATGCTAAGGCTAGGCAATATTTAGGTCCATGGCATTCAAAAGTCTATCCATGCATTGTAACTAAGGCAAACAGTACTGTAAATAACCAGCTATTTATGAAAATATAGATTTTATGACAGGAGCAAGGGCACCAGTAAAATCTTCATAAACCTGTGTTCTAGTACTGGTTTAAGTCATCATAATCATAACAGTACCATTTCACTGCATACAGTCTGATTGATTCTGTGAAGAAATATGTGAGAACACACCCTTATTTAACTCTTTGCTAAATGTGTTAGTGTAATTCAGTTTCATTTGTTATCTAGTACTCTTAAATGGGCATCATTGAATTTGCATTTTCAGTACTTTTTTCCATACATTTTCAGTTTTTATGTTGCTCTATCTATTGTTCAAAAGCAATATTTACTATCTTCTACTGAAGTACTATAGAAGTAATATCTATTTATCTTCTATGAATAGTAAATGGAAATATACTACTCTAAACATTTTGGCAATGGGCTTTGCTCTGTGCTCTCTGCTTCTTGATTAGCACTGGGTGAGCTGTCAAATTAGACCATGGTTGTATGACTAAAAATCAGACAGGTCATGATGTGCAGACCACTGCTCCTAATTCTGGAATCCAGTGATGTGTAAGCTCATGCATAGTTAAGGACCACATGTATAAACCTTTCATACTGTGGTGAAAGAATGCAATGAAGAAGAAGTTGAAGAAGGAAAAACATAACTGGGTGTCTCTGACTGTGGTTAGACAGTCGCCAGTAAAAAATATCACCGGGACGGCAAGCTTCTTATTCACTTCTTGCTCGAAAAGTGGCACATTATCTGTCTAGGCTTTTGTGGGGCTGCGGGAAGCTAAGAAGCTTTCTCCCGGCTTTCCACCACCCTGCTCTCATAAGCAAGGGGGCTTGGCAGGGAATTACCGATGGTGCCCTGAGGATATTTTCCCTCATGACACGCGGCAGTCTCCCTGTCTCTGATTAGGAGCAGCAGTCGAAGGTGGCAGTGGCCGGGCAGGGCAGGCCTGCCTGAATCTTGTGTCTCGGCTGTGGGCACCGAACCTTACCCTGCCGGGGCCTTTGGTCTTTTCCCAGGAGGATTGTGGAGAATGAGAGAGAGAGAAAGAGAGAGAGAGAAAGAGGCAAAGAGAGAGAGAGAGAGAATGAGGGTGGGGGTGGAAAGAGGAAGAGGAAAAGCTGGGCACGGTGAGAGAAAGATGTCATGGCCGTCACGCATCCCCTTCACAGCATCACTGAGATGACAGAGCACTCCAAAAATAGACCTGTCTAACGTGCTAAGACTTGATTACTGGCTTAGGAAGAGAGAAATGTTTATGTAAGGGGGGATGTGTGCTTGTGTTTGTGTGTTTGTGTATATACATGTGTGTGTGTGTATGTGTTTATGTATTGATGTATTTCTGTGTTAAAGTGACTTGAATTGTGTCTACTGCATGTGTAAGACTGTTTGCGGCTATGTTGTTTACTTTTTTCCCGCCTGCTTTTTCACAGTAATCTAAAGTGGTCTGACAAGGGAAGAGAAAGGTACATCATGAGCGTGAACAGAATCCATTACCCAGGGGGAGAAACGTTTGTGCTTAATTTAAAATGAAAAGAACATTTGATCCTGCTAAGATTTGAAGGCCAGGTTCCTGTCTGAACAACAGTGAAAAGTAGTTGAGTACCTCTATTGGTAGTCAGGACACACTATGTTTCCCATTAACATTGTAAAAAACTAAGACCTCCTACTGACAAAACTGAGAACATTTATAAGACAATAACAAAGGCACAATAACCTTTTTTTCTGCTGTTGTAGTTTGGCCTTTTGTGTGAAGAGCTCATTATGGCAAAAAAAAGCTCTGCAGATTTTGGACAACACTACAAGTAGAGGCAAAGAAAGCACTGAGGACTCCACCGCTCATTGCCCATATTACGTTTATGACAAGCCCTTATTGTCTCCCTGAGTTTTATACTCCATTTTTATGGAGATATACCTATTAAATTAAAATAATACTGTTTGGTGGCTTAGTGATTTATTCCTTATTGTTTAATCAGCTTCCAAGCCTAATAACGGGCCACCCACAACCCCGCTTCTATGGAAAAAAAATAGCGGCTGCTGTGCCACTGTTCATTTTCCATTCTTTAATATCCCTTGAAATGAGCGGGAATAGGTGTGAATAATGAATAGGAATACAGTGGGGAGAAGAAATTATTCCTTAAGACTGGCCGTGGTCCATGCCGGTAGGTCTGTATCAATAGGGTGCCATCCAAAGCACCCCTAGACACAATACCCCAGCATAAACCTTCCAGCTCTTTTTATCTTGTTGCACAATGTGGCGTAGATTAACACCAGGGTTGTGTTGGCTGATCCTAAGCTTGTGCCGTCGGCTATGTGGGATTTGTAAAGAAGAGGCCTTCTAAGATCTGGGATCAGTGGGCCATAGGGCTCGGCAACCTCAACTGTACGTGCCTCAGAGAGCTTCCTATAGAGGTGCTGATAAACCTGTGTGCAGGGACATGGCTACTGTGATGATAAAATGGTGTTGTCATGCACAGCCTTTCCTAAGCTGGGATGTTAGCAGTGATGTGCATACTTGGAAAACTTTGAACAGGTATTTATTTATTTATTTGCACAGATGTACTCTCTCTCTCTCTCGCTCACACACACACACACACACACACACACACAGATGTACACACTGAGTATGCAAATCTGTAACTATGTTTCACGTGCATATTTGAAATCTTCTGACACAACCAGGCAATAATAATAATAAAAAAACAAAACATGAACTATATGTCTTCTGTGACCTCATGTGTGAATGATTGCTAAGCCTGCCCCAGGCTGATTTGGGACGTTTATTTAAAGAACAAGTAAAGAGAAGATTAAAAAAATTATGTGGGAATGTGAAACACACAAGGACGCTTCAGCATGTACGAATAAATAACCTTTGTTCCTGCGGCATAATGCTTCTTCATTCCAGATATAAATAAGACCCCGACCAATGGCGGAGAATGATTCCCCCTCCCTGTGTTGTTGATATGCCTTTAAGCCAGCATTCATCTGTTTTCATCTGATCTCTAATTAATGTGGCTGCAGGGAGTGGGTGTCAAGGACTCCGCAAGTCTCCTATAAATCGCCCCTGCACTGTCACATCAGACACAGGGAGAGAAAATGGCATGGGGTAGAAGAGTGTTAGTGCTGGCATACGTCAGCCGCATGAGCGGGATTATAAGGCATCATTATAGAAAGAGGAACAAGTGTAGGGACCTTTGTGAGGACATGAGGTGCAATGTCACAGCAGAAGAGACTAGAGATCTGGTGTGGGGTTCAGGATCCAGGTTTCGGTCGTGTAGGATGTAGAGAAGGTAGACAAGATAGATATTGTTAGATGGTTTCTGACTGTTTGCAGAGCCTTGCTTTGTTTCCCTTGTTGAATAAAATCAGTTTGCAGTGTTGGTTGCCGGTTAAGGGCTTGTGAAGTTTGAAATGTCAACAGTGTAAGATGAAATAATATAAACTATGAAATGTCAGTCTTAGCAACAATTGGTTAAAATAAAAAAATGCAGTAGTACACTGTGCCATGTCTGTTCCAGAAAAGAAGTAGCCTGAAATTACTGTCTTCCCGAGCTAAAAAGCCATTAAAACTCAGTTGTTCCTACAATAAGAATAGGATATGCTACCATGGGCTACCTAATGTAGCGTTACCTTAGTGTGCATATAGGCAACCTCAAAAAGGCCTGAAAAACAACAATAAAATGTATTCATCTAGCAACCACCTCCTGAACTCTATGGCTGTTGTGTCGATGGAGTTGCTAGTTCAGCTTATTTTCACTCAGAAATATCCAAGTAAGGATAGGAAACAGCATGTAGAGAAAATAACTAATGCTATTTAATCTGCCTTGACTAGTTTCCGAGTGAAAACATTGCATCCTCCCCCACATTTGCCTAGAAAATAACATACTCTATGTGCTAAATAATCTGGCAATGCACTGCAAATTATTTAATATTCTCCTCACCACCATTTCATTTTTTTTCTTGCTTCTGTTTTTGTCATGCCAGAGGAAGGGGTTTTGGGGCTATCAAAAGTCACCCTAGCCTAAATAGCCTCTTCAGCCCTGGGACTAACTAGGGTTGACAGTGAGAAAAGAAGTAGACTCACCACATGGAAACATGGAGGAACACCATGGTGTCTCTCTTATTGGTGCACTGGGGATGATCTGCTACTTACAAACTCTAGTACCTGGAGAATAAAGAGAGAGAAAGAGAGAGATTGGAGATCCATTAAGGGAGAGTTTTGAGACAAAGAAAAACAGATCAAGAGAGATGGGAAAGGGTTGATATATAGAGTGCAAGGAAGGGAGAGAGCAAAGGGATAGTAGGGACAGAGAGATGTTGATATATAAGGGAGAGTAAGAAAGACAGAGAGAGTGAGAGAGAGAGGAAAAGTGGCTGAGAGGGGTGAAAGTGAGTGACTGAAAGAGAGTCAAAGCACATTAGCACTAGCTTCATTAGCAGTGGAGAGGATGTTTTAAAGGATGGCGACTTATTCGTGTCATCTCGCTTTTGCCATTATTTAGCATGTTATTCCAGAGCATGAGCAGTGAGCTGGAAGCTCTCACAGAGAGCCATCACGCGTCTAGACGGGCGCAGCCAGCGACCCACAATGACTTCCGACATTAGGAGTGGGTGGAGATGAAGATGAAGCAGCCAGGCAGAGTCGGGCGCTCATAAACACAGGATTCACATTATGCCTTTTTTCCACCTCATTTTGTTTTGTGCTTGTCATTGCCATGTGATTAATGCGTGACTCTATGTGTTTGTGTTTGTGTGTGTGTGTGTGTGTGTGTGTGTGTGTGTGTGTGTGTGTGTGTGTGTGTGTGTGTGTGTGTAAGTTAGTGTGCACATGCATATATGTGTGTGTATGCGTGTGTGAATGTGTGTATGTGTGTGCACTTTTGTGTCTATGTGTGTGAGTATGTGGGTGCGCATGCATGAGTGTGTCTGTGTATAATCTGTGTGTCTGTTTGGGAGAGTTATGAAATATTCTCAGAACATAGGACGTAGACATCAAAACCACTAAAGCAAATTATCTCTCGAGTGACTATTTTCAACTCAGCATTTGTGATGTTCTATTTGTAAGTCCACCACTTCATATGGCAGAAAACAAATCACCATGGAAATGTTCTCAAACTGTTGTCACGGTATGTACATGTACATATTTCTGTCGTCTTAATGCTTGGAAAAGCAGACTTTCATAGTCATACACAAATTTGCAGTCACATTAGTTCCTGTCCAAGTTTTCCTGCTAACTGTTCCTGATCCTTCTGTGATTGGAATTTCATTATATGGGACAGGTTACTGTATATATTATTTGGCCAAAAACTATGCACATTTTTGCATTTTTCAATATATATTTTATGTTTCCTTTCTTGCTGGGAAGAGATCAAGAAAAGAAACAGAGTGTCTCCTCTGATGAAGGTAGGTAATTTCTCTCCTCCCTCGTGCAATAAAAATAACTGATGTTTACATAGGCCCTGTCTCAACTTGAGTGTTGGCAAGGGCATTTCTGACAGGAGCAATCCTCCTTGAAGGCTCTCTCAGTTGACGTCTCAGTTTGAACTGGCCTGGAAACCATTACCCCTGCAGTTTGTCCTGTTCCAACAGGCCATGACTCCACAAGCGTGTCCAACTGAAGCACGGCACAGAGGCTCAGCATTGTCACGTCTCCCTGGTTGTTATGGTTACGTGTGCAATGCAATGGTGAAGGCCGTCACACTCATTAAAGGAAAACCTTTGTTTTTTTTTCCATCCCTGATAGTGATGCCACTATTGATCTGCATGTTCCTGATAATATCTGACAGGCTGTATACTGTGAAGGTTCCTTGTCTGTTTCTTTCCTTACGTCCATATGTGGTGGTGAATTGTAGAGGAATTAGAAGTAAATAACTACAATAATATTAATTATGTTAACCTGTTAAATTCTATCTCCCTTACAATGAGGATACATTTTTTCAGTGCTCCTTTCTTCAATCTCTCCCTTCTCTCTCTCTCTTTTTACACCCCCGCAACACAGAAACACAAAAAAGGGGGAAAAAAAAGCAAAAGCATGAGCCAGCAGAAATGTGCCTGACAGGAAAAGTCAAGCTGTGTGGATGCGTTTCGGAGAGGTGCCCAGTGACAGCAGGATCCAGTTCCAGGCTAGCAGCTTGACTTCATCTTTAACCGCTGTCTGTCTGCCGGGCCTGGCTGCTTGACTGCCTGACTGCCTGCCTGCATGAGAGAAGGCGGAGGTGGAGGCTGAATAACAGCGGCTGTGGCTAACCCACTCACACTGCAGTAATGGGTAGTAGTGGGAGAGGGAGGTGTAAGATGGCAGGAAATGGAGCCCTAATGATAAAGAGGAGACAGAGGGAAACAGAAATATAGAAATGACAGAAAAACAAAAGAGCAGTATATAATGTGAGCAAAAGACAGGAATAGCTGGGAGAAGAGAAGAGAGAAAAAAAGAGAGGAAAAAATGAGTAATGGCAAAGAAAATAGAGGAATGGCAGACCCAGCTCAGCGTTACAGTAAGATGGTGGTGATGAGACTCAGTTGAGAGCTTCAGTGAGGGGGAGGTATTGAATGACTGCAGAACGAACGAGCGAAAGCAGAGGAACAGGGGTAGGCTCTGTGTGTGGAGAAAGAGGGAGAGACAGAGACAGAGAGAGAGCGCGAGAGCAGGAAGGAGAAAGGGAGGTAACATTAGTGTGTGGCTCTGTGTGTGGGAAAAGAGGGAGAGAGAGAGAGAAAGAGAGAGAGAGAGAGCAAGGGAGAGAGAGAGAGAGAGAGAGAGAGAGGAGGGAGGGGAGGGAGGTAACATTAGTGGAAAAAACAGAGGGATCACTGTGTCCCAGTGCAGGTGGATGGACAAAGTGGATGGATTGTGCATTGGATCTTAGCTTCACAGCTGCTGGCTTATCCTCCACCAACCTTCTGGGGGATAGTGCTTGGGGTAGGCAGAAGGGGTGGTGTGTGTGTGTGTGGAGGAGGGGGGTGTGCACAGGGGCCCACTAGGGGTAGCTAGATGAGAACCTGCCTCTGTGTCACTGAGACCAAGGTCAAACCTGTACCGAAACTGCTCTCATTCACACACTCAGGAAAATGTGCATGCTGACACAGAAACACACACACATACACACACAGACACACATAGGTACACACATGCACAAACAAACACACTAACACACACATACACACCAGCCACAACCTCAACAGCCACAAATACACACATGCAAACTGTCAAACCCCTTTTACCACAGTCACAGCACCCATTAGCACTCAAGCCTTTTTGCAGTGCTTTCAGATCACATGGTGTCTCAGTTAAGCAACCATCACAAAACCACCTCCCTCTCTCCACCCCTGGTGTCCTAGCTTGCCCTGTCATGTCCTTTGGGGATCGTGTGTGTGTGTGTGTGTGTGTGTGCAGAAGGTTCTTCCAGGTTCCTGTCAAAGTCTGCTGAAAGTCATAGAATCAGGCGCAGCAGCGTGTATCACAAAGCATCGCCATGCTGATTGCCTGAGGGGGATAGCTGCTCTTCCAGAGGATTTCATCCCAGCTTAACTTGACACAACCCAACCTTCTGGGCTTTCTGCTGTTTTTTTTCTTTTTTTCTTTTGATTCAGAGAAGCCTTGGTGTGATAGGACTATAATCTCACAACTGACGGGAACCTAAAGATTTTGAAAGTATTTTTTTGTCAGAGATACTCATTTCAAAAGCATTTCTCATATGGTGGTGCAAAATCAGCATCCGACAGCGACATAAGTTTGGCTGGCATGTCTTTGTATGAAAGACATTTGCTAGCGATGGGCTTTGTCAGTGTCCTCTCAGGTCTCTGGTTGGTCCCAAACCTAGCAGCTGAGCTTCACACACACAGAGACTCCCTGTCCTACAGCTAGTGATCTGAGCTGCTATAACCTGCTTCTGTTACCTGATCTCTCAGGGGTACAGCATATAGGAACGCCTCTACTGTCTTTCTGGCTCTCTCTTACCCACGTATGCATGCCATTTTCTTATGTGTGTTGCTTCAAATTGCTCTCTCTCTCTCTCTCTCTCTCTCTCTCTCTCTCTCTCTCTGTCTTCTTTTCCTGTTGCAGTTCTAAGCCATAACATCCTTCCACTATCACTGGTCTCAAGGATCTATAAAAGTCTTCTCTTTCTTTCTCTCTCCTGTCCAAGCCTTGCTTTCTCTGTCTTTTTCTGTGTTTCTCTTCATCCCATTCTCTTGGTCTCATTTCCCTCTCTTTCTCTCTCTCTCTGTCTCACTTTCCATCTCTTTCGTTAACTCTCTCTCTCTCTCTCTCTCTCTCTCTCTCTCATGAATGCATTTGCTTTATCATCCGTACACACCTTCTGCACGCATCTCTGTCACCATCTTCCTCTGACCTCCTCCCCCCCATCCCCGTGTCATGTTTAGTGTTCATGCTCATCCGTCTCTTCTTCCTCCTCCCCCTCCTCTTGTTCTTGCGTTCCTCCTGTTTGACATTCCCTCTTTTCTTGCCCTAGAAAAAAGCGATGCCCTTGAGGATAAACATGCTTACATCTGTTAGGGTGTAATATGCGTGTGCCGCTTAGTTGCGCGTGCGTAACTTTTTTGGTAAGCATATTCATCTAACCGAAAGAGTCTCGTCCTGCTGCAGAACTTTTCCAGGTCATGGTTACAAACTGACCCGTGCTATTCTGAGTGAGGACAACCCAGCACAGAGTCTGTACACTGGAAGTAGCATCTTGCAAAAAGCAAACAGGATGGTAAGGTTTCGTTTCTATTCTGCTCGTCTTCGAACCTGTGCTTGCAAAGCTCCCCTTTTCCTGCTTCATTCCGTTAATCTGTTCTGCTGCACTTTTGTTCTCACTCTCTCTCTCTCTCTACTTCTTGCCACCTTCTTAATAAAATTTACATGAGTGACAGATAGCAGGCGAAAAAAGGACACTGCAGTTATTTACCTGCCATTTTAAGGCAGTTATGGCTCATTGATTATTAATTGCTAGCCATTATGGGGGTTGGCCCATGTCTAGAGGAGCCAATGGGGGCTCAGTATTCTTCATGGACATCGCAATGCAATGAGGCCAGGCAGAGTTTGAAAGGCATTGGACAAATGTCATCCTGAGTGAGGCTCTCTGTGATATGTATGAAAGAACCCGCAGGGCACAGAGTCAGAGTGACACTCCATTTTGTTTTTTTTGTCATGTTGCTTGCATTACCATTGCCCCAATCACAGCACATCAATACTCTATCACCGTGTCCATCTGAGATTCTTTTTTTTCTGATTACATTCCCCTAAGAGCTTCCCCAGGAATCCCCAGGGTCTCAAAGTGAGATGATTGTAATCGCAGCTGAAGGCTAGAGTGTAAAAAAGACCCCAACAGACAAAGGTATCAGAATAACAGAGCCAGAACAGTGACACGGCAAACTTGACTGTTTTTACAACAAAGTCCACTCCTTCTTCTTTACAGCAGGCTCACCCAACCCTGCCGAACTCTCTTGATGCCAGGGTACAGACAGGCATTACCATGCAGATTCCATGCGTGCCTGGAAGGCAACCAACATCAAAGCTGCGTTTAGATGCACGGAAGTACGTGCCAGACTGCCGGCTGGGCGTGGAGAGCGATTGAAGTCGAACGGCATTGTCTTTTTGCTTGACGCTAGAAGACTTTGCACTCAGTTCATGAACTTTTGAGCACACTGTGACGAGTTCACCAACTGAATTAGAATCCATAATCTGAGCCACCCTATTTTTAATGATTGACATCAATGCTAATTTAACTGCTAAATTTCCATATCTGTGAGAAATTCAAAAAATATTTTCACTGTACAGTACCCTCTGAAGTTTCATTTGCCAGTCAAGTGACAGACGCTCAGCAGTGTATATTCTTTATTGCTATATTTCCAAGATCAACTTGACTGATACATAGCTGCTTAGTTCTATCCAAAACAACACCGACCGAGATGGTGACATTACCACTGCTCCAACACATGCATACATACACCCTATGTATCCTCTGATGCTAACCCAAACTCACCCACAGCTATATATGTATATATGTCTAAGTGCAAAAATGCTGAAACATTACAATGACTGAATTCCAATATCCTTCCTAAGAAATAAACGCCCTGAACCCTCAATGACTTAACCAAAGATCATTGAATACTGACCAGATAGAGCAACATAATACACTGCCATGGGAGCAAATGTGAATTGTTCTGGTTTGCATAAGTGGGAGTGTCTCATAAGGTCACAGTATAAACTTTTCAATGATCTTCTGTATTAGCGTATGAGGGCTGGACTCGTCTGCCCCCCCCCCCCCCCTGCGATATAACACGAACTTATGATGTTTTGTCTCTCACTATGCTTTTATCCTCTCTGATTTAACTGCCATGAATCTGCTTTCTGATTGGTTAACTCATCACATCATTTTTTTGGGGCGGGATCTACGGCTCAGGATTAAGGTGGGCATTAGGATTCAGTCAATGCTACCATTGACCTCTCCAGCTATGTAATGCAAACCACTTGAAATGGGACAATGAATTTAGTTAGCAAGTATTCAAATGAAGAAGCAATGGGTTTGTTATCTGGATAATAGATAAGATGTAGGTTGACCATAAGAAATGACCTATACAAAGATAATATGTTGTTATGCTTATCAGTCGTACTATATTGTAGGGTGAATGTAAAAAAGATGAATAAGTCAAATAGTGTCCCCAATTTAATTTGAGTGATGAAAACTTAAAAGCATTATCTTCTCTTTTTAAAAATAAATTATCAGGAGCATTGTGGTAAACAGTGGCTGGGGCTCCACAGGGGAATCAGTGACACACTTCACAGTCTCCCTATCTGCCTTTGGAGATTTAGAGGCAGGAATGTAGGCCATGGAATACAAATGACTTCTCCACAGGAAAACACCCTCACATGTGCTCAGGTATTTCAATTGATTTTCCTTATACTTGGAGGGTTGACAATGACGTTCAGACAACTAAATAAAAAAAAAAAAGTGGGGATTGAGGCAAACCCTTTAATGGCTATTCTGTTCATCTGTGTCTTGCGATGCCAGGAAGCCCTCTACACCCTCCTTCACAAGCAGGTACCGTTCCTCAGACTCGAATCATGACAATGAAATGAAATGTATGCAGTGCAAACAGCATTTGCATTACCTCACAAGCGCACTTGTGACGCAGAACTGCAGCATTAGCTGAATGCCAAGAAGCCAATATGGCCTTTAGGTCTTCAGTGCAATATAACGCCTGACTCCATTTTGTGTTAGGTAGACCTCATGTAGAGATGTAGACCTCATTACAGGCCACACAATTGATCTTACAGTAAGCAGCTGAATCTGCTCCAAAACCAATACATTACCCAGGCACACTATCAAACTCACATCTGCACACAGGCACATCATGCACATGTATGCGCACGCACACACACACACTCACACACAACACACACACACACACACATCTAAGATGTACATCTGACTTCTGACTTACAGTATATTACAGTTCTGCCAGTCTTTTTCACACTTGTCTCAAAGCAATGTTTACTTTTTCAAAACTCTTAACAGTTTCACAACAGCACAGACTATGGGACTAACAGTGTTCTCTTTTGCATTGCTTTAGGACAAAATGCATTAATTCACCACTTTATCCAAAATTCATATATACTTCTATTTAATGTTCACATATATTCTTCTATTTAATGTTCACCTCCAACAAAATTATGTCGAACTACAAAAGGCTTTGCGGTGCTTAGATATTCTCACTCTTCATCAAGTCAAAACCTATAAGAAATCAAATACAATGTATTCAATCAATCTGCATTCACCTCTAATTACATATTTGCCCTATTTACTATTGTTGACCTATTTACACATATTACATTTTGTAGTGGGACAGTATATGAGAACCTTTAAGTGATGTAATATCTGTGTACTGGCCTTTTTGCAGTGCAACAGAATGATATGCAGGGACAGGGCACAAGGTGACATAGTACACTACGATACACTTTGTGTTTTCTCTTCTGAAATGACACTTACAAAATACTGAACACTTACAAAATATAGTATTCTGCCATACTCTGTAGGCTATAGCATACAATTTATAGAAAATATGGTGTGTACCATTGCTGGATTTTTAAAAATATACCAAGAAAATGTGTGAACATTTTGCTACTGTATTGGTTTTCCACAACACTGCAATCATTATAGTAAACCGCATGATAAAGTGAGCTAATAACTCAAACACACAAGTTCTCTTGATACAAAGTAGTCTCACAGTGGTACCATGCATGTCTTATGTATTGCAGTTCACAGTATGGCAGTGTACCATTTAGCAAACAGCCACTGTTCTTTTGTGATTTTCATCTGCACATTCCTTCAGTTACACACATATAGAGAAATATTCACTCAATCACTGTATGTGACTGCCATTTTTACCTATTGCCAGAGATACATCAATACATAAAATGTCACTTAGATAGTTTGGTATTGCAATAGTCACTCAAAAGAAAAAAAGTATATATACTGTAGATAATATATGTACCAAAGTTGATCTATCAAACTGTACTGTACTACACATTGATTACCATTGATGTTTTACTGAGTGACAACATGTGCTATAATTACAGCATTAGTAATTTTAGGTGAAGTATGAAGCGTTTTGGTGGCTGTAGTGTATTTTGCAGCAAATGTTAACTTGGGTGTTCAGGTCTGTGTTGGCACAGCACACTGTATGAAGACTTTTGATACAAGTGTGTATGGATACAAGTGAGAAAATGAATGGCAAAAACTGTAATATCACAAGAATATCAAATTTTATGTCTCTAGATTATAGTAAAGTTGGTTGGCCTAGTTATAGTGTTGTGTGTCACTTTACAATTCCCTGGGCAAATGCATTGTGATTAAGTGGCTGATGGCTTTCAGTGTCAAACATAAACCCAGTTATGTCTACGTTCATCTGGTTACTGCTTCTCCCTCACACCTAGATGTGTATGTCAAACAATTAATAATGAGCTAAGGATAATAAGAAAGTTGTAAAGCAATTCCAGGCCTTGGCGTCAGTCTTACTCCCCCAGGGGACAGATCACTGAGTAAAGCAAGATGTCCGTCCATCTCTTTGCGCGCGCGTGTGTGTGTGTGTGTGTGTGTGTGTGTGTGTGTGTGTGTGGTGTGTGTGTGTGAGAGAGTGTAATAGGGTTATTCAACGATAATAATAACTCTGTGGTTGAGTATCCATGAAATAGAGGAAGAGGTGGAGACCTGCTCATGAAGCCGACCCTACATCGCTTTATATCTTAACAGTCTAATATGCAGAGCATTGGACTGGGAAAGGAAACCATTTCCAGTGTTTGCAATTAAAATCTTTTCTTTTTTTCACACAATATCTCATCCCCTCTTCAAAATCTGTGTCTGACTCAAGAGGATAGAGACAGAGAGAATTGAGAGAGAGGAGAGAGTGAAAGAGAGCATCATTAAATATGAAAACCGATCTATGGAAGTATTAATCTTATGGATCCAAGATCCCCAAATGCAGCACTGAATCTGTGAATGAGTAGATCTCTCTCTCTCTCTCTCTCTCTCTCTCTCTCTCTCTCTCTCTCTCTCTCTCTGTGATCTCTCCAATGTGAAGTCATCAGTCTAATTAATTCTGTTACCATTGCTGTGCCACATTGCTGATGGAGAGCTTTTCACTGAAATGTAGATTGAGGCCAAATATTGATTTGTATTGTACACACTTTCAAGCTACATTTCAGATCAGCTTCTCTCATCAACTCGGTGATTTGTATAACTGTGGTTTATAGAATGAATATGAGGATGACATAGCACTAGATGTGCTAATGAGCATGTTACTAGCAAGAGGCATCAAGGGCTTAGTGGACGAGCGCCTGTGATTGGACAGTGCCTATCAGCTTCCTGTGTCGCTTGCGTCATTCCATCCACTCATTCTGAGGAAGATGGAGGAGACGCGTGTTCTGTGTGAACAGTGATGAACGGCGAACAATGACAAGCTCAGGGAACGCGCATGTCCCAGAACAGAGGCACAGGCCTCATTGAAGCACTGAATCACATGCTATTAGCATAATGGCTCCTGACTGCATGCAGGGCGAGCAGAGAGATGTGTGGAGGCACGTGGCAAGGCAACACGGAGGGAAGAAGTACTTCTCATCACACAAAATGCCACTAGGATGGGAAGAAGAGAGATCCATAGTAGGCAAAATATTATGACAGATTGTGTGTGTGTGTGTGTGTGGGTGTGTGTGTGTGTGAGAGAGAGAGAGAGAGAGAGAAAGAGAGAGACAGAAGGACAGATTGAGATGGGGGTGTCAAAAGCTTTTTGGATGCGACCAACCTCTTGGGAATTCCTCACTAAACTTTACATACAAAACTAGAACTCTTACCAATTCCTACGAGCAACAAAAAAAAATAGGAAATGATGGGACAAACCAAAACAGTTTCCACAGACTTGCATATATACATGGGCAATTCCATGCAAACTGTCACGTCCATAATGCCAACAAAATGCCATGGTATTTGTATGATGTAAAATATTATGTGAAAATTTCAAAATTAGTTCTACCACCAATGAGTTCAAATTAGTTAGTTGAAATTAGTTAAAATCTACAACCATGAAGAGTGAATGCTCAAATGTTATGTAATCATCATTCACGTCGTACTATACCATAGTGTTGGAGTATTGGACGTAACAGTTTTGTGTGGAAGTGCCCACATATATAAAGAAACAAGAAACATGCAGGAAAAAATCCACATCATTTACCATGGAAAGCATCTGATATGTGTGTGTGTGTGCATGTGTGTGTGAGTGTATGTGTTTGTGTGCGTGTGTGTGTGTGTGTTTCTAAGGGGGAGTCTGTAGAGAGGGGATCGAGCATCTTCACACATGTTCAAAACTAGTAGTGTCACCAGCATAATCAGTCAACACAAAAAGACATGTATTTTCAACATGACATCACAAGATATGGAGGCTTTAAAGTCGGCAATAAATCACAGTGGCAAGAGCAAAACTAAAGGAAGCCCAACTCATGAATCATTTTTTGAGGACAATGCCTCAGTGTATTTTGAATGTCTCCCTTCCTCTGAATCCCAGTGGCACAGTGTCAACTCAAAGCCTTGCAGCAGAGTCATCTCAACCATACTGTTTTAAAGGACTAATTAAGCCCCCATCAATAAAACGACAGCCTCCATCCCAAAATTAACCTTCAGACCCCTTCTCCCTTTTAACTTTGAGATTGTCGTTTCTACAGCTCTGATTAATTTAATCAGATGTGCTAGCCTACTATATGCTCTCCCCTCCCCCCTCGCTTTGTTTGTGGATTGTAGGGGGGTTGATGAGGTCTCCTGTTTTGGTGGATAAGTGTCTGTGAATTATTAAAAGCCGCACTGTCTTTTATGTGCAGGAAGTTGGGATGGGTATTGTCAGGAGAGGAGAGGAGGAAACGAGAAGCCCATACCCACAACTGGAATGAAGTCAGCGAGCACGCACAGACGCTTCTGCCTGCATAAGCACATTCACGGCTAGTTTGTGGCGTGGCTGTAGGCTTCATTATGTTTTCAAAGCCCTGCTTTGTTTTCTTTATTAGAACAGAGTCAAGCTGATTACAGATCCCCCCCCCCCCCCCCCCCAAGTTGTTTTGGATACATTTCTTAGGTCAGAATTAAAATTTTCAAAAATGTGTAGGCCTACTCAACCTTCACAACTTCTAGGCAAGTGTGCACATCTTAACAACAATAGCCATTCTTTTGAGCACCTGAACAAAACTTGTTTGTGAAGTGTAAATCATCTGTAATGTCTAAACCTCCAAAAATCTTATACTGAAAGGCTTAATCCCGTGGTCCCGCCTAAGACTAACCCTCTTAGCACTAAAATTCAGCCTACATGTCATAATTTCAAACTATTTAGCAATTTCTGATTCGACAGGATGCATTCTACGCGTCAGTAGAAGTGAGCATATTCTACGATATAGCAAGGGTGACTCTAATAATCTAATAAACTAATAATCACTACACATTTTCCATTGAGTTGATTGTTGGGAATGTTCTATTTATTCCAAGTGAGAGAGCAGTGAACGTCACTTTTGACAGTTCTCTCCAGAGAACTGTCTTAATGAAGCTTCTTAATGGAGTTTGCCATTTGTTACACAGACAAGCAAGCATGTGCACAAGCACAATATAGCCGCTCTCCCTGAACTTCCAAGCTGATGTGTTGCTGGGAAACGGGAAACACAAAACCTTCATTAGATGACAATGGAACTATCGTATATAAGCAATACCTCACTCATGGTAGTAAGGTTGTTCATGGGTAACCCTTTGGGTGTGGTTACTCACTCAGCCTTTGGTTTATGCCTGCGGCCATATTCACGAACAACCTCATTCCCACTCCTCTTATTTTGCTAAAACATAGGCTATCAAATTATCCATTCAAATTTAAGAAAATGTGTTATTACTCAATACATGTAGTAAGTGGTAACCACTAAAACCCTTGTCTTCATCTTTCTTTTTAATAAAAGCAAAGTTCATGTATGTCCTTAAAGTGATGGTTCAGAATACATCCAACTATAGCCCTGTTGTTTGGGCTCAGTGAGTCCTATTGGTAGGATTAGGCACGAGAGAATTTGACACAACCTAGACTGAATAGAGATTCAGCACCTGACACTAACTGAATGGTACCATATGAAATGAAACTGAAAGTGAAGTGCCATTCAGAATAGCCAGTTAACTATTCTGTTGTACCAAATTATCTTGTTCTCCGGTTTCATAATGTTCCTAAAATCCCTTGACTGACATTCTATTTTGGAAATATGCTGGCTGGCAATAACTAGATGGATGGGAATGTGAATTAAATATGTGCTCGCTACTGTCCTTATGGAGAGATTGTATTTCCACATTTCTAAGATGAAGAAAATATCCAGTCATGATACTCTGCCTAACCTCACAAAAAAAAAAAATTCTTAAGATTCTTAAGATTACAGATCAAGTTCCCTTAAGTGCTCCTCTCCTATGCCCCTTCTTCACTTTCACAATCTCTCCTCTCCTCCACCACCAAGAAGACACAGTCAAAGACACACCAATGAATGGAAGGCAAGCTATACCAGCCTACTCTGGTGATTATCTGGGTTTGAGATCAATGACCCATTACAGGTGTTGAGATTCACCTGCATTAATCAATGGTAGTAATGTTGCTGGTAGCGATGGAAAAGGATAGAAATAGATCAGAAATGTCTATTAAATGTGCGGTTTGGCAAAGAGGATTTCAGTCTATCTTCAAGAAGAGGTAAGGAAACATGTCTGGCGTAGTGGTAACTGGACAAGTGGTGTTCCCTGGTTGAGGACATCTATGGAAGGAAACTAGTCAATCATTTAAAGTCTTTTTAGACTACAGGCAATATAAAACAAATACCACACATAGTTAACCATGTTTCATATCATATTTGGATGCCACTAAAATATAATACCTGGCCACAACTTCAAAAGAACTGCTACCACATGACTAACATCAATAGAATGCTAAAAGCCAAAAGGGCTGCCTTACAAAATCCTGGAAATTGGTGGTAACACTTTCGGTCAACCCAGTATTCAGAAAAAATCATAGATCCATTCATAAAGGGTTATAATGCATTCATAAAGTCTTATAACTAATGTGATTAGTTAGTTATGTCATTAGTGTTGTGAATGCATTATAACCCTTTATAAATGCATTTATAATGCTTAATGAATGCTGGGTTCATAGAAAGTGTTACCAAATTGGTTTGATAAAAGATAGTTAGCTTGCTAAATCATGAATTGTCCCAATATGTTTGGCATCAGGCCATAAAAAGCTATTGCTATGTCTTATTTTAAGTGATGTACCCATAGAACTATTTGACATTATAAAGATGCGTTTGCGAGAAGAGCACCAGGGAGGATGCACTCCAATAAGTTATTCAGTAAAAGGGTTGACAGGTGAACAGGAGAGGTGGTGAGGGTGTGTGTGGGATGGTGGGGTGTTTCAGTATCACGCGCAGCGCCCCTGCTCGCTCAGTGACCCAAAAACAAAGCCGGCACAGGCAGCAAAAGAGAGGCAATGATATACATGCACGCTCTTAGGCCTTTCCACTGCGCCTCTGCTGAATAAAACATAGGCCTCCACAACAGTCTGCTGCTGCCTCTCTCGCCACGGCTGCTGCCTCTGCTGCTAGTGCTGCTGCTGCCACAGCCACGGCTGCTTTTAGTCCGTGTTCCACTGCGGCAGGCATGCAGCCGCTCATCTGCTGCAGTGCATCTCTAGAACCAGAGTGCGTATAATGGGCCTGGGCGTGTACATGTGTACGCCATGACTGCCATCACCACACACGCGTGCGCGCACACACACACACACACACACACACACACACACACACACACACAGAGACACACTGCCTCATCTGCTCCGTGTGACAGCTTGTGCTGCATACTTACTGTAATATTGACTGGTTAGGTTCCATTTACAGGTCTAAAGGGTATGCAAATGATGTGTGTTTGTGTGTGTGTGTGTGTGTGTGTGTGTGTGTGTGTGTGTGTGCGTGTGCTGGTTTCTACCAAGTGTTTTCATGGACTAATGCAAGCTTGTGTGCAGTGTAATGGATTGTACTTACTGGTGGTATGTCTGTTGCTGTGTTTAAACATGTGTTTGTGTGTGTGTGTGTGTGTGTGTGTGTATGCATTCTGTGTGTATCATGTAAAGGAATTGTCCCCATGCCTACTGCATGACAAGCAGCAAGCGCCACTCTACATTAATGAGTAATGATTTGCTTTTAACCTATTGATCAGGCTATGTGGAGTAATGATTAGCAGTTTAAAACCTTTGCATAAGCACAGGGGGAGGTAGCCTAACAGAGATGTAAACAAATGTAAAATTACAGTTTCTTGAGGACAGAATAAGAGCAGTATCCTGCTGCTAGTTACCCCATGCAGTCCTTTGGGAGTATTTGTGTTGCTACATATTCATGTGGTGAGTTTATTTACTCACATGATCCTTTTTTTTTGCCTCTGCCAACATCCAGAGGGTTGTTTGAGGAAACACCTACGCCTCTATTCCCCTTGCATTCCCCTCTAACAAAACGGCCCTCTGTTTCCAGGCAGCTGTCTTACTGCTCCTCCTGAAGAAGATAATGTGTTTGTTTTCTATGTAAATGTGTTGGTTTTATAGTTCAGTCTGAACTCAACCAACACACATCAATAAACCAAGAATGAAACAACAGATTTTTTTGCAGTGGGTAAAACAAAAAAAAAAGCCAGATAGGACCTCGCTTCAACTAGGGATTCTTGCAGTAGGCCTAGGACTTATTCTGTGTCGTGTAAAATGGAGTTATTCTAGGAGTGGCAATGCTAGGCAATCATTCTTGTCACAGGTGAAAATTCTCAGCGGATGCCATCATTCCAGTCACAGGTGAAAATTCTCAGCGGATGCCATCAATTCCTTTGTGGAATGAAAGGCTTGAGTGACTTGGGATGATGCCATGGATCTTCCCCCTATGAATGGCAGCCATTCTCCTCACATGAAAGTACCTGTGGCATACAGAAAGCCTTAAGAAGATTACTCCTGGTGTGAACTGTAGTAGCATGTTTAGCTCTGGAGGGATGACAGGGGTAACATGTTGAACCAAGGCTCATTCTTCAAAGTGAATTTACCCTCCTCTACCAGGTTCAGTCTAAAATCGGCAGATCCTCATTAAGTAATGGCTTAGGCCTTCACCATGTAGACAGAGAGAAAGAGGAAAAACAAAACTTCATTTTGAATTGGATTCTTCTTTCTACACCTTTTCCCCCCATGCAGTAGCTTATCACACTTTTGCAGTGTTTGGCGTTTTTGTTCTCCCAATGTCATGGTACAATACATTCACAATCTGCCATGCGTTCTGCCATGCAAATCACCATTTGCCTTTTTTGTCTTCGCAACAACAAACCGTCTGCCTTCTTACTGAGGCTCGCCACCCCTGCGCCACAATGGCACCCCCCCTCAACACACACACACACACACACACACACACACATACATACACACACACCATTGTCTTCCCCTTCTGTGTTGTCTCTTGCTTTTTATGCCGCCAAGCAAACTGCAGGTCCAAGGAGCAAATAACGCTGTGCTGTACGCATGGACAAGCCCCTAGAGACTCTGCCTAGCTAAGATTATATTCAACTCTCATCATCTTGCTGCCACTACAAACACACACACACACACACACACACACACACACACGTATGTACGTAACTCTCAGTTACATACATACACCTACACATCACATGACCTTCATGGACACAGGAACAAATATATTTCTCCCAGCACAAACAGTGTGAACATTGATATCCTGTTAAAAATCACATCATAAACACACACGAGTAGCCTGACAAGACTATAACATCAAAATGTGTAGTCTGGACATGACCGATAGACCAGGCTCAATCTTGTGGGCGAAATCAGAGGTCGTCTTTCAAACTGCCTCTGCACTCAATAGGATAGCCCTACAACCAATCAGAGTAACATTGGCAAGACAGCATACGTCCTTTAAAACAAATGATTTGAGTGCCCTTTTTTGCCCAACTTTCAAAGAAAAGCCTAAGTCTAGCTCTTCTAAATTCAATGCCAAAGTCGATTAAAATGACCATGGTTCTTTGGCCACAGCCTTTGTTTTGCACCATCGCAGTCCAGTTGTCACTGTGCAAATCCGGGCCAATGACTCTGTATACAAAGATAGAGCATTGTGATTGGTCCTACCAAATCTTGGTAGAAGACTTGCTGAGGTGCTATAGTGAGTGAGTAGACCTACTGGCTGAGCAAAACTATTTGCTGCCCCTAGAGTATGTCCAGATCTGTAGACACACATATGAGCACACTGCAATGTCATACACATGCAGTTAGTTCACCTTCATGGACTCTGACACTTTATTCTTTCTCTCTAGTTGACTATGTACCACACCTAATTTTGGAAACACACACACACACACATAGAAAATTAACTGGCCCAATATCTCACTACAGCACAATAGTTGACTCACATACACTTTTGTTGCACTCACACATCATAGGATTAGCAACCCCACAGACCACACAAACAAACACACACACACACACACACACACACACACACACACCACACACACACACACACACACACACACACACGCATGCACACACACGTTTCTGGGCTCCATTTCATCAGCAGCATTGTGAGGAGAATGTAGGTGAGGTCAGGGCAGGAAGTGACACATCCAGCATGGAGCCAGCTTCAGTTCCATGCTCTCACCTGCCTCCTCACCTATCAGCACCACATGTCTCTTGACATCACCCACGAGGCCGGGAGTCATTTTCCAAACTCTGTCTACAGTCAGCCTACGCAGTGACGCAGTCCAAAGACCATCACCTAGGAGGTGCCAATAGTCATCCTTCACCTAGCTCAGAGGTCGTGTCTAACACTTCCTAAAATAATCATCAGTGCAGCTCAGTGCAGTGCAGTTCAGCTTTCACACCATCCAACACTTGCCACAGAGCCTGTAACAAGAACAATAACTATAAAGATCTATATCTTTATATAGAACTATAATTATAACACTATTACTGTATTGTCCACACTGATCAACAATAACAAAAGGCTCTCCACAAGTCATTGAATGTAATTTCTAAAATTTGATGCGTCAATTTTTAATTGTTCTGAAGTTCGCTCTGAAAGTGATCCCTACGATACTGTTAACCATATCGTTGACATTATAGTTATTTGCTGTTATAGTTATATTCATCGTTCTTGGTGTGAACAACCCTTCACCCTCAGACTCTGGACAGAATGAGCGTCTAACCCAACTCAGAGTTTGACTCCGGGAGTCAGCCCGTAACATGGCAGGGCTGGGCCATAGCGAGCAGAAGCCCATGCCATCTTAAGCCCTGACCCACACAGAAGTCAGCTACCACCAGGAAGTCAAGGGAGCACTGGATTGTTGGATGAGGAGAGGAGGCAAGAATAAATCTGTGCTGTGGAGCTCATTTGCTGAGTTGTCAGCTGAGTTGAGTCTAGTTGAAGCGACGTGAAGCGAGGAGAGTAGAGCAGAGTGAAGTGGAGCGGTGCTGACTGAGCTGCGATGAAACGTCTCTCCCGAGAAGTCCTGATTTTCATACACTGGAGAGATATGTCTTCCTGTTCCCTCAATGATTAACTGACAATTGAGAAATTAAATAAAGGGATTACAGCCTTCTGCAGGGCCCCTTCTCTCATTATTTTCAAATCCTCTAAAGCACGTCCAATAAATATGCAGAAAATCCAGAATGTTCCTTCTTCCTTCTTCCCACTCTTTGGTTCTCCACCCATTCAAACTGCTACATTTGCCTTATGCTGAGCTCGGCAATCTGTCATAGCCTGTAGCCGAGGCTACTGAGCTCTGATTCTGGCCTCAGGATTGGATTACAGACCACTGAAACGGCAGCTGTTTTGTCCTAGACACATTTTACCAGCGTCGGGCCTGGATCCCCCGGATTTACCCCAGAACAGGGCCAGGTTCTTTTAAATAGGGACTAGGAAAGCCTTCCCTCCCATGAGCACTACACCTCCATTTCTGCAAGATGAATAACTGTCTGGTCGATTTCCTCATAAACACAGGATGAATGTGAAACAGTGTCAACTTATGCTTATTTCTCCCCTCTTTTGTGTGTGTGTGTGTGTGTGTGTGTGTGTGTATGTGTGTGTGTGGGTGTGTGTGTGTGTTATGTTTTTCTGCTAGTGTTTGCCCTCCCTCCTGGCAGCACTAAGCGGATACTCTCTGCTCCATACCAGCATCCCCCTATTGATCCACAGCTGGTGTAGAATAACTGTGCAACACTATGCTGCTCTCCCAAGGTCAACCTTCTCAGACAGGATGCTACACACACTACACACGCACACACACACACACACACACACACAAACAACCTCCACTCGCAGTGAGCTCCCTGACACACATGCACATAATATGTAAAATGGGGTTTGGGCAGAGGAGCAAACCTATTACCATAAATATTCCCCAAGGGTGGAGGCAGAGAATGGCCTATGTGGCTGTGGTGGTATCAGATATAGAACAATACAAACCCATAGAGAGATTAAACTCATTATTGCAATATATTATTATTATTAGTAGTATTATTATTATATACATTTTTAGATAAACAATTATTGGAAATGAAATCTGAATTCAGTACTTAGCCAACAGACAATAGCAAGATGTTATTACCATTGGCAGAATTAAATCTTTTAAACGATCAATTTGGCAGTGGCTAAATTGTTATTCAGTAATAGCTGTATAATTGGTGTCTATGAAGCATATAAATTATATCCTGTTCCAACGTCGCCTCATTCTCATTGTGAGTCCTGCATAACCACGTAACAGATGACCAGATGGGGAGGCAGCAAGTGAAACAGCGTTTGTTTGCCTCGTGTGCTGCCAACACCCTGGCTCTCACGGGCAATGTGGCACCCAGCTCCAAAACCGTGGCTAAAAGATGACAGATGTTGGGTTCCGAGGGCATCGTCGACACTCATTCACTCCCAGTCCATCCCAGTCCCTCCGGCTCTCTCTCTCTCTTACTTCCTCCCTCTCTCTCTCTCTGTCCCTCATTCTTCCTCTTCTCATACAGGGGTAGAGAGCCCATTTTAGTCAGCTTGTTAGAAACAGTACATCCATTTTTTTTTCTTTTCCATTTTGCCATACTCTTAGAAGTGAGATTAGTCAAGGCAGCCTATTTGTTTCAATCCAGATACGACTGCCAGCCTGTAAGCATCCCCAGATAGGTGGGATTGAAGAAACGATAGAGGGAGAGAAACCAGACCGTGAGCGTGTCTTGTAAACTCAAGGACGCTTGTTCAATACTTTTCTGCAGGATGAGCCGGGTATTGGTGTGTGTGTGTGTGTGTGTGTGTGGTGGTGGGGGGGGCAATGCTTGTGCGCCGATCCATACTGAGGTTCGCTAGACTCGACCTGCCAGATGCCTGGTATCCAGTGATCAGTCATTCTCAATGACCCATTAGGCTACTCTCTCTTACCTCCCTCCAATCTAACGGAAGGCATTTATTGAGCCAGCGGCCTGATGCCGCATTAATTGGATCAGCTCTGTTGTTGCCGCGGAGCCGGTGAGGCAGAAGCTGTTGCTATGATTGAGTGCTTATGCCGGCACCTCTTACAAGGTTGTCACCCTCACTCCCACCCACTGCTGACGGAGACCCCCCACTCCCCCAACTCAATCCTGCGGCGACCGCACCGGTGCTGCAAAGTCAGCTGTGGAGGCAGTGGAACAGCGGCTACGCCTCCCATTCGCTTGTGCTCCGGGGCTACATCGGCCGACCCTTGCGGTCACCCCCCGTCCCCCATGGGATTGATATTCGCTCAAACGTTCGAGCTTCTTGACAAGTGAAAGAGCAAAGTGCACAGACGAGAGTGAATGAGCCAACATCGTCTGCTGCCATGCAACGGGATGTAGCCGTAAGGGACTTTTATTAAAAAAAGCACCCTTCTATTTAACAGAGAAAAAAGCGCGTTCAAGGGTGAGCTTGACATCATACAAAACATGCCCTTGATTAACTGTCACCAAGGAAACAGCAAAGGAAAGAGATGGCGACCTTGATGGGTGGCTTGGTAATCTGTGGATCGCAGATAGCAAGCAAAAGTGGGATGCCAAATTACCTTTCTATTACCCCTGGCAAAGAATGGAGTATGATTGGGAAGATGAGCCCATGCACTGGGTACATGCACAAGGCTCAAGGTACCCTGGGCTAAGAGACGCCATTAACTGTGACCTGTGATGAGATATTTAGCCAGAGAAAGATGGTGTTTGTGAGCGGGACAATCTGAAAAATATGTTCTGCATTCTCATTCCATAGTCAGGCGTCCTGTGTTCTGCAATGTCAAGAGTGGATGACAGAACGTATGAGAGCACAACTCATTGTACCAGCACCTCTCGTACTCTCTCTCTCTCTCTTCTCTCTCTCTCTCTCTCTCTCTCGCTCTCTTCAGGCCAGTGCCAGCAAATTTTAATAACATTTTTCCATCCCAGCACAATCAGAAAAGCTTAAGTTCAGACAGCTGTGTTAAGGTAATAAATCATGGGAATGTGAGACAGGAGGAGAAGAAAGAGAGAGGGAGTGAGAGAGAGGGAGTGAGAGAAGAACAGAGGGATGGAGAAAGAGTGATAGAGGAAGAGTGTGGTTATGAGACAGAGGGATGAAGAGGAGGAGGGAGAGGGGTGAGAGTGAGAGGGTGAATAGGAAAGACAGGAAGGGAGAGAGACAGAGAAATAGAAAGGAGGAGGTGTGTGTGTGGGGGGGCAGCCATCCTGAAACCTCATGTGTAATTAGAGTGCCTCCATGTTTGATGCCAGCCGACTCACACCCTCACTGCCTCTGAACACTCCTGTCATCACACAAACGCACACACACACACACACACACACACACACACACACACACACACACATATAACACAGGCCCAGGTGTGTGAGCAGACGACCATATGGCTCATTCTCCTGGCCTTTGGTAGCCATTCTCTTGTTTCTATTGTGTGTGTGTGTGTGTGTTTGTTTGGGAATGAATGAATGGATGAATATATGAAGGAAATAAGGAAGGAATGAAGGAAGGAAAGAACTGTGTAATCATGCATAGCTGAGTTGAGCTCAGTTAAGACAAAAACAAAAAAGAGACAATGTGTGAGAGACAGAAAACAGCCAGAGAAAAAAAAAGACTATCGAATATTTGTACAACTTTATGTCCATTCAGTATTATAATACTTTCTATTGATCTAAAGTTTCATTGTGGTCAACCATGAGTGGCCACTGGAGGTTTTGTCATGCAAAATAAAGCTGCTAAACATTCCAGATGCACTCACATAAACTGAAACCTTTACATGAAACTGATTATTTCACACCTTGAAAATAATGCCAGTACATGCAGTGAGTCCTTAGCACCCTTATAGCGATCCATAGCAAGGTGTTTTTTCCCCTTAGCTCAGCAAAAATACAGAGGATCGGGTGAGTGTGTGTGTGGCCGTGTGTGTGTGTGAGTGTATGTGTGGCCATGCATGTGTGTGTGTGTGTGTGTGTGTGGCCGTGTGTGTGTGTGAGTGTATGTGTGGCCATGCATGTGTGTGTGTGTGTGTGTGTGTGGCTGTGCATGTGTGTGTGTATGTATGTGTGTGTGGGATGTGCAAAGTGTGAGCTATTTAGGTGTACAAGTCTGTTTTTGTGTGGTCATTATTCAAGTGCCTAACAGAGGTGAGCAGCTAGTTCTTTTGCAGACAGCCATTTGGTGGTGAGCTGAGCTCACTGGAAACCATGGCACTGGACTGAGTAATAAAAGTGGGATTGATGGAGTGGCACAAAACAGGGCCAAAGCCATTCACAGGGCAGAGGGATTACACGGCAAAGGCATCTATGAAGTCCATTAGCCACAGCAGGGGAGTCTGTGCACTGTAAGTCAGTACAGTGCAGAGGGAGAGGAGCAGAGACCTGATGGGGGATTAATAGGGAGGGGATAGGCCAGGGGACAGACCCACACACCCACAGACCTGCAGTCCAGGACAGTGGCTTAAAGGAGAAATCCAGTGGGAATCAATCCACAGCTCTCTTTGTTTGAGGTCATTGAGTGCTGTCAGTAGAAAAAAGCATGAGTAGATTTGATGTAGGCCGAATAGCGAATCAGCAGCAGACTCTAACTGCCTGGGCCACAGAAACTCACTTTCAGTTTCATTTTCCTATGCCCCATTCAGTTAACGTTGTTTGCTGGTTGGTTAACATTGGTTGCTGGTTTGCTATTCTGTCTTCTTTCTGTCTTCTGTGTTCTGATTTTCTTTTTGTTTGTTTGTGTTTTTTTTTTTTTTTTTTTTTACAGTGACCTTTTTTACAGTGACCTTACAGTGACCTTTTTTAGGTGACCTTGAGCAACCGGGCAATTGATTGATCCACACCGGACTTTTCCTTTAATAGTGGTTCATCAGAATAGAGCGAAGATGAGTGGTTCAGAGAGGGAATCTTTGGCCGAGGAAGGAGAGAAGAATTGTGGTTTAAATAATCATGGCTATCTGATATTCATATTTTAGGAAAATTCCACTTACAGTTTTTTTTCAACTGCCTACACAGATTTTCAAAGCTCTATGTCTTTTTCTTAAAACCTTACACACAAATCCATTAATTTCTCGAACAAAATGCATTATAAACACATCTCAAAGGCAAGCTTTTGTCTTACATTATACAGACTTTATCATAATATTACATTCAAGCATATATCCTTTACATTCTATTGCTGTAAACTTAAAGCACTTCTGTCTTTGATCAGTTTGTAAAAACTAAAGGGAGAAGTTGGAATATACATAGTAAGCATAAAAGCGATACTGAGATTAATGTATTTATTTTCCCAAACATTTGCCCTCACAAGAAAAAAAAAAAAATTTGACCACATGCAGTTGGACCACAAAAGCTGACTTTTCCAAAGACAGTTTGTGTGTGTGTGTGTGTGTATGTGTGTGTGTGTGTGCGTGTGTGAGTGTGTGTGCACTATTGTCATGCAATGGTCAAAACTCATAACATGACCTTTAGCCAATGCATAGGCCTATGGGCCTACTATGGCAATGATCGGTTTGTGTTCAGTAAAGCAGTGAGTGTTTGAACGCATGAGGAGTATGAAGCACTGGTGAGTAAGTATGGCATTTTGACTGATCGTGTGTGATAACAGAAAACAAACTATTTCCTGGCAGATTTTTGTGTGTTAGGTATGGAGTTGTGTGTTTTGCAAAAAAAACTGAGTCAGGGATGAGAATTAGTTTAGCTTTTTTTGCAGTTATGTTATGTTGCTATGGTGTCTGAGTGACAGGGTTCCAGAAATTCTGTGACGTAAAGATTTTGTGTGTACAGACGATATTTATGTGTCGTGTGTATGTGGGTATGTGTGTGTGTGTGTGTGTGTGTGTGTGTGTATGAGAGAGAGATAGACAGACAGACATTCCTATTTCTATCTAATTTTCCCCCACAGTCTAAATAATGTATGATGTACCACTTCGATTTTAAGGCAGCTTGCTTTTGAGCTTGACTTTTGCTTTCAAACCGTAACACATTCATGATATACCTCAGCAAACAAAGTTTTAGTCGCTGGCTCAACGTCTGGAGATCGCTGAAGTAAACAGCAGGTATCTTAATTTCCAATCTTGTTTTGAGTTATTTAGTGCTGCTTCATGTGTGGCTGGCAGAATCCTGTCACTTTTTATTAGCACTGAGGGATGTTATCACAAGCGCCAACCACCTCCTAATAATGGCAACTGCTGTCAACACAAGCTGGTGGATAATGCATGTATTTATGAGGGGATGATAAGAGAGAGAACAAGTTACATGTAGGCAAACTAACATTTTCGTTGACGGATTTTGCTGTGCTTTGCATTCTATAATGTTGAGATAAATTTCTTTATTTATGCACACATAACTTTGTCAACAATCTCAAACTATAGAACATGTCTAGTGATGTAATCCTGAAATGTATGTGATATAAAGACCCCATATGTGGATATTCAAGAGGCTAAGATGTACAGTGTGATTAATTAATAGTTGATTGATTAATAGTGCTACATGTAAGAGCCAGCCCGTGTAGGAAAAAGGAATGGTGAATGACACTCTCCAGTCATGGATTTCTGTTATTAATCTTGAATTTAATCTGCCTAGAGCATTCTCTGTAATTGTCCTATCATCTTTTTATCTCGCGTCCAAACATGACCAGCTGGTGAAATCTTTTATTCTTTTTCCCCTCCTTCCGCACTGGAGGCAGAAGTGACTATAAGCCTCACATTAATTAACCAGAAGGGGCAGGTAGAAACCTGAGATGATATGCTTGTTCAAAGCCAAGATCCTTGAAACTGAGAAGGGCATTTGATTGGCCAACTCTGGCAATCAGCTTTGCCATGCATATCATGCAAACAGCTGAAACATAACCCTGGACATGTATGCCAAGCCTAGTCTCCCACCTGGATTTGGCCAGTAGATGAAATGTACATTGCATAATAAATTTGGAGTAATTACCACTGACCTACAATATAATTAACCAACCTTGCTGATTGTACTGTCCTTAACCTACTGGACCTTTGGTCTCTCTGTGTTAGTGTTAGCTGCCGGATCACAAATTTAGTTTATATTGTATTAAATTTTCTCATTCCTTTTCCTACCGACTACACTCCGTAAGATTAAACAACAGAGATATGGGTTGATTTACGCTATACTTTTCCTTTAAATTGAAACCAGCATGTTGCTACACCAAGCCTTGGATCTTCAGGGTAAACAACTAGTGTATCTTTGTGCTATTATATTAGCTACACAAGGACAATAAGACATAAAATATTGACAAAATGTCAAAACATGCTGTAAAGATGTGATTTAATCTTTCCATCCTGCCCATCCATCCACACTTCCACCCATTCACTAATGTAGAATACTGGCTCTCTGCATGCTAGGGAATGATTTTTGATGTGCAGTTGGCTCAATACTGTGAGCCCTGTTATCAGGTTTGCTTTTTTTATTTTTTGCCGAAACACTAGTACAGCTCCTCCAAGATAATCCATTTCTTTTATACCTGATATATCAACATAGCAGCATCAGTGGTTTTTGCCCAACTATTAGCCATGCTAAAAGTAATATATTTAAATGAAGAAAGGAATATTTATGGTGTTTTTATTTGTGATTATTATTCTTCCATTGGTATGATCCTGTTATGTTATTATACTGGAGTTTCCTTGTGATGCTAGTTGGACAAGGGGTCATCCTTTTTCCCTTCTGAAAATAGAGCTCCCTTGAAAAAGCCCACAGCATTTGAACCGGCACAGAATGGAGCGTGATTACCCACCATGCCAATTAGACTTTAATGATCTTAATTATGGGAATATTGTGCGAAGATTAGCGGAGAAGCTCTCAGGTGTGCTGGCCCTTTGAGAGTGCACTAATCTTCTTGAGCCCTTTTCTGCCATTTTAACAGGGTGGAAAAATCCACAGCAGGAAGAGAAGCACACATTTAAAATGCAGCAGACTGCAGAACAGACCTGTGTCATGGCACTTTCAATGTCCTCTTCATCTGTAACAATGCCGTGTGGCAGACATATTCATTTGCTGAATTTCTATCTGGTAATATTTTTCTAAGGCCCCAGATAACATTATTGACATCAACAATGAATAATGACAACTGCTGTCCCTTTGTATTACTATTAGAGACCATTAAGCAATATTAGGTAATGTTAAAGGTCACAGAGAATGAATGACTGGATTATTGTACATTATTCTGAGATGTTAAAATATAAGCTATTCAAATTTATCAAAACAAAAGCTTATGCAATTTTCAAGCCCAATTACAACCTTATTTTAAGGCTGTGCACTGAAATGATCTGTTTTGATAAATGACCCTCTTTGGCAACCACAGGTAAAGTATTGACTAGTTCATCAGCATGATATAGGTTTTCCTGAGATTTACCTGTGAATGACGACCAACAGTGTCAACAGTGTCAAGTCTATTCCATGTGAACTGCTGTGAGTAAACACCATCACAATTTTTGTGTAAAACACAAAGCTGTTTCTTCAAGCTGTGCACAGGCTATGCATTTTTGTGAGTGTGTATGTATGTTAAATTATTTGCTTTGGAACGGCACTATCATCACAAATAAACCATAAATAAACCACTTGACAATATGTCACAAACTGCAGTTGTGTCATCACTGAATTTGTCAGTCTTATGATTTTTTCCAAAGCAAAAAGTGAAAATGTAATGTTTGAGGGTCTCTGGATGCGAACAGTGACATCAGTAACACGCCAATCAATCTACTTAAAGGAAAAATCCAGTCAAGCAGTCCATATCCCTGTTCCTTGAGGCTGCAGAGTGCTGTCAGTTGGTATGAGAATGACAGTATTTCATACAACGTAGACCTAATCTGCAAACTGGCAGCTAATGCTAACTGATGGGGGCACAGGAAAACAAATCCTCCTTCCCCTTGTTCTATGTTGTACCAAATGTGTGTGTGTATATATATATATATATATATATATATATATATATATATAAATAAATAATTGCTGTAGTTGAGTGTTATTTACCATAATGGTAGCAATCCAAAATGTTGAAAAAGTGATGCACTATGAGTTCCTCCTCACAAGATTAACTGTTGGTTCTTCACAGGGGGACATTGTCTGTGATAATCATGGTGACAGTTTCAGGGCTTTAATTGGCAGACAAAACCACAATTACTCCAGCAGTACAGCACCATCCTGAGATTGATGCTAAGATATGCAATAAATAAACTATGTAACATCCTTTGTGGGAGGGTTTTGAAAGTACATGGTTGTAGAATAAAACAACACCTTCCCATATTACAAATGCAGTGTGAAACCTCAAACTGCATTCCCTCCTACGAGATATTTCAACAAGCTTTTTGTATGTAGATTCTTATCTCGTGTTGACATTTTAGTTGTGCTATCTGTCAGCAAGGGTAAAAAATATCAATTTACTTCTAAAAGAGACATCACAACACAAACTGTCTCTTGTGGTTCCAATCAGTGGTGTTGGTGTGACAGACAGATACATACTTGCTGCAAGTGTTGCCATTGCAATGCACACAATGATTTTACTTTTTTGGACAGCCGTCTATAGAGGAGTGATGTTGAGCATGAGACACAAAAATTATTCATTACAATGAACCATGCGGCACAGGCATTACTATGCAGCACAGGACAACTCTTTGGCAATGGATTCAGGCATTCAGAGTCATTGCTGATGCCACCACACAGAACTCTGTCTCATCTCTACTGCCTGGCACCGATAGGAGGAAAAGTCCCTGCCAACAGGAGGGGGTCATGGTGCAATCCAGCTACCAGCCCAAGTGGCACTGCGTCATTGACGAAGGAAGTACCATTCGTCACCTCTGTCATCACGCAACCCGCACTGCCAACTCCAGTCACCAGTCCACCCCCATGTAAAGAGAGGAGACCTCCAGACTGGCAGAGCTCATTGCTTTCCCCCTATAATGAGCCCATGTGGTGGCAAGGCTGGCAGAGTGGCCAACAGGCTGGGTGAGAAACCTGTTCCAAACAGTTGGCCATGGGGCCACAGTGAGCATCTGCCCTCTACCTCATTCTGCACCAGACCCCCACCCCCCCACCCCACACACACACAACCCACCAAGTGACCAAGCACTGTTGGAAGACTGCATGCAGCCTGCCTTGTTGTCTCAGAGCTGTGTCTCTATTTTTCTTTCTTTGACAAGCAGATTGTCCATGTGTTCGCCCCCGAACGCCATGCCAGGGCCAACGTTCTGGTGCATCCTCGTAGGCTGGCCCCTGAAACTCTCACAGCAGATGACCATGGCAAAGCATCAATTATCATTACTGAGCCTGCCACAAGCCAGCCATTCCTATTAATCTGTCTGCTAATGGTGGATTCCTCACAGCACTGTCAAGGTGATATTGATTTGAATGTTGTAAGTATTGTATTTTTTTCATCCCAGATGGTGACATTAGCACAGAATGATGTCAGTATTCACACTCTAATGAGGAGAAATGACTACAAGGTGGTTCCAGGATGAGGCTATGACTAGCTGCAAGTGCCATCATGAGCCATGGGTCCTCAACATACTTTAGTAAATGCCAGCAGACACCTAGTACTGTGCTTTGAGTGGAGTGGTGATGTGTATACATATAGAATAAGATGGAGCAGATATTTGAAAAAAGAAAGAAAAAAAAAGAATAACAACTAACTTTGAATGGTTGCTAAACGTGAACAGTGCTTTTTACAAAGTAAGAGTTATGGTTAGCTAAACTAAAATTACAGGTTTCAGCAGTCATCTTTTGTCATGAATGGTTCGACCTAACAATAAGGACAAAGTCAAGGAGAATACTTTAAACCAGAAGGAGGTACATGTTAGGTGGATTGGTTTCAAGTCATCTGGATGAAACTACCTCTTTGTTTTGGTAAGGAGGTGGAGGAGTGGGAGAGAAAAAAAAACTACTATCACATGAACATGGCTTTTGTTTAGTGCACCAGGAAGGTCACGCTGTGTGGACACCATGAACAGATGTG
The DNA here is from genome assembly GCA_015244755.2 of Tenualosa ilisha. NCBI lineage: Eukaryota > Metazoa > Chordata > Actinopteri > Clupeiformes > Clupeidae > Tenualosa > Tenualosa ilisha. The sequence continues at coordinate 4,792,749 of PYXC01000629.1, forward strand.
GGCCAAAGATACAGGGATACCTCCCTTTCTCAGCAGGGGCTTTGTGACTGTTCCGCTAAGCCCTTCTGGCTTATGACCGTCTACCCGCTCTACTCGACTCGACGGTACTCAGCCTCAAGACCAGCTCCAGAAAGTGGGGAGGTGTGTGGGAATGTGTGAATATTTGAGCAACAACAGGGGGCCATGGAAGAGAGAGGAAGAGTGAGAGAGGCATGGAGGAGAGGGAGAGAATGAAAGGGAGAGAAAGAGAGAGAGACAGAGAGGGAAAGATGTAAAACGTTTATGTAGGTTCTTTTTATGGACATCTTTGTTCTGCAGGAAAAGCTTCATCCATGGCATAAATACCCTTGAGAAGGACTGGAGGTAACCGGGACACGTTATCTACACAGGGAAAGAGAGGGAGAGGGAGGGAAAGATAAGAAATGGGATTTTGCAGACAACGCCCTGGCTGTCGTCTTATGTCAACGCACACAAGCCACTGATAAAAGCACGGAGAACAACCACTTCCAATAGCACCGTATCTGTGAAGCAAGGTTACCCTCCACTTTAAGCTGCAGATGGCTCGTTGTGTATTACAGGACAGATGAGCCCTGGGCATATTTATAGTGCAGTCCTGCCACGATGAAAACTTCAGTAAACACCCAACGCTTGCTGAAACATGCTGTGCCCTTGCTGATGCTCTTGTGTTCTCGCATTAACATTAAATGAAGTAATTAATTGGTCTGCGCATATGCACCGATTTACAGTAAGTATCTATGGAGCTTTGCCAACTGAACCACTTTGTGTCTGTGAGAATCCAGTTCCACGGGCTGACTTCTTTACACCCTACCACGTGGCCAACATGTCAATATGCAATTTCTCAGAACCATTTCAACAGCATTAGGTCAGGACTCAATGTTCTGGATAAGTGTGATTTAACAAAAGGAAGAAAAAATGTGTGTGTGTGTGTGTGTGTGTGTGTGTGTAATGGGGGGGGGGGGGGAGTTGTTTAAACTGAGGGATTTCAGTATACTTCTACAAATCGATACTGATTCAAGCTATTGAGCGACCATAAAGTTGCATCTTAAACATACCATGCTTCGCCACACATTTCACATGTGGGGGGTGGGGGATAGGGAGGGATTGACAGAGCATATTGATTGTTTAGACACACTTTAGGCCTGCAGTGCCGAATGAGACAGAGAGGGTGAAAGAGAGAGAGAAGAGCGAGAGGAATCATTAGAGCTGGAGAGGGGAAAGAATAGCTGGAGATTTGGTGCTGCCAAGGCCGAACGAATGATTCCCTCTCGGAGGGACACCTCTTGCAGTCTCACATATTATCTCCTCCATCTTGCTCTGGCACGCCGAATGACCCACTTACCGTTTAATGAAAGCGTCACCCTCCTTTTCATCTGCACTCTGCTGTGCACGCAAGGTCGTCTGACCTCAAAGCTAGCCAAAGCATCTCTGGCTAAAACATGTCTGGGCACTGACCAGTGCGGGAGCCGAGGGCTTCCTGTTTGAGAGGCACTTCTCATGCCTCAAAATTCCATTTGAATTGTAAGAGAGCAGTTACTTTAAACAGCACCAGTGCTTTCAATTGATCTGAAATCCTTGAAACATTTTAGCCTAACTATGGCAAGCATTGTACACACCGATAATGGAAGTCCATCACAGAGAATGCTCTATGGTGAGGCTACAATGATTAAAACTCCTGCGTCCAACAAGCCCCCGTGAGTTCCTGTACGGAGAGGGTTGTACATACAGCCCGTCTTTAAGCGTTTATTTTCAACAATTTTTAGTTTTTGGAATATTTGCTTATTGTTTTATATCTTCAGGCATCTGTGGTTGTAATGCTTTTAGATGTGTATTTTATGTTACTACAGCTCAGTTGCTCTAGTTTGTGTTAGCAGCAGATGCTGGAATAACACATTTAATGTGTTTCTTATGTCTGAATGAGCAAAACAGATCTTTTCCCCCCTCTCCACTACCATTATTTTAAGGTGATGCCAGCAAGTTTAATGTGTTTTAGTGTAACATTGGTAGAGGTCTTGGAGCCTTTTACAGCTAGCAGAGATATTTTACGGTGGGATAAAGCTCTATTTCAAGCAATGGGAAGAAGCCCCTGCCACACATGCTGTAGTTCTATGAACTCTTAGCTATTATGTGCTCTGACCTTTTCCTATCTGTGGATGGTTTAATTAATGCCAAAGAATTGCTTTAACCATGAGAACAGATGGGAATCCATTCTCCACACCTTGATAACTTTCAGATCACAGCGAATAGAAAAAAAAGACAAAGAAGAAAAAGAGGAATTCGCTCTGTGCTGAACAAAAAAAGAATATAGTAATTATTTCCATAGTTGGTAAGGTTAAGGTGACACCACAAGTGCCAGTGACACACACCGCTCCTGTTAATGTCAGTCTGTCTCCTTCTCCTTTCTTAGCCTTTTTATTTCTCTTCCTTTCCCCCCTATTTGATTAAGAGGCGCGATGAATGCTGCCATCCTCTCTGATGCTTCAATTATCCATGGCTGGTTTGCAGTAAGGCGCGTGTGAGAGATCCCTTTAATCAGGCATCTCATGGCAAACGTCCGCCTGGCTGCCTGGCCGCCTGGCTGAGCTGTCTTCGGTGGCACCTCGCCGTGGTACCTGTCCTCTCAGATTTACATCAACGTGTTTGATTCACCTCAAACACCCTCTCTATCTCCACACACACACACACACACACGCACACACACTCCCCCAATCCCACCCTACTGAATGTGAGGCTGGTTCTTTTAGCTTTGAATGGATAGGACAATCTGAGATTTCCAGGAATTTCTTTTTGGTCACTTGAAAGCTTTACTGTCAGCGTGCATTGAAATGGGAGTTTATCTGAAACAGTTGGGCTGAGTTCTAGCGCGAAATCCTGCTCACCGATGGACGTCCACGACAGCAATTTAGACAAAACAGCCTTTGCGGAAGGGCACGGCTGCTGCTGCCAGTCCCACCTGGGAATTGGACTGGCAGCCCTTCTGATTGCTAGGCTATTACCCAAATCACTCTAGCATGGCACACGCTTACATCTCCTCCATTGTTTCCTTGGGCAGAAATCTTCCCTGTCCTTTCACACTAACATCTTGGCTCTTTTTTGTAGGATCACAGCAAATGTGCAAATATAGGAGTGAGGAATGATAATACTAAAAAGCAAGCATACTTTTCATTGGCAAATGTCATAAACAGTATCCACTTGTTTTGACACACAACTGGTTTTGAAGTTCAAGACCACTTGTCAGCTGTTGATGCCAAGCTATTATGGGAATAAATGTAAAGCCGAAATGGAGGAATCCAGCAAAGCATTGAAATATAGCATGACAAATCCAGCTGAAATGGGATATAGCCCATTTAATTTACCTGATGGCTAAATTTACTTCCATTTCGTTTTAGGCGTCATGGATGGGTTATTTGCACTGTGAAAGAACAATTATGTTATTACATTTTGCAATCACTTCTTTTTAATGGATTTGCAGCATTCATCTCATTGCTTGATGAGTAATTATCATTTATATTTATATTATATTTATAGTAGATTCTATTTAATTGCAGTATGATCAGCAGGGGCAGCTGACTTCATCGAAAAATGGCCCCAAAGAGTGCAGCTCATCCCATATCTTTAAGAAAGAGATTAGAGTGACCTTCTGACCAGCTCTTTTGTTAGGGTCAATACAGGGCATGAGTGAACCACCTGAAAGTTAATTAGCAGCTTTTAAAGCTGAGCTTTACCTTTGCTGAATTTAGATTAAATTATCATTAATTTAATAATGACTTTGTAGCTCAGCAGAAAGTTATCTTCATTTGACTGATATTCTCGAGCACTTGGTGTGATACATCTGTGTCATACTTGACCTGAGAGTTACCATGAAGTTGCACGTAAATCTAATTGCATTGATGTGGAGTATTGCTATCCACATGCTTGCAGCAACCTAAAGATGGGAGGCAATCCATCAGGATGGAATAGCATTGTCATCAAAGCATCAACTGCATACACTTTTCACTTCACTGCAACATTCATGATAAAGGAACATATCTATATTGATGATACACATGGTATACAAGAACATGGCTGTTCTTCATACTGCTGTTTTCATGAGACCAGCCTACCAGTGACTGATAGCACCATTTTCAGTGCCAAGAGTACTGTACTATATCTGGTCAGCACTAGCTTTTGCAACTCTTTAAGTTTTCTGGTGTAGCTCACAGACCTTTGATCTAAATTTAGATTGCCCGGCACCATTTGCCGACACCCATCAGTTGTGACACAGTTGGGCTGTCGTTCAGTGCCAACAAGGAACTCTGCCTGCCCATGCCAGGCACGAGAAGCTTTCGGCCTGGCAGCCTGAGGCGGGATAACGTTTTCTCTTCCTGAGAGAATCTTGGGCGGCTGCCCTGGCCATCTGGGTTCCGGGACAAGCTGATGGAGAGAGAGAGAGCTCAACTGAAAGCGAGAGCAAGAGAAAGAGAGAGAGAAAATAAAAGCTTGGAGGCAGGAGATGCCCTAGGGTGCGCAGTGGGAAACGAAGGCCCTAGTGTGCGCTTCACTGCACACCTTCTTTTCTTAGGAGGACAAATGTCAGATTTCAGATCATAATCATTCCATTTACCTTTAGACCCATTTGTCATTCCTACATGCCTGGTCGGACAAAAAAATCAAATCAATGGCAGAAAGATAGAAAAAACTGGTGCTTCTATTTGGAGATTAGCAATTCTGTTGCTGCAGTTATAAAACTTGTGTATTAAAATTGTTACAAAGTAATCCAAAACACCAAGAGAGTATTGAAATGCCAAACTTCAACTCAGGCTTCCCTGTCAAAGTCTTGAAGTACAATAATTATTCCACACATTTCTCCCACACAATCTCATTTGACAGGAAGCTGGCTGTAGTGGTACATCACTTCTCAAAATTCCACTCAGATGTCCCTTGGGTTCTTTGGCAGGAAGCAGAGCTAAATGAGACACACCTATATGTGAACCCAACACCCAACCCCCCCCTTTACCCCATACTGCTCACAAGTTTGGTAACACCACCCATCTGTTTTCATGTTGCATCAAAGGCCGTCCCACCCCCCCCACCCTACCCCATCTGACTTTGGATATCTGGTGCGTCATGGTCTTTCAACAATAGCTTTACAAACAGTTGGGAAATAATGAAGTCTCTGTGGGACGGGACAAACAAAAAAGGGACTGTGCACAGAAAGAGTGATCAAATATGGTCTTGAGCCAGTGTGCCTTTGAAGATGGTCTTTGAGTCGCCATTGATCCGGGCGTCGATGCATGATAGGAATACATTATCTATGCACCCACACTCTTTCTCTGACTCTCCCTTTCTTTCTTTTTTCCTCTCTCTCTCTATCTCTACCTCTCTCTCTCACTTGTTCACAATGTCCCCATCTCTATCTCTGTTTCTCCTCTAATGTTTGGTGCTTCTGAACATAGTATGGCATTAATATTTATGTGAGAGGAAAGCTCGGAGGGACTCAGAACCTTAGAAAGGGCCCCAGTCAGTCAGGGGATGGGTGCCTTCCATTACACAGTAAAGCTTGAATGGCCACAGAGGCACTTGGGCACTCTCCGTCAAATCTCTGCCACCGGTAATTGCAGAGGTAATGTGAAGCACCTCTTTTTAGAAACCGCACAGGTCACTGCGTTTGAGTACAGAAAAATGTGACTAAGCATATGGTGTGGTCCTCGCGAAAAATGCTGTTATTGTCCGTGGTCTTCTATAGTGAAGTTAAACATTATGAGACACTTAGGCAAGGCTGACTTGGGTTACATCAGGCAAGCTGATGTATGAGGTTTGGAGTTGACTTTAAAGTAGCACAATGCACATGGCACCTACAAACTGCGTGCATAGAGGCTGTGTCTTCATCAATAGGAGACAGCTTGGACCTGTCTGGCACAGATGGATGATGGGATATGGTTTACAATAACAAGGCTGGCAGAAAAATGCCATTTCAGGATCCCAAACCAAGTTGGTGGCCCGTGTGCATGCAGAGTGTCAGTGTGCACTGAGGCAGCTATAGTCTGCTGTGATAGATTTTCCTTCAGTCATTAATTCTGATAATGCTTTGAATTAAATGTCATTCTGATTTTTATTGAATTTAATCACACTAATATGCTAATAACAAGCCACAAATAGCTGAAGAGTGAACTCACAACCTTTTCAGATTCTCCTATGTGCACCGAATAAACAAGCTGTGCAACAGCACAATGCCAATTGAAATTCAGGCCGTGTTTCACACATAGCCACCGCTAGTTCTAGCATGAACTCCCACTGAATAATCAAGACATGTTATTCCTACCTCCCCCCACTGCTCCCAACACACACACACACACACACACACACACACACACACACACACACACACACACAAACACACACACACACACACAAACAAACAAACACACACCCCTCGGTGTCATCATTGTATTCCCCTACACTCCATCCACTTTCCCCTTGCATCACTTTTCCTCTCACTCATTCTCTCGGTGGTCATAGGTGATGTAAACGCCATTGAGGAAAAAGCCTTAATCATGTCAGGCATGAAGGGAGAGGTATTGGTCAACACAGCTCAGCACCTCAGGGCTCTGGGTGAGAGTGAGAGGAAAACATGTGCCTTTGGTAAGGGGTGTAGTTAGTAGCACCTGCTGGACCTGCATGTCACTAATGGGCACCCACACCTGGGTTATCAGAGGGCATTCAGAAAAGTGAAAGAGAAGCATCATTGTATTCAGCTGTATCATTTGATGTTACTACAAGGGGGGAGACTAGGTACGTATTGCACGCATATATGAAGTGTTGCACATGAACAGCAATGCGTATATTGGCCATGCAGATTTAAAAAATAATAACAAAAATGAAGTATGTGTCCCCTCCCCTCTATCTGAGTATGTGTGTGTGTGTGTGTGTGTACTGCAAGTCACCTGAAATGAGAGAAGAGCCACATAGCTAGTGTTGCTTGTTTTAGCAGAGAAAGTAAAAGAACACTGAAGATGAATGTAGTTCAAACAGTACCTCATTATGAATATGCAATAGAAAACAAGCACACACAACAGCATTCATATCTGTTGGTATAAATATCTTTTGAAATTCATATTGCAAAACAAAAGGGAAAACAATGTGCTTGAAAGTGCGTGTTGTTCAATGTCTGATATTATTTTAGTTTTCTTAGTAAAACAAAACCCACAATCCTTGGATTAAATGTAGTAAAAGATATTGCCATACATGCTATGTAGTTCTAGTTGAAAATGCTCAAAAGATTGATTTTTTTTTTCCAAAAGTACAAAAACAAAGCATGGAATGTCTGCATGGTATACTGATTTGAAAGAAAGAAAAGAAAAGAAAAGAGGAAAAAAAATAAATTGAATGCCTAAATAATACACATTCATTTGGATTTCTGATATCTAAAACTTTAGTATAACTTCAGCAAGTTTACCCCCGAGGCAATGGTGACCTAGAACAGTCACTATACTGTACCATAGCAGTAAACGACATGGATTGCAGTGCACTAACTTCTGTCTGCGTCTCTCTCTCTCTCTCTCTCTCTCTCTCTCTATCTCTCTGTCACACACACACACACACACACAGAAATACTAATGTACATGCACAAGCCTAAACACACAGACACAGAACCACAAACATGTAAAAACACACAGAGACAAGCATCTCAAATCTGACCATACACTCACACATAAGAACTTGCACAGATGGAAACACATACTCACTCCATTTATCCCACATAAACACATACAAACACACACTCAAATACAGTGAAGAGTGCCAGCCTTCTGCCTGTGCTTGTTTGATAAGAAGCTCTCCACTCTCTTGCACTGCTCTGGCTAGTGGCCAATAAGCAAGCAGCAGGCCCAATGCTGGACATAGGAAGACTACTCGCAATCCCCTCACACCACCCCATCCAGCTCTCCCCCTCCTCCCCCCTCCCATATTGGCCCCCCACCCACCCATTCTTCTGTCATCAGCAATACCCATGGGCAAGGGATTTCACAGTAATGCAAGCTCATTGATTTATAATTCACGGTGTGCTGCCATCCAAGGGTAGGAATTACACGTGTTGACAATGCCTGCTCAGCTTGTACGCACCGAGGTAAAGGTCATCATTTAGATGCAGTGGCATTGTTCCCGGCGTCGCAGACAATCGGCGAATGGGAGCATTAGCATCTTGTGTGCATCCGATCCAGCCAAGCTAATACACACTCAAGGGCTCTCAATCATCAGCTGGAGCCAAACAGACAGCTCCTTAATGGGAGCCGACAACAGCCAATCACCAATTTCGTAACTGGCCATGAGGACAGTTTGACAAATAAAGTGGGATGTGCTGCTTGCGTGACACACAACTTGCACAGAGCTGAAGGAACCCCTGAACTGTGTGTCAACCGTATCCCTGCATTTGTATTCAGGATATTGGTGAGCTTGTCCCTGTTATGGGGAGCCCAGGTTGCCTCTTAGTGGGTGTGTGTGTGTTTAACACCCTTGGGTGTCTCATGCTGGACCCTGATGAGAGGACAGCTGACTCACTGCGATCAGCTGAACAGAGCTCTTTGAGGTAACACATTGCTTCTATGGTATGTCATAGGATGGGGGAGAGCGTTTTGTGGCAGCCCTCATATACTGACACATGATTCCATAACAGATGAATGGGAACTCTCCATCCATCTGTCCTCTCCATTCCCTCTTACCCTGAACCTATCCATAACATTTTTGGTCAGATGAATAGATCTGATGTTGATGCCGTAGGGATTTATACATTTGTAGTATACAGCCCTGACTTGTTCAGGTTGCCAGCAACGCATGTCAGCTAGCCTAGCTGTGCGTGAGGAACATTTGAAAATCTCCCTCCTGATGCCTTAAGAGACATGCTAGTCAGTTGACTGACAGCCTGGGTGTTTCAGTGGACCAGCTGGTGCACTTGACTCCTAATTCGATGTTGCTGTGAGGTTGTGGGCATGAGCCCGAGGCTGGACCATGTGGGATGATCTTGGTTCACTAGAGTAGGACTAGGGTGTCATTAGACTGCTGCTGAGCTCACATACTGTATCATCAGTTTTCCACCAGGACTTTTTGAGTTAAAACATCCAAATATGACAGAAACAGAAACAGAATGTGAATAAATAACCGGACTGACATAATGTCACCAACATCTAAGCATGTGTGTTACAGATATTGCCTGAAATTAGCATGGAAACCAGCTAGCGTTGGGTCAGTTCTCAATGCATGTGAATGCAAAGCTGCCCCCAAGACAATTGAAAACCAAAGTATTCCACGAAAATGCCACATAGCAGCTTAAAGTCCAGTGTACCTAAAGGATAACTGATTGTTGAGAGCATATCATGCAGAGGGATAAGAAAGCCTAGAGTTTTAGTCATTGAGCTTTACTTTAAATTAATCTCATCTTATGTCAGGTGTCTCACACTGACAGATCATAGTTTCTTCCTATGGGTTCCTGTTTCAAGGAGACAGTTGGCCATGCTAGTCAGTCACGTACGCCATTACTCAACCTTTGTAAGGTTATGTCACCACCACTGTAGGCTATCAAAATGAAGCCTACCTCCAGCAACACACCTTGCATAATTACATACGCTTATGCTTTATTTTCCTTTCTGGTATCCATACATAATTCATTATAACTGGTTTCAAGAGGACTTATAACATATTAATAATTCAGTTTATGCTTTAAATAATCTAATTATTACTGCATGATTGTAATTACAGTCATAAAAATCTAACAGTGGAGTCAGAGGCAAACCTATTACGGTAAGTCAGAGACAGTTTATGAAGCAGAGACTCTATAGGCCTTAAATATCAGCTTCTCTCTCTAATACACTATCAGCCTGAGAGAGTGTAGATGATATTTAAGCCCTATACAGCCTCTCATATGAACAGGTACACTCTCCTGTAATATGTTTAATATTTGCTTTATTATATTAATTCTCACATCTGTGTGCTGACAGGAATCATAAGACTGTGAATTTGCTGTTCAGTCTTAACACATAGTTTTACTGGGGAAACATGTCACAGACTACTGAACTGTGCTGCACTGTGCTAGTATCTGTCATAACATATTATGACATGGTAATGGTAGTCTTACGACCACAGGTAAAAGCAAGCCTAGATACTTTCCCACTGGATTTTCTCTTTAAATAACGGAATGTGACCAAAGCACAACTTGACATCCTCAGCCACCGCATTAACAGTGATGTGTGTGAATGACCATGAGACCCCATGCTTGTTGTGCTTTACACCACACAATCGGGAGAGTAGAAGTGATAGTGTTCTTGAGGCTTCGATTATGAATAATGAATAGTTTTGAGCAGGAAAACAAAACTATTCTAATTTTCAGAGAGAAAAATGTCCTTAAGTAAGTTTGCTGTTTGCTGTGTTCACTGATTATTTTTATTTAAAGAGATGCACAATATTCCATTTCAAGATTACAAAGGAAGATGTTATAACCACCCCTGCTCATGTTGAGCCAGTTGTTGACCAAGCTTGCCATTGCCTTGAACACTTAAGGTGGAGTCTTGTCATGGGGCCAAAGTGCTGACTGAGAGCAAACCCGATTACCGACACACCCTCACAAGTTTAACAAGGAAACAAATGGCCAACGATGTCAAATATTCACCCATATAGATGAGTACCTTAGCACTAGCTTTAGACACAGCACTTTCTGCACCACTTGGGGAACAGGCCAGTCAATACACTAAATGCCCCCACGTAACGCTGAGAGGCAGGAACGGAGAGGACGACAGCATGGAGGGTGTTGTAAGGATAGCCAGAATGGCTGACAGGAGCACAAAACAATGGGTAGAAGAGGAAGAAAGCACACACACACACACACACACACACACACACACACACACACACACAAAATGGATGACCCACTTGTGTTTGCAGAGAAGGTAGTAAAACAAGGCAGGGAACAAAAATAAATAAATAATAATAAAAAAAAAACATCTGAAAGCAGTCATTTGGGGCCTGGTAATTAGGTCCGTGAGTCATTCATATTTTATCATAATTGGCTACAAGATGCATAGTTATGGACAAATTCATGCAGCAGCTGGATCCTATTTTGCCACCACTGTGGTGCTATGATTTTGCTATTCCCTAAAAAGACTGTGGGGGTTTGTTATGCATGAGGATTGATCCTACATGGCTCTAGCCCAGATATGCACAATAGTCTGACATGTCACTTCACATTCTTTGATGGCACTTCTTCGACATGTTAACACTTTTAAGCTTGGGAGCCAGACTGCATCTACAAATGCCATACAGTGTCCACAGAGCTCAGTGGCCTCAGAGCGCTTGCCATCATTTGTTATATCTGATTACTGTTAATTACTGCATGCCCATTTAATCCATTACTGTAAATACACCTAGCCACACTGTCAGCAGTCTGCGCATGGGAGATTTTAGCTGATTATTTTTGTTAAATCAATGTTGTGTGCGAAACAGATCAATTTTACTCTAATGTTATTTTGTGTTGTTATAGCTAGTGTTGTGTGTAGGCTTGTTGTGTGAATTGACTTTCATAATAATAAGAATAATAATAAGAAGAATTCATCTAGTTGTGTATCACTTTTCATGAAGGAGAATGAAAAGTGATGAAGAAGTGCTTTACAAAGAGTGAGAGAGGCAATTTCTTAGAGAGACACAACATATACCAGTGTTTCTGTGGGGTTTATGTGTCCACATTGAGTCTAATTTTTTTTTCTGCTTAGACAACATGTGACAATATGTGAATATGTGATACTGTCGGTCATGAAAGATTCTATGTGGGAATGTTTAATTTTATCACTTCAAGTAGTTCCTCAAACATTTGAAAATGATGCAGATTATCATGTTTTACCTCACCTACATGTTCAGGATGGAAAACCTGGAGCTGCCATGTCAGTGGGTAGCTTTGTGAATATCACACGGTGCACAGTACATATTGCCTGTGTGTCACTGGTCAAAACCCTTTTGAGAATGGAAGCTACTGTATGTGGTATCTCACCACTAAGAAGTTTAAAACAGCAATCCAAGGTCAAAACTCTCATCACTCAAGCCAACAGACACAACCAGAGGGGATTCAAACTTTTTTGTGAGTCGTTGTTGTTATTTATTTATTTTTAATCATGTGTCCAGCAGTGTCCGGCAGATTTTGCTTCTGTCCTTGTTTGCAACTGCGACTTGGCACAATGTCTTCACAGCTTAGTTGCTGTCCACCCTGTTGACCTACACTAATGCCTCTATCCAGACACACACACACACACACACACACACACACACACACACACACACACACACACAGCCAACCACACAGACACTAAAAACCCGTGCAACATGCAACAGACTTGGCTTGGGGCAGCAAGACCATGCCGATCCTGACCACTCATTTGGCTGAGTTGCACTTGGAAGCGACAGAAGTGACAGGGTCACTGTCAGCTGAGATTGTCTGTGATCAGTCCTCCAGCCACCTTCCCAGCATCCTCCCCTTCACTGACACCCACGTCCTGAGAGAAGAGCCACCCTTGGCCGTGGCTTCAGTAGAGAGAGAAAAACCCCTCGTCCTCTGCTAGCCTGCTGGCACTGTCCTCTACCCAAAGAGCACCCAGCTGACATCGTCTGGACAAAGCCTCAGCCTTTTCATTTGCTTAATTTAGTCACTTAAAAGCGTTCAAAAAATCTCAACATATCAGTCTCAGTTTAAATTTAAGCCCTTAAGACTGGGGGCAGAGAAACAGAAGCAGGTGAAATTTAAGAGAATTAATGGCAGTGATGTTTCACAGCAAGTTATCTTTCAATTCAAATTGTGTCAGCGTCATCAGGCTTTTTTACGTTAGCTTGTGGGGAGCAGAGATTGTAAAACTGCCTCTGTAACCTTGCCAATGTGATTGGGAGTGCTGTCTGTTGTGGGACAGATTACACCAGATCCAGGGGTTGTTTTGCTGACATCTAAGTGCTGCTTCAATTCAGCCATCTTCTACCTCTGAAAGGATTGCAAAGTGGCAGGATGCACTCTTTGCAGACTACTTCAGAGTGGTATGACTGACACAGTAGCTGGCAGTCTTGGGACAGGCTGAATACATTCTCTTTCACTTCTTTTGGGAGGCATGTCAACATATTTACGGATTTTATTGAAAGTGTATTTATTTAGCAGACGTGGACATATTCAAACCTAAAAATACGGTCTAAAGAAAACCTCATTTGAGGAATCTGCCTTCAATCTCTCATAGACACTGCTTCAGAGGACTCACACCACACAGTGTACATATAAATATAACAATTTCATCTGAAAACAGGCCGGTGCAGAGCTGGAGAAAAAAAATCTACAGGCGGGGAAGACAATCATTTACTTTGACAGACAGGTCGGACAGAGCCAGAGCGATTCTTTTTTTCCACATCTTGGCCTTTTTCCCCCCTCTCAGAGACAGGCTCTGGTTCTCCATGAGTAAGCTGATTTTAAAAAGGACACAGACGTACTGAAGCATATTCAAGCTGCTCATGTATAAGTGAAAGCCCAAAAGCTACATAAAGAACTTTTAACCACCTGGCCACCAGAAAAGAGATTCCAAATAATACAATGCTGTTTAGCAGCAACCAATCAACATGCTGTCCTTGCAACCTATGAACACCCTGGAGAATTCCACCTATTGGAAAGACTGTGGATTATGCATACTTAATGAACAGTGATGAGGCATTATAACAGTATTAATTATAGGTTAATTCTGAAGTCAATATATCTAAAACCTTTGCTCTCATGAATAATCTCCTGATGAGACTTGTCAACATAAGTCTCATCATAAGTCAACATAAGTCCTAATGGCAGTCAGGGCCAGAGTTCAGGCTCGACTTTTCTTTCTCTTGCTATCTGATGCCAGACTCGGGCTGGGCATCCATGTCACTATGAGCTGTGCCAACTAGACTGCCTCCCTGATCTAACGATCTGTTCATGGGGAAACATGTGCCAGGCCCTGGGAGCACTATCCCCAGTCCTCTGAGAGACTTGGCCTAAGGTCAAACAGCGGAGGCCGACAGCAAGTGAGAGAGAGAGAGTGTGTGTGTCTGTGTGTGTGTGTGTGTGTCTGTGTGTGTGAGAGAAAGAGAGAGAAAGAGAGAGAAAGAGAGAGAATCGGTGATGAGAGAACATTGATTTTTCCTTGTCTTTAATGGACTGTCTAAAAATATGCAGGTGAACTCTGAGCAGATCTTCCATTCCCTGCAGTGGAAGCACCTTCATTAGGGTTTCAGTGAACACACTGGACTCCTGTGTTTACATTACTTGAGCTTTTACATGGAGCAAAAAGTACAAGATGCAACATAAATATTCAACAACAAGCTTCTGAAACACTCGCCTTAAGGTTGATCAGGTTTGTTGAGTCTTTAGATTTTAATTGCAAAAACGCTGGAAAAAAAATTCTAATGTCTGCTGCAAAGAAGAACAGGCCCTCTGGACAACATTAAGATCTGGGAAGAGACTTATATACAAGTGCCATTGTAAGAAGAATGACTTGTTAGGATTATTTGGTTGCCCAAACCAAATGTGGCCATCTGCTCTGTCTGAGTCATCAGAACGCTTAGCTGTTGTCTTGTGGAACACATTTTTATTAGACTTAAAAAAAATTGTAATGGCACTAACAAGTGAGTGACAATTTTGACAATTATTTTATGTAGACCCTCCTTATTGATGTATGGGTTTCAGATATGATTCTATTTTATTTATTATTGTTTATTTTATTACAATACACAAATACACAAATAAGTAAATGCTAATTAAAGTAAAATGTTTAAATAAGCAGATACTCATTGGGATGTGTAAACAGTCACACTGAAACATTGGAGTATCAATTCAACTCCAATTACCTCATTTACTGTATTTACAGAAAATAAACAAAAAACAAACATAGATAGAAACACAGAGTTAGAATGAATTAGTGCTGATAACAGTCTTGGTGGTGACAAAAGGTGGCACAGATGAATGTGCTCAAAATATGTCACCATCCACTCCATTTTCAGGTGTTTCTTTTGGCTGAAGACACAAATATTATGCCTGAATGTGTTTAGGGCCATTTGTCAAAGATTCCCCAAGTGATAATGCATGAACTATGAAGTAGCAAATTGATGTCCGTATAAGGAGATGTATAGTACCTAATGATGAGAATGTACAGTAAAATATATTTTCATTGTATAAATTCTGAACATGATGATGATATTGTTGGGCGTCCAAAGTTATACAATATAAGTTTTTACACTGTTACTAAGGCAAAAGCAAGGGTAGCACAGAAAGGCAAATAATGCAACAAACACAACAAATGATTGTTCTGCCGGGTTACGTAAGTATGGAGCCTGCCTTGCATAAGAATGATGATAGTACTTATAGTGAACTGTGTGCCAAGCCTGCCTCTGTGTCTTCAGCTGTGTTATGTGTGTGTTGTAATAATGAGAAGTGTGGTAATGAGAAGTGTTACTCTGTTCTTATATATACATTGAAGTGTCTGGCTGATGTGGCGTGCAATTTAATCAGCTAAGCCATCCTGCAACCAACCAATTAATGTGACAAGCAAATGCATGCGTTCGTTACTGATAAAAAAAAGAAAACAACTTGTGAGTAATTGACATGAGATGTAATCCTGTCCTTACTAAATTAAGCGGTGCATTCTGGGGTCACATGAAGAAGAAGAAGAAGGAGAAGAAGAAAAAGAAGCAGAAGAAGATGATGATGATGATGATGATGATGATGATGAAGGTTTACAAGAAAGAAGGAAGAAGAAAAGCATGATGGGAAAAAGATAGAACGGATGAGGAGGAAGGCTGACCTTAAATAGGAAAAAAGAAATCCGCAGCTGTATGCTTTCCTGAAACTGTCATGCATGCAAACACACCTGCCACTTCCTCAACAACCTGCTCCTGCACACTGCACTTTTTTCATTCCTGTTTTTCCCTGCTCCTCTCAAATGCACATCTGCTCTCTCTCTCTCTCTCTCTCTCTCTCTCTCTCTCTTCTCTCTCTCTCTCTCTCTCTGTTTTGCTCATTTCAATTGCAGATGCTCCTCATCCAGTTTCATAACATGAGTCACAGCACCCAGGCCTCTGCTGAGGAGTCTGCAAGCCTGAATATGTCAGAGATAAGTTATTACATGCTAGTATTGATTGTAAAAGCCCCCATTCAAAGATCTCCAGCAACACGTCTCTAGCTTTTATGGAAGAAGATGAATGAGTATGAACACTTTGTGTTTTTTTATGATGAAATAAAACATGGGACAAAATCAAATGGAGATAATCTTATTTCTTCTCTAACATGGTCATAAAATGATAATACACAACTGGTTATGCCTATATCTAATACATAATCACATATGCAGGCTTCCCTTGGTAATGCTCATTTCATAGGAATTCACAGCCTCCACAGTTATTGATAAGATGAAAGCAAATGCATGTCTGTAGTAGATTTATGTCCCCTGTGAGCAGACATTTTATTACATTCATTGATTTATCGCTCAGAGCAGCGCTTGTCTCGGCCATCCCCACATAATCACAAACTCCAAATCTCATAACCCTGTTTGTTAGATAAGCACGTCACCATGGCTAACAGCCTTCTCATCTCATTTGCCTCTGACCCCACTGATCATCTTGCTCCACAAGAAATAATACAGTGAAAGACAGCACTGGATTAATATTTGGATTGAATTCACAGTTTGAATGCCTTTAACACATAATGTAGTTAAAAGTGGAGAACCCCATGTCAGATTTACATTCATCCATGCATACGCATATACATAAAGAAATGACAGACTCTATTAATGTCTTTACCGATGGTGGGATCAATATTCAGGCAATGTATGTGCCCACACACACACACACAGAGAGAGAGAGAGAGAGAGAGAGAGACTATCAAATACATACAAAACACACACCAAAAAGAAAGGTTAAAAAATACTGTCTTTATAAGACTTTCTAAGACCTCAGTCATCAGCATATGTGCGTAGGAGAGATGAAAAACAGCACCGACAGCAGAGGAGACTCATTGCAGTCTCTACTCACACACACACTCTCTCTCTCTCACACACACACACACACACACACGACCCACCACCCTTTCACACACATCCCCTCCATCCACCCCCGCAACCCTACCTTTATTCAAGCAAAAACCCAGAGTTGATGTGTCTGCCCTGGTATGGTTAACACTCAATAAAACATCAAAGCCACTGAACACACAGCCACCCCCCTGCAGTCGGCAGTCTTACAGTGCCTCTCTCGCTCTTTCTCTCTCTCTCTCCCTCCCCCCTCCCTTCCTCCCTTCCTCCCTCTTTTTCTCTTATCTGGCTCTTCATCTGAGTGCTACCTGGGCAAGCAGTGGAACAGGCGGGTGATATAAGGGCTAATCAGCCTTTACAAAAGCAGATGTATTTAAAATGCTAGTCGAGCAGCCCATAGCTGCCATCATCATAAATCCCAAGGTTCTAGCTAAAGGATACCAAACCACTGAAAAAGTGGTCAGTTTAAAAGCAGAAGTAATGTGACAAAAGCAGGAAGAGGGAGAGAGAGAGAGAGAGAGAGAGAGAGAGACTCAATTTTTCAAGCGTAAAATCTATCTTTCTCTGGAACTCTCACAGTCTCCTAAGTCCTCGGCTCACTATCTTTCCTTCTCTCTCTGTTTTCGTCTATCTTTCACTAAGACAAAGGAGAGGGTTTTTTTTCCCCCTTAAACATGTTGTTATCTGGAGGCAAAGGCATTTAGTGGTCACAGGTCTTTCTTTTTGAATGAAGAGGTGGTCGCACGGCAATCATGGCGGGAGAGGAGTGGCAGGCTGTGACAGTGAAGGCTTATTTATTATTCAATTACTTTAAATATTTCAGCAGACAGGATGTGCATGCTATCATAAATGTTTTAAGCTTCTTTACAAAGGGGAGCACTTGTCCACTATTGAGAGACAGAGAGAAAAAGAGAGCAAGGAAGAGAGATGGAGAGAGAGAAAAAGAGTGAGAGGCAGAAAAAGAGACTGCGACAGACTCTCTCACAGAGCCCCAAAAGTGAATCAGAGATAAATACACAACATCACAACAACCCTTAAGTCCCCCACTGCACTGGCCAAAATGGTCTGGGAACAACCCCCTTGTCCAGTGGGGAGACGAAGCTCTCTTAAAGCGGCTCTTCATTTTCTGTCTGCGCTGAGCATCTCTCTCTCTCTTTCTCTCTCTCTCTCTCTCTCTCTCTCTCTCCCTCTCAGTCTTTCTCTTTCTGTTGCGCTGTCTGCTGAAGCCTGTGCCGGGAGCTCAGAGTGCACCCGACAGACTCCCTCACATGGGGTAGCCCTGTAAAACTCGCAGGGAACTGATGGCAAAAGTAATTATGTCGGACGCCTGTGTGTACGCTGTTATGGTGGGGAGGGTGGAGAAGAGATCGTTCACCCCTGGTTGTATGTTTAGGGGAAGCAGAGGAGTGTCCCTCTCAACATACATCTATGCATCAGGCTTGACACTTGAGCTTTAGGTTTACACCCATTCCTTAATCTAGCCCCCACCCCTCCACCTCTGTCAACACACACTCATACACACACACACACACACACACACACATACACACACACAAACACAGACATACACACACTCACACACAAGCACACACACACACACATAAGCACACACACCCCACCCAATAGTCAGAACCCAACACCACCCCCCATCCTCCTATTGCAAAGATGAGGGTCCATTGCTGACTGACAGAAGCATAATTGCACTCCGTCTCTACCCTGCCTGGTGATAGAGGCGGTGAGGTGCAGAGCAGAGAAACTGCTTCACACACAAGATTGCTTCCTTCACATTCTCCAAGGGGGGCTAAATAAATAAATTAGGGGAAAAAAAAGCAGAGGGACAAGAAAATACCCTCTTGATGAAAATCGTAGCTGCTCGTTGTCTTTGTGAGAGCTGTGATGCGGAACTCATGGGGAGATAAATAAATAAGGTCCTGTTCAACTTTTAATTTTCCATTTCGGAGACAGACATGTCTCCCAAAGACACACATATGTCTCCTATTTTCCCCTTCTGTGAGCCTACATGTCACATCTCTCCTTCTCCTTGGTCCTGTTAAAAGAAACATGCACAGAGAACGCAGAACTCCCACACCCTAAGACAGCGCGGCAGACTCGGTCCTTACCTTTAAATGCCATCTGAGCTCCTATAGTCCTATAGTGTGGTTCGGCAGGCAAAATGAGACCCAAGGTGCTCCCCAAATTCAGTGTTGCCAAAGTCAGGCTGTGCCAAAAAGGAGATGAGCAGATCTCATAAAGATGTTGGCAACTCTTTTCCCTGCCTCCTCTGTCTCAAAGCCAAGGCGAAGCCGAGGCGTAGATGTCCTTCAGCAGCCCCAACAAGCTTGTGGTGTTTGTAGACCTCCGCTTCCCCCACTTCCTATATAGCCTCCCCTTGGTCAGTGGTCCTCTCCTTCTCCTCTGTCCCCAGCCCCGGTATTCCAGCTTGAGAGAAAATGAGAGCGGAGAGAGGAAAGAGAGGGAGGGAGAGGAAGAGAGAGAGAGGGAGAGAGACAGAGAGCGGAGACGGAGAGATAGAGAGAGAGAATCTGCTGCGATCCTTTCCCGTGCGCTGGCAGTGATGGAGTGAGAGGCACGCAGGGAGCGTGTGCGTGTGTGTGTGTGAGAGTGTGTGTGCCTGCCTCCCCCTGTTCAGCTACTGGTTATAGGCAGGCAGTGCATGCGTTTGTTTGTTCGCACCTCGAAGAATCCAGCCATGTGGCACTCGCTCGGCTCTGCTCCACTCTCCTCTGCGTGTTGGTGTTAGAGAGCGTCTGCAGAGCAGTAACTTTCCCTCGCTGCTGGGTCTCAGAGTGGGGAATGTTATGAGGGAGGAGTTGGGTTTCTTTTATGTTTTTGAAGCGGCTTGTTATTTGTGAACATGATGATATTCTTTTCCTATTTGTTTTCTTCAACTGTGTGCCTTTGCACTACGTCTAATACACTGAGCTCTTGAAACCAGTGAAATAGCACTCTCAATCACGCTCTCTCGCTCTCCATCTTTCAGTCTCTCTCTCTCTCTCTCTTCATCACCCTTTTTCACTCTCCATCTTTTGGTGTGTCTCTCTCTCTCTTCTTCTCGCTCTCTCTCTCTCTCACACACACAGTCTCTCGCAATCTCTCTCTCTCTCATTTGCTTGCTTGCTCTCTCCCTCCCACACATGCTCCCTCCCTGTCTTTCTCACACACGTACACAGGCACACATGCACACACATTCATACGCATACACAAGCACACACTCAGGCACACAGACTCTTTCCTCTCCCTGGATCCTGCTTGCTGTTCTTGTTTCTCTCTCTCTCTGTCTCTCTTTCTCCTTCTCTCTTCACTGGAGTATGACAATTACTGCTTTGGCATTCACAGTCATGTCAGAGATAAAGGTTAGCCATCAATGTTTCTTAGAGATTCTCAGAAAGACAATAATGCTCTGATAAATATGTAATAGTACATGGCTGCAAAGTACACAACATGAAAAAAATGTGACACACAGACGGAACCTTCTGGCTTTTGGTGTAGCGTTGGCTTCATTCATTCATACATCTGTGGAACAAACTCCACCCCCTAGCACCCCCTTGGAGCCTGACCCTGAACTTCCCTCAGAGGGAAAACTTCCGCCGCCATGGTAACGGGTCACCAGTCGACGCTGGCCAGCTGTCAGGAGTGATTGAGGAGGGGTCCAGAAATAGAGGCAACGGATCAGTTCTGGCTCCATCCAAGCAAGGACAATGCACGAGGCATGGCGGCAGCCTGAGAGCCATGTAATTAGCAGCGTTCGAAAAAAGGCTAGCCTTTCCCTTATCACCTAGCACACATCTGCATGGAGTATGGCCTCCAGGGACAGGCTGAATGGGGAACACAATGAGAAACAATTAAAGACAACAAGTAATGGGCCAGTGAAAAAAGAAAGGAAAGGAAAGGGTAGTATAAATCAAATGATGATGGTATCAAATGAGGGTAGTAAGTGTAATGCATCCAGAAATGACCCTAAATACCAATAGAATAAGAAGAAACAATCGTTTTGAAACAATCCCCAAAACACCTAACTTCCTCTAGTTGCCTAGATATGTACTTGAGTTAGCATGCAAACCAGCAAGTACAATACCACACATTACCATGTAAGGCGTACAAATACAACTGACTTCTTATATGGAGAATGATATCTCTCGTACTGACACACTTTAAGTTACACTGTAAACTGGGTGGAATCACGACTCTCTCAGTTGGTTTTTGACTAACTGAGCACTACATGATATTGAAGCCAGGGGGTGTGCCTATTGAGTCTTCCATTGTTGCTTTAATACAGTCTAGCAGTAGACAGTGAGGCGAGATCACTCAGCCATAAATCAATCGCATGTTCCACTATGGGCATGAGACAGCTTACATGCAGCTAATGTGAATTTGAATGGATTTAAAGGACCAGTTCACTTTATAAAATGGTCCAGTAGGCCGACTTTCAGCTGATCGTCTCCTCATGTGCAACATGATTTTCACCTTTCCAGGGAATTGTCATGAACCCTCTTCGAGAACAACCTATATCACATGGCTTACAACACGCTTATAAGCTGTCACAGAAGCAAACATTTTGAAAGCTATCATGACATTACTGAGATTGGTGAGATGCTGTTGTCTCCCTCAAAACATCATGACAGCTATGGCATTATATAAATCCGCAATCAAATGCCTATTACATGGCTATCCCTGTCTTATTACAAAAGATTTTAGTGAGAATTACCAGACACATCTTCAACCACACAAGATAGTCACTCAGTCAAATCCCTCAATAGGTTTTCGAGGCAAATAATTCACTTTGAAATTGAACTGATGTAGTGATAGCTACATGATAACATCATACTGTCAGAGCCGTTATCAGTACGGATGAAAACACAAGCAAGCAGTGAGATTTTTCTGGCCAGCATCACTGACTGCTGACCACACCAGGAGACATTTTCTTCTCTTGCAGGTTAATCTTTCCAAACACAAATTCAAGTGGACAGCAACAGCGCTCAGCACAAAATAGGGAATTCATGGGTAATTGAATTCTACTGCTGATAATTCAGTGTCGAAGACTGGGTTAAAAGCCCTGCATCCGTAACTCAGACGAGAGCTGCATGTGTGTGTGTGTGTGTGTGTGTGTGTGTATGTGTGTGTGTGTGTGTGTGTGTGTGTGTGTGTGTGTGTGTGTGCCTGTGTGAGTATGTGTGTGTGTGTGTGTGTGTGGTAGGAGAGAGAGCGGAGTGCTTGCTCCACAACGCTTGCCTTATGCGGTGCAGCCTGTAGATAAGCTTGGCTAAGCCCCTTGGCACTCTCGTCGGCACAGGGCTGAATGAATCTCATTTTCCAGGTGCTGCCATTTTCCAACAGCCCTTGCAACCGTCCAAAGCAATATGCAAAGCCACAGCGGACTAGCCGAGGCTGCATGGTCATTCTGGCAGCATGGGTCTACACTGTCTGGGGAAGGGCAATATTTATATTCCAATTGGACACACGGGAAGACTTGGCCAGCAGTTGTCTCTCAGGGTTGTGCTAATGAAAGAAATGGCCCAAGAGGACCAACATCTCGGGGGACATCCCATGTTCCGTCAGTCATCCTATTAACATCAATGTAATAAAAAATATCATTTAGAAAATTAAACATCTGCCTGCCTGCACAGGATTGGTGCAATGTGTATCCACTAGTGGGGCTAATTTGCCTCCTCATTAGAAGTTTGAGCTCCTCTCGTACACTGCAAGGCAATTCATCAAAGATGCTTTGCTGTCCAGCATAAGGCTGAAGCTCCTCTATTCACTCAGCTTTCCTTTGTGTGTTCTTAATTGCTTTGCATGCCTGTAACTCTTTACAGGCATGGGCTATTTTAAGCCTATCAGGTCACACATGTACACTGAAAGACACTGCCACATCTTAGCTTGAAATCATCTCTACACTCTGGGGTTTGATAATGGCCCTGGAAACTGATCTTAAAAACAAATATAGCCCACCAAGAGGTTGAAGGTCTGTGAACCAGGCTTGTTAGTATGATCGAGGCTTTGCCTTATCTTTCTTGTCAGGCTGTCAAGGACCTTAAAACATCAGTTAGACAAAGCTGCTTGGCCCTGACACATTGTTGTCCTTCTGGCCCGTCCACGTTTGCCTTGTGCCCACAGACAGGCAGTGATGATTAACCTCGGCATTCCCGAGAGTGTCTCTGACGCGTTTGCCTCAAGGTGCATGTAACGGCCCCGTCTTCAGTCCATTGATTAAAACCGACTGGATTCTAGGGGTACGTTTTGAGCATTTCTAATAAGACACATATCCCTCATTAGGCTTGATTAAAGCTTAAGTACTGATGGTGTGTTTAAGTCCAAACCCTCAAATTTAGGGAGATGCTACTGGCACTGCTTTCACAATTTGGAATTGGCTGAACGTGGCTTTGAGGCTTTCCTTTTTCTTTTCCTTTTTCTTTTTGTTATTTTTAAGTTAAACTGCTCACACAAACAATTTCTGAAAATCATGTTAGCCTCACAATGAGGCTTATGAGATGACTGAGGAGATTTAAAGATCATCCTTGAATCTGCAGTAATTTTGGTAATATGGTGGATGTGATGAACGGCTTTCACAGCAAATGTCAAGTGTGTGAGTTTTACATGTTGAGAATGGTTTTCCCATGTATTAACCTGATAGTGGGGCTTATTTTTTGCCAAAGGGGAACACCTACATTTATGCCCTATAGAAAGTGATACAATTAACACATCTTATAGTGGAATACTGGGCAAATGGAAGAGAAAAGAGTGTGTTCAGAGAATCCAGTAAGACATACTGTTAAAAGTGTTAGTGACAGAGCTGCATTTAATTTTGTCTTACATTTATACCTCTGGATATGAAATGCACACACAGTGTGTGTGTGTGTGTGTGTGTGTGTGTGTGTGTATGAGAGAGAGAGTGAGAGAGAGAGAGAGAGAGAGTCTGTGTGTGTGTGCGTGTGTGTGTGAAGCTCGAAAATGTGAGACTATCTAGGAGAGATCACATTAAGGACAAAAGCTAATGTTCACAGACAACCATTCGATTTCTTAGAAGGAAGTCACCCTATAATACACAAATTTGGTCAAAGCTTTATTATGGCTTAGCTGAACAAACACCAGACCAATAACACAACCAAAATGGGTGTCATCAGTGGGCTCACAGTGTTTAATACATTTTAGACAACTAACAACAAACCACAAAAATTTTATTACATATTACCAATTGCAAACTTGTGGACAATTGCAATTCACATAAATACAGGTAATATTCTAAATGTAATTGCCACTTTGTAGCCTATATCCTATATGATATTTGTTCTCCTTATGGCCATAGCTATGCTTTAGGTATGGCTTGTCTTGATGCTATCTGTGATCCCATTCCTGTGTAGGTTCTCATGTAACAGGGGTTTGATAATGCTGTATTGCCTATTACCACTTAGTCTAAACGGGGCTTGAAAAATTGACAATGTTGATGTCTCGCACATGGACTTTTCTACCCATGGCAAAACACAGAAATGACAGTGAGTGTTCTGTGGGTTCTTCCAAATTAGTCACCTCTAAATATACATCACTTGGTAAATAAAACAGAGTAACAAATGGAAGAGAACAGAACTTGTTGACTGTTGGTATGATTACCACAGACTTTACTGACAGACATACTGTGCACAGACATAAACAAGTTGTTAAGAGATTTATGCTCATTTTTAATTGAAGACTAAACTATATTACGTAAGAGGAATGGGAAATGTATACATTTACATTAACTGTGTTTGCAGGGAAGTATACAAAAGTATTTTTGTTTGTGTTTGCCGTCTATTTGACGTTGTGTCATTCACTATTATGTATGTGTGTGTGTGTGCTTGGGGAGATAGGCAGGGCGCAGCCGACCGACCATATGCTTGTGTTAAGCCCCCCCGTTGCGACATCGTCGAGAGGTCCGGGTGCTTGACTCCATCGCTGCAGTTACACGGAATGACACTGAGAGTTGTTGACAACTCCAGTGCGTCCTTCTTGGCTCAGAGGCGACCGGCAGCGGCGTCGCCATTAGAGTTTTCATCACCTCCGCGATGCTATGTCTCCATTTCACCAGCAGCACTGCCACAGACTGACCCAGCCCACCCGCTGTCACGACGTGCACCCACAGACAGGAGTGGAGATCAAGTTTATTTACAAATATTGCCATAGCTGTTGCAGACCACCCATGGAAACTGGGAGTTCCTGCAGTGGTCAGATCGGTGGCTTCAGGACACAGTGGGATGGCAGAGATGTAAGCATTGGCCTACAACTCAAATAAAAATCACTGACTCTACAGCAGTAGAGGGGGAAAAAGAAAAAAAAAGATGAAAAAAAAAATGTTTTTTTCTCTTATCACTTCAGGGGAGTAAGGGTGTGAGGGCTTCACAGCTACCAGGGTCTACTCTCTCTCTGTCTCTCCCCTCAGACGTTTGGATAACCAAACACTCCTTGCACTCTTAGTAGGGTGGATTGCACCATTGTAGGCCAAGTTCAAAGAAGACCCTCTGAAGGACATTCCCATGTCCTGGGAATCGTTTAGAATCTCTGAAGGGGGTGAAGTGACATCCACATTGCCTGGAGCCTCATTGCAAGCCAGACAGAGTACACTGGCAAAGTAGTACAATGAGTCAGTATTACTCACAATATTTATGCTCAATATGGATAAATCTAGACAGAAGAAAATCAAATTAAAACTAAGAACATTAATTATTTAAAAGTTTTAGGCATTGTTCTATGTCTCCCCAAATCCAAGTAAGGCATATATATCAACTGTAAATGTCTTCAAAGAGCTTTATGCAAATATCACATAATGAGATTTTTTGAAGGGCAATTCACTGGAGATTTAATTTGGGAATTTGAGAACATCAAAATGAAAATCCAAGAGCTGATTCTGCTTAGGGCTTTAAAACAACAGAGATACTCAGTCATAGCCCTTGGGGCATCCTGTAGATACAATGAACATGCACAAAGTCAGCTTTGACAAGTACATTATGTATGCTGCTTTTCCAAATGCAACTACATGTCTGAACATTTATTGTGCACATGTGTATACACACAATAAATGGGTTTTAATAATTTACACACATACACACAAGAAATTTGGTAAAAGATTCATTTCTCATTTCATTTAAGATACAATTTCATGCTATAGTCAGACCTCAGGAAACAGAAAAAGGACGACTGGAATCCAGACCAGCTCTCAGTTTTCAGTGTTGGGTGTTGCGCCTGCCAGAACAAGTGTCTACTGTTGACTTCACCTCATGGCAACACAGCATGTGTGAGGAGAATCAAGCACTTCACCTGATTCGCAGGTGTTTGTGTAGGGCTCTTAGTCATGTATGCTGTATGTACTCACACATGGCATAATGTGGAAGGGCTGAGAAAGCATGGAATCAGACATGTAGGCATTTGCACTACTGAAGGAAGAAGGTGTTTTCACACAGTGTAACACTGACTATGGTTACATGCACAGCGAATTCCGAATAAGGTCAATATTGTGGTTAGAGCAAGATCCTGAATAATCCGTTAACATGTGGAAGAGTAGCGTGCTTCAGGAATATTCTCATTTACATATCAGTCACTATATTTTGGTTAGGTCACTGACATAGCCTACAAAGTTGCCTTGTATTAGATGTGTCATGCTAACTGAACATGCCCACACGCGAAAAACCACTCCGGTAAGAAGCACTTTTCGATTAAGATGTATACATGACCCTGAAAATGGTTCATTAGGGTTTTTAGAAACCAGAATACAGACAAATCTGGAATATTCCCTGCATGTATCTGTCAATGTGAAAGAAACAGGAAACAGTCAGTTGGAAATATGAAAAAAAAACCAACATCAAATTAAGTCAGTGTGTAGAGAGTGAGTATTGTGGCTGGATTATTGTGATCTGTCTTTTTCCTGCAGTAGTACAAATGCTATATTCTCCATATATATAAAAACTATATTTAACTACATTTAAAAACTATACATATATATTGTTCAGGTTTACGGGGAAATATAAAAACAGACATTTAAAATGTCTATCTCCATTCCATGATGAAATCGGCACAGTCCAACAGATAACAGTTTTGTCAGCCATTTTCTTGCTTATTGTTCATTTCTCCAACCTTGAGCATGATGGAGGTCAGTGTGTTCTCTGCAGTGGCAGCATCGCCTAAACTTTGCCTTTGCCTCCTTCCTCACATGAAATTTAATTATGTTTTTCTCAAACTCTAAAGGTTTGTTTTTCAGTCAAAGTATAGGGGTTGTTACTGACATGAAGGTTTGTTCAATGTATATTAATTTTCTCAAATGGAAATGTTCAAGGCAAATGTAATTCAGGGCTTTTGTAAGATGTGGATCATGAATACCAAAATGTGCGCAACTATTTTGAAGACAGGTGCATGCAGGAGGTGGCATGCTGTAGGTATAAATCGGTACATTTAAAACCCCACTCTGCAGATATGGCAAACCTTTGACAGACTTACCCATTAGTGATCTGGGTTAGGGGAGGTTTCATTTCATTTGCTCACATCTTCCAAGAGCACTTTACCCTGCTGAAGAACACTATGGAATTCTATAAGTGTGGGGAAACATAACTATTTCTGAGTGAGACGCAGGGTGCTCATTTGAAATGTCAACATCACGATGCCAAGTGAATTTACAAGTCACTCCCCAGCTCTGACATGCTAGGCAATGAATCCCCCCTACTGTGTGTTTTCTATGTCGAGTCGCTGGGTAAAGCATGAACACTGTTGAGGTGAAAAAACAGTCCATCATATTGAGTAAAGGCTGATTGTTATTGCCATTGTTTACTGACATACTTATGTCTCATGAATACTGACAAAACTTTGCTGCTGTATCTCTATGGCACATGTGCTGTGTAACTTCCATCTGGCCATTGATAGCATATTACATACACTGTAAATATTCTTGAATGTATGTAATTATAAAATACATACTAATATCTTAGCCATACACTGTGATATATTTTTTGTATTATATTCATGTTTGAGATCATTCTGAATTATACCACTGCATTGCACACTATGGTTTATTTATGTACAGTCTATACTTTAATTTGTGGTCACCTTGGGGCTTTATGTGATATTAATTGCCCTTACAAAGAAGATACTAACTGTGGTAACAACACATGTGGATGTATATTACAGTAATGAGAATTAAAAGAGATTTGTAAAAGGTGGACAAGTACTTAG
This sequence comes from Tenualosa ilisha, assembly GCA_015244755.2. Taxonomy (NCBI): domain Eukaryota; kingdom Metazoa; phylum Chordata; class Actinopteri; order Clupeiformes; family Clupeidae; genus Tenualosa; species Tenualosa ilisha. The sequence goes on from PYXC01000629.1 coordinate 4,821,005, forward strand.
AGCATAATTATTATTTCTTTAAACATTTTTTTTAATTGTTTTTTAAATGCTTGTGAATTAAAAGGCCTGTTTGTGAGCATTCATTCAATTCACATGTTTACTTAAACTAATTAAAGCATTCTGTTATCTTTCATTTTTATAAATAATAATGACTCTTTTTTATGTGGACAAGTTGTGTGCTTCTTTCTGTAAGGGATGTACTGAGGCTTCCGGTCTTGGTCTTCCTGATTGTGTTTTTCAACTATTGTGAGATCATGGATGTGGATGAGATTGTGGCATCTCCATTGCCAGCAGGAGACACATCTGGGGTCTTCTGTGCAGCCTTCATCTTGCCTTCATATGACTCTGACCCTAATATGTGACCTCTGACTTAGGCTAGGATTGGGGTGGCCATGTCACCTTTGTTGTCATTCTGGATTCAGAGGCCTCCTTGGAGAAACCTGTTGGTGTCATTCACTCTGGAGAACTCCAGCAGTGAAGCCACATTCTATATACCCGCTTTCTCTTTTCTACAATGAGTTGAGACAAAGGCACAGAGTCCACAAGCTTCTGCAGTCAGATTCAGGTGTAGAATCATATGGTCATGTGTCCGACCACATGTCATTTCAGCTCTGTCTCTGGGATAAGGTGCATAATTATACACAATTGGTTGACTTATTGTAATGTAACTGGTACATGTACAGTATGGTGTGATTTCTCCACAAGAGGACTGTGTTCCTTCTTTTAACTTTGCCTTTGACCTTTCCATATGCATGCTGGTGCCACATTATGTGAAATGAGATCAGTTTTTACAAATGTCAGAAATATTTTCCACCTTTTGGTTAACCTCATGACTTCCACTACAAAAAACTGGGTAGTAAAAAAACAGCATCTGAAGCATATAAGCATTATGACTGTCATAAGGAGACATGATTGACTACTATGTATAAATAAAATGAAAGCATAATAAAATCTAATTACATTTTTAAAACCAATTTAACCTTGATACATAGATTTTAAAAAGGATCATCTGTTCAAGACTGGGAGTACTCTTTCCCCATGACCAAAGGATTAAGTATTTATTCAAAGAATATCAATTAAACATGACTACACAGTTATATCTTGTCAAACTATTTATTTATTTCTAACTGAGTAAGGGGCACCCCATGGGTGGGGAAATCCTGGCGAAACTAAGTCCACTTTGATTATTCATATCTTATAATCTCTCTAAGTTTGAGATCTACCCACTGAATTTAGCACTGTATAATAAATGCACTAAATACGATGAAGAATATTGTTCATTCATTAACCCTTATTTGATGCATTTTTTCATTATTTTTTAGGTTTATCGACCTTCCATTAAGTTCCAACAGTGACCCATAAAGTTGTACAGAACCTGGCTAGCATGCTGGTAGCCTGGAAGTTGAATCCTAGCTGCCACCATTATGCCCTCAGCAAGACATGCAACCCAAAGTCTAGCGGAGACTGGCCCTGAAATAATGCTAGTTGACAAATGTACGTCACTTTGGAAAGCATTTGCTAAATGCATAAATGTAAAAGTATAGAAAACCATTCTCATAAGACAACCTAAAAATATAGCAGAACTGAAAGAAAAATAAGCTAGAATACTGAACTTTCTGCCAGGGTTGTGCAGATCTGAGTCAGTTATCAGGAGCCTTGGGTTTGGTTTATTTCTGCCAAAGGGGGCTCAACCAGTGATTAATCATAAAGCTTCTCTTACTTTTGCGCACAAAATGTTTGGCTGTTTACTGATGTTGGATGTTTTCAACAAAGGTATGAAATATAACCATTACTTTTGTGCTGTCAGCTTCATCACACTGGCCGAAATTTATCAAACGAATGTAGAAAACAGCACAAGTTTCAGCGAGGAATCAACTTACAACAGGGCTCACATGTGATTTATGAAACTTTATGAAGACTGAACTGGAGTTGGTAAATGCAGTTGCAAGTGCAACTCTAGCTGACTGACTTAGTTTCAAGGCAGCACACCTGGAGAAAATGCATAACTCCTTCACTTAAAAAAAAAAAAAAATGATCAATGACCAGAAACACAAATCTGGCTACATGTTAGGGTCTATTATACCAATAATAACAGGCTACATTCAGGAAAGGCAGTAAATGTGTTGGAGTAATTTTGTCCAATATTGGCTACTGTGTTCCATGAATATACTGTAAGTCATAAGTTTACAATTCTCTGAGAGGAATATTGCAAGCCCCATAATTGAAATTGTGCGTACACCATGTCCGGATTTGACATGAATTTTCTGTCACATTCTGATTGATAAATACACAGTTTTTGTGTGAGAATGAGCGTAAACACATTTTTATGTCATACAATCATTTTGCAAATGACGGCCACTCTGACAATGCTCGAGACTTAAATGACAATCAGACCATAGTGTATGACCAAACTATGGAAAAAACTCAAAGAGGTTTACTTTGCAAACTTTCACACAGGACTGTATTAGCTCCTAAGCTTGTTGTATGTCATTGATTTAAAAGAATCTTGAGATCAAAAAGGACAACGTTTGAACACTTACATACTGCTGACACACATTACACAGCGGTTAAACCCTGCCAACTAATGCATGACTCGGCAGCTGCAAAATCTTCAGTGATAAGCACATATGGATCCGGCACATTGCTGATAGAATAACCAATTACAGTGTGACAGAATGTGCAATCATTGGGCCTCGGCCCTGTGGGGAGGGGCCTGGCACCCTGCATTTAAATTGGACAGGCAGGACAATGACCCTCGTTTCATCATAATTAACAACAGCTATGAATGTGGATCCAAGTCCTTTACTGATGCAGAATCCTCTGGCTCAGGGCTGGCTTGTACAGGAGTTCATTTGCATGGAGTAATGAATCACTGCAGAGTGAGAGAGGATGGGTTAAGATGTCATTATCTTCATACCGTAATTTTGTAGGAGGGGAGTTTAAAGACATTTTCAAAGTGACAATATCTAATTATAAATGCTATACTCAAGAGCGTGGTGGTACTGGTACTGTGTGTGTGTGTGTGTGTATGTGGGGGGTAAGGGTAGATAGTCTTTGTGCTGAAATGAAATATTTACCTGTACATCAGATGTGGGCAAATGCTCTCTGACAATACTTGTCCGTGTGCCATTTTTGCATCCTCAACCACTGGTGCATATTCTGTGGAGGTGTTGGACTGCAGTAGCCTACACGGCACTTAGGAGTTTTTCCAACAAGCTCCATTGAATCTATGATCTGCAACCATGTTTTGGCTCCTGTTGCAAATACTGTATAGTGGATGGGACACTTGAAATAATTGCTGACAGACACACACATGCACTCAGTTCATTGACAAATGCAGAATTTGTAATTTTGTCTCTTTGTACATGTGACGTATGACAGCCTGTTGTCTCTTTTGTGTAAATGTGTCAAATGTTTGATTTATGGGGATATTGTGAGGGCTTTAAAGGGATATTATATGTAAAAGTACTTTGCACAAAGATTTAGTTCTATGAAGAGTGCAACATAGAGGACAACATAGAGATACAACCACATAGCCGAGCAATTTAAAGAACAAAATGTTTCTTTTTGATTTGTTAACATCTTTATTGTCTTGTAATTTGACAGTATATGGCACACAAATGCTAAGATACACCTGTGCTTGGTTGCACCCTACGAATAGAGCAAAGCAGGTTTCTTTTTAAAATGCACATTTAATTTGCATCAATTGACCAGTGTTTGTGTGTGTGTCTGTGTGTGTGTACATCTGTGAGTTTGTATGTGTGTGTGTGTGTGTGTTTGAGAGTCTGTAACATTTTTCTGGGTTAGAAATGAGCCCTCCTGAGTCTCAAACCAAACACTTAGAGTCTCATATCCTGTGGGGAGTCACTGGAGTTAAGTGTTGTTTCAAACTACTTCAAAAACAAACGCACAAAGAGAAACATTTAAAGAGGAAGTGAAACAGAAAAAAAAATCAACGATTAACACGTTATGTATATAACAAATACGTGAATATATATCACATTATTTCCAATACTAAAATTAACGTTTGTTTGTATCAGAGCTGCAGTGGCATTCAGTTACGTCACTGGCATTACAACAAAATGTATGCCCTATTGCACATCTTCTGCCCTCAGCTATGTGACCTACACAGCCTAGACAGTGAGCTAAACAAGAAAAAATATGATCCAGGAGTCTGAAGAAGCTTTCAGAGTGTTTACTTGAACCACTGTTTTCGTCTTTTTTCTTTTTGTGAAACTGAAAACATACAAAAATAAAGATACATTTCAATCTACAGTGTACATTCTTTACACATTCAAATAGTTTATCCAAAGCCAATCGTTGTTTCCACTGTTCTAGCAACACACTATTTCATTAAAGTTAAACTGAGGTAACCATTTCGGGTTCAGTGCTAAGTTTCTCAGGATTATTAGCTAGCATAACATTTTCTCAACATTCAGTCTCATACACAATTACAAACTCAAACATTTGAACCTAAAGTTACATTATCACTTGTAGTTAAACTAAGTTACAAGATAAACTTACAGATTGTCCTGTATCAAGCGCATGCAGCGAGCAATGTCGAGCAACGGACGTCTTTCTGTTTTCTCCCATTCGTACAATGACAAAACTGCAAGTATATTTTCCGACTTAAAAAGATACCTAGCTTGGCCACTAGGTGGCAGTATTCTACCATATAACAGGCGATATTTACCACAAACCTAGGGACAGAGCAGCACATACAATAAGCTGGCGGAGCACGATCACTGCATGTACTAAAAAAGAGCAATATTTAGTGACGTGAAATGACAGTGAAGTCTTCTCTTTCAGAAAGATCTTTATGAACAAAATCGTGCAGACAATTTTTTTCTGAGGTAGTTTCATGTTTTGCTGGCCTAATGCTCAGCTGTAAGACTGACATGAGCCACGAGTCATTTTGGTAAAATTATGTCAACAATCTCCATATCGATGTTGATGGACGCTGCTCTTTTGGATAAACTCTTGAGTGTTGGATTTATTAGCTTGGTGATGACACAGAGGCTGTGGACATCACGATAACTTAAGAGGAAGTAAAGTGGAAGTTTTTGAGACATACCATGGTCAGTTCCATGCTGTGGTGATGTGACAAGCGTTAGCAAATCTCTGGTAGTCATTGGCTTTGGAGGTGTTCATGGGAAGTGGCTAGATGATATAGTTTGCAACTTTTTGCCTTGACCTGCTTGGTCACGATTTGTGTACCTCCACCAAAGCTCTGACTGCTCCGCTCTTACCCTCTTGCTACACCTACTGGCTAGTCAAGTAATGAGCTACTGGCAGTATTTCTGACTGTATGACTAGCATGTTTTGTAGCACTCTCCCTGCAGTGAAAGAACTGTGTCGGCCAGTCAGTTTGCCTTGTACTGTGGCCAGGGAAGTAAAAAATAATTTGTGTTGCTTTGCCTATATGTCGCCCTCATCAGCCTTCCATTTGAATCAAACGAATGGCTGAGTTTAAGGTTTGAGAGGACGGGGTAAAAAAATACCTTTCTTATACCCATCTTCATAATGCACTGGGACTGACTGATAGCAAGTGGGCTGCCTGTCCCTAAAGCTAATGTTACAATAAGTTCTCTGGGAACAGTCCGGGAAGATACCTCTCTCTGGCCTGTTTTGTTGGGTCCTTGGTTAAATTTTTAATACACTTTGAAATTCCTAGAAATTGCTAATCAATATTGTATGCTGTCAAATCAGAACAGAGACACAACTGAACAACACAACAGAAATAAATGATCATTTATTTAATCCTCCCTTATTGCCTAACACAGGGGTTCTCAAACTTTATTGGACTGGGGACCCCTCATGGAGCAGAAATAATCGCAAACATCTCTCATAATCGCAACACAAATTAAACTATAGAGGCTTATATTCTTTTTTTCTATTAAATGCAAGATGCTATTTTGTAGCAAACCTTTTCAGGGACCACTGGTGCCTTACATTTACATCTTGGCTGGGTGGGATTCTTCCTTGATAGCTAATAGGAATCTTCTCTCCAACCCCTCATTAGCATTTTGCATTCAGCCTATAAGCATTATGGCTTGGAATGATTTGATAATGACCATTTTGCACACTAGTTAACTAGTGAACTGCTTTACTGTGAAACATGCAAACTAGTGACAATTCTGTTGCTCTGCTTGTTAACTAGTGGACAAAATGGTCAGCTAGTGTGTGTTTTCAGGTGTCACTAGCTAACTAGTGGACAAAATATGCATGCCACTGGTTAACTAGTACCTACTCAAACTTTTTAAACAACTGAGCAGTTTGGTCTTTACCAGTAAACTTGCGGACATTTTTGCCTTCAACTAGCTGACTAGCGTGCATTTTGGCTAGCTATTTTGGCTCGCACTAAATTAACTAGTGAGGGACAAAATGTGTTCACTAATTAACTAGCGTGTATTTTTGTATTTAACTGCTTAACTATTATGAACAGTGTAGCTTTCACTAATTAACTAGTTCAGAAAAATATAGTTCACTAGTTAGGTAGTTGATAAAAATGGCTTTCATACATATGACAGTTATGCCTGATATCAAGATATCAGAATAAATGTTTAATCAGCTGCCCATATTATATACCAGTTAGCTAATTAGAACTTGGCATTCACTAGCCAACAAGTAGTTGACTAGTACTAGTACTTTTGTTCCCTACTAGTTGACTAGTAAAAGAAAGAAGTCTTTCACAAGTAAACTAGTATGCATTTCAATGTCCACTAGGTAACTAGTAAACATGTGGCACATAACTAGTTAACTAGTGAACTACGGAACAAATGTTAACTAGTTAACTAGTGATAGTTTGGGCCTTACTGTTAACTGGTTAGAATTTTGGCTCACTAGTTAACTAGTCGGCAGAAATGGCTTGCACGTATATTACAGTTATGCCTGATATCAAGACATCAGAATATTTGGCTTGCCACACCCGGAGAAGAAAATCAAAAGAGTCATATGAAATCATGTTTATTACCTTGTCAGTCAACATTTCTGTTCAAAAATGATCATGTCTGGCTCCTATTGTTTGGTTTGCAAACAAGTCCACATGTATTAGTGAGAATTTAGGATGTTGGTGTAAATTACACAATACTGTAGCAACTGTAGGCAACTGCCTACTTAAAAAATCAGACTCACAGAATCACAGACTTGCCTGATATCTCTTTGCTGTAATAATTTACATCAAGGTAGAATGATGTGCATAAAACCAGATAGATGTAGACTGAAAGACTGTGATTGCAGAGACTGTCACACAAAGGTAGAGTAATTCAAACCTGGGGCCACAGAGGCCATGGCAATAGTAATATGAATTTCTAAACTTATACTCACAGAGAACTATGCAGTGATTTACATTGAGCGGGCCATTCTATTTGAAGCAGCAGAGTATGCACCAGGCATGACAATTATTAAGTGCCCTAAGGGGTTTATATCAACTGTTCAGAAATGTAAAAAAAATTGAGAGGAAATAATAAAATGAAAACTTATCCAACAAGCTAACTCCAAAAAACAATCTGAAAGTAATCTATTACACTTCACTCCGGGTGTGGCATTTTACAAGTATCTTAGTGCTCTCTCTCAAGCAATGCGATCGGTCAATTACAGTTATCTAAATGTCACCGCCACATCCCTGGACTCTCTCTGTCTCTGTATGTGTGTGTGTGTGTGTGTGTGTGTGTGTGTGTGTGTGTGAGAGAGAGAGAGAGAGAGAGGGAGAGAGTCCGAAGAGAGGCCTGAGAGGACTGAAGTCTTCAGGCTTATCTCCATACCTGTGTGTCACTGAAGATTTCTTATGTAATTAACTGTGCCAGTGCTGACTCTGCAAAACCATTCACATTTAGCACCGTGATGCATAAGCTCTCAGAACTCATTCTCTCTCCCTCTCTCTCTCTCTCGCTTGCTCTTTCACACATACGCACACACACACACAAACACACAGAGATACGGACAAGACAGAGAGAGTCTGATTTGTGGCCACAGTTGCAAAAGTGAACAACAAACTCATTAATAAAGGTCTATGGGAGAAAAATTCATCCTTCTTAGGAAGCTGACAACAGATACAGAACTCATAACACAGACCTTTACTCCTCATCTTGCTTACAGCATCTCCAGCATTTTCACGGACTGTAAATCAATTAATGATTGTACATTAATATGATCAGTATTATATTATAAAATTTTAAGTCACCACATTCAGTTCATTAAAACATCTTTCATGTTTGTTCATGTCAGGAATGGAAGCACAAATGGCCATTGCTCTGCTGACATACACGCTAAGAGGCAATAAGATATTTCAGATTAATTAGGGGATGACACCATTGATCATGAGAGCATAAGAAGATGAGACAGATATGCACTTTCTGTAAACGCAAAGTCCACTGCAATTTTATTCACACTGTCATTTGTATTGCACTATAATTCCAAATAGTATTAATTTTAATAAGCATCAGCAAACCACAATGGCTTTTTTTTGCCTAGAACCAAAAAAGTGAGGGAATACATTATTGAATAGTGCAAGGGTCATCACTGGAAATAAAATGTTCATGAATTGCTCTTATTTCAAGCATTAAAACATTCACCTCTATGGTAATAGTGTGGATAATTCATGGATTTAAGATGTGGACAAATCAGTAGACTTTTCTAACGTGTTTGATGATAATTTCACTGAATTTGGTTGTACAGACCAAACATGTATTGGTAAGACTTTCTATGAACCCAGTATTCATAAAGCATTATAAACCTAATCATTATAATGCTTTATAAAGCCTTATAAGTAATGTCATTAGTGTTCATAATTGTTTATACATTCTCATGAATGTACTTATAAGGCATGACAATCTTGTCTTATAAGCCTTTTCAACCTGAAATGGCACAAAGCATTATAAAGCCTCAATTTGTTAATTGTCCTTTTATATGTCAAATTCCTCATGTCAAAACATGAAGAGCTACAACTGCATACATTGTACATAGAGTACAAATGCATACTCTGAAAGTGAGAGGTAAAGTGAGATGAACACATATTATTCATGAAAACCAATAAAGCACCATTACAGACGCTAAGTAAAGTTGTATGTTTCCCTAGTATCAATAGGCCAAAGAAGAAGAGTACAGTCTTGAAAATGTATAAACAGTTATAAATGCTAATGCTAATTACCTATAAAGTGTTATGAATGCATTATAACCCTTTATGAATGCAATTATAATTCTTTATGGGTACTGGGCTCATAGAAAGTGTTACCCATATGTTTTCAAGCTATATAAAATGCATAAGAGTGAGTGCTTATAGGGAATGTTTGAAGCGGGCCACACTTTTCAGCGTTCCAGCACTTTCTGAAGCTGATCTGACGCAGCGGCCAGAGAATGTCCCAGACAATATTGATATGAATGATAAATGACTACAGTACCCCGCGGCAAGATTAGCTATCACATGACATCCATTTCGAGTCCCAAAGAATCGCGTAAGGCAAGCAATGCGAACTGTTACTGTGTATACTGTAAATATCTTTCTATGGTGTCATTGCTGAAAAACAATAAAAAAAAATTTAACTAATGAAATGGAAGTGGTCTTCGGTATTTGGTAGTCTGCTTTCGTAGTTAAATAAAGCACACAAAAAAGAAAGTAGGATGGAAGCCCAGAAAAGCAAGTGTAAGTACTCAGCACTTGCACAAGTGCTGGGGCTGTGTCGGCATCTGAAGGTGCTTTCCATGTAGACATAGTTGATTTGGAATCAGATTTTTGAGTCTCTGTTCTGGTTGGCCGTTAATATTGTTAGTTAAATGGAACAAGTACAGCCTATTTTACTATTCTCTTCTCCTGGGCTTTTGGCTCTAAAGTTCATAGGCCATTGTTGTAGGCCTAGAAGTCTCACACAGACACCGGTCTGGTTCATTTTGTTTTAATTTATATTATTTGTGAATCAAAAAAACAAAACAAAAAGTGGCCCAGGCCTATAGGTTATTGTTTAGAGACAATTAAAATGGTTTTTGAACCGACAAATCCTAAAGACTTTTTATTTCATGGCATGCATGTTTAATGTCAGAAGATTAGAGTTCTGGCACTTATTCCTTCCCACTTCAAGCACTGTTTATAAAGGGTCAAAATTGCAATAAAATCCTAAATCCGCAACTGGTAATTTGAAATGGAAATTCTGAGCTGACAGCCATGAATTACTGTTGCATCATACATACAAGTGAAAATGCAATGTAGCAGGTCAACCTTTCAGATACAAACCTCTATTGATTTTATTTTCTCTGAGGTCTGTCGATCTTAGCCGGGCTATATGGCCATCCAGCTTTTAGCAGACGAGTGATACAGAGCTATTTGCAGCCGTTCTGCAGAGGTTTGCCTCAACAGTAAACCACCAACCATACAGTACATATTCCATTATCCATTGCAAAGCCAGTAGAGCTTATGCTGGATTTGTCCCTTGTGTACAATGACAGAATTATATATTGCACTACACTGATAACCTTCCAAAAGATGACATCAGTGCAATCTAGGTTGGATTACCCAGGGGAGACATATTCTCCTCTTTCAAAATAAGAGTATGAGGGCAATTGTGTTTTTTTTTTTCTTTTTCTACCAAATGAACCATGCCAACAATGGTGCTTGATAGTGTGTCAGTGTGATTAAAATGCTTTGTGGTGATGGATAAATATATAAAGAAAGAGATATTGCAGATGTGCCATGGTTTCTCTCATCAGCTGTCCTGTAGCATTGATTGAGTGTATTGCATAGCATCAACTGAGATGAAATAGGCCATATAAATTACTCAGGATAATGGTGATGTCAAAACAGCTTGCCAAAAACAAATCCCTCCCCTCAACAACACACTATTAACTGACAATTAATGAGTGTTTGATGGCCCTAAACGTTAAATAGAGCTTCTTTCAGCATCTTTTCCCATTCGATTACTCATTTTCTGTCAGCTCCATGATGATGGAGTGAGTATTTAAGTCCTTGGAGAAACCTCCAGTCTGCAAGTCTATGCATGGCTGTGGTTGTTTTCTCTGCGTTTATAGGTCACTGTTATACAACCAATCACATCGGCCACATGTGGATCTCCTGCCAGGGCTCTGTAATTTTGAAAGCATATGGGTAAACATGCCATTGAACAGAAATTATAATATTAAAAAAAGTTGTGTAAAGTTGAAGCACAAATTACAGTTTCATTTAATTCTGGTCTAATAGCCCTCCAAAAGTCCAGAAATAGGGGTTTAATTGCACGTTTCTCTCATATCTCCATATCTTATTATATTAGTCTAACTTATTATGGCTTATAACTAACATTAAGCTTTAAGACCTTAACTCCACGTGTTGTTTGAATGTGTTAGATTAATGAAACTGCGTCTATATTATTCAAAGCAAGCAAGTGCAATTTCAGTGCAAGGTGTTAAATTTCATGCCATTTGCATGTGATCTCAGCTGTTGGCGTACCAGGACCATGGCTAGCTACCAAGCCAAACATGTTTAGCATCAGTTCTCAACATCAAGCAATCTGATGGGCAAACTAGTAAACAATGCATAGTTGGTTTGTTGCAACTGCTAACGCAGCAGATGTTGTACCTGGGATTCAAAAAAGCCCTCCTTCATAGTACTGCCTGTCACAGAGGTCACAAACATAAACTATGCCTATTTAAAGTAACACAACAGGATGCAAGATACAGCAAGAACTAGAACAAGAGGAGACAATAGAACATGACCAATAGAGGAACCTGCAATGAGGTTATCACACAGACCCCTTCCTATATTAGAAAAGACAAGCAGAAACTTCTGTGTTCATTCATTGTGTTTTTAATTAATTGTTTTATGGTTGGTTTATTCATTTAAATATAAATTGAAACCTAGCCCGACCTTGCTTATCAAAATTCAAACCTGTTAGTGTATGGGTAAAACCTGAAGGCTACAGTACAGGATAAAACAGCTGCCAAGTTGCTGGATGTGAGAACCAAAAGAGGTACAATATCATCACAATAAATTAAAGGAGAATCAATGGAGAAAAAGCAGAGAAGAACAAAATCGTTCCAGTCCTATTTGTCAGTCCCTGCTTTCCACAGATAGGAAATAAGCTTAAGCAATTATTTCACATGGCATGATAGGTATAAGCTAATGGATTTAGTTTAATAAGGAGCCTCCTTAAATCCAGGATTAAGGCAAGGAAACTTTTTTTGTCTGTGTTGACAAAAATCCCCTGGTAAAGTCCAGTCCACAGAGGCAAAGAACTATTAAGCATTTCAACTTTTCCAAAAAGACATTGCCTTGTGGATGTTCTGGGCATGGGTGAATGTAGAACAAGTGTACTATGACAACTGAATACAACTTGAATACACTTTACATCAATCAAACAATACAAGAGATCATACAAAAGTCCTTGGTGCAGATCAGCCATTTGAATTCCCTAGGAAACTATAAAATACTGAAAGGTGCATACCAAAGACTGAAGGTGAGGCAAAAAGACAGTGTCACACATTTTTTGGCCAACTGCCAAATAGGACAAAGCTGTTTAAATATCTCATCCATACTGATAATCCAATGCCTGTGACTGTCAATTCAGAAGTTTTACCTTGTGAAACCAAGTTTTTTCAAGACACATATGATCACTATTCCATACATAAGCAAGAACCCTATGTATATTCTAATAAAATAAATGGGAGTTGAATTATAACTTTTATGGACCCCATGCATCAGTTAATAGTTATGCACATGTATTGATGATGTGTGTATTTGATGTATTTGATGACAGAAATGAATGATGTGGGGCCTTCAAGCATTTGATTTATTGCACAGAGCCATTTTGTAGAAGCCATTTTTTGAGGAATGCATAGTTTAGGTTTTTGAATAGTGCATTTGTTCACAAAGAAGTATGTGTAGATGGATCTTACCTTTTTGTAAGGCCACACCAAATACAAATGTCTACCATATAAGAAAGAGGGAAAATGAGTGATGGCAGTCTTTTCTCTTGTACACAGTGACTCATTCCTGCCACCCCGTTTTCTCATATTTTATCTTTTGTTAACTTTCTGTGTCTAGACACAGGGGAGTCCTCCATGAGGCAGTTGCTGTTATGTATTGCCATTTACTAACTGCACACCTAGCATGTCTGCAACAAGTCAATAACAGAAACAAATAACGCAGAACACAGTGAGGAAACAAATGATATGTGTCCTGTGAAAGATGTCAGCAGGAGACTCCTCTGTGACTAGAAACCACTCAAGGAAATCAAGACAAACCTTGGTGTGGAAGTAGGGCAGCGAGGCCTTGCAACACATACCTGCTAATGTAGGGAATGATGCCACAATAATCCACCAAGATGAATATCTTTAATGAGAAGATTGTCTATTGTTAGATTTAATAATGCTGGCAGGATCTTGACAGCCGCCAACTGGTGAAGTGTCAGTGTAAATGGTTAAACCCAGTAATGGGTGTCAAATGTGGTTTGATACGATTTATCTGTGCTTGGCTTAATAAATGACTGGTGAATTGCCTGTGTGGGAGGACGGGACAGGAGGAGATCCACTGTATGTGATTTGTCCAATGTGCTCTGTGGTTTGATTGACCTGCCAAGCCTCATTTCTGAAAAAAAAAAAAATGCTGGCATTGTGTGGTTTCCTTGGTAAGAATCTTTTGTATGGTTGGCCTGAAAATTGCATTTTAAAAAGTCACCCAGATATAAAATCACACTTTGAGAAGGATCTAAAGAGGAATTCATGACCATTTCCCCTTACTAGCATATGTGGATGCTGTATATTTCATTAAGTCTGCCAGGGAGGATATGTTTCATACTGTTTGTTGCCAACAGGATTTGCACTACATATTGTTAAAGTTGAGGGAAAGATTGAGCATATAGCCCTGTTAACTGTTGGAGCAGATTTTGATCAAGAGCATATCAAGGAATGTTTTAACTGTCCCTAACATTTTCGGTGATCTAGATCTTTTGTATTTTATTGATTAACCAGGTCCTGGAAATACAGGGAAATGCTAACTAGTGGTACTGGTGGTACTGAAGGGGGAGTGTATGAACCCCAACTCAGCTATGTGCTTCACACAAGAGGACTGCGTGGTGGGGATTTTTTAAGTGAATCGTTGAATGGGGTGGTGGTGGGGGAATGGTTCTTGCCACCAGCACTCATAACCAAAAGAACAGGAATCTTCTCCTTACAAAGCATGCTAGGAGGGTTGCTGTTCAGTAAAAGGCCTATAGGTGAAGAATGGATCAGGGGTTTGTTTTGGATTTGATTCATTCCAACATGTCAGCATGGAACCTTCAAGGTATATGAAAGCTTTGCATCATGTGTCTTGTGAAAGGAAGCATTTTTGTGGGGCGGAAGTGGCTTGGGTGGTACTTTTCATTCAGCAAGTAAAAGGTCTCTGGTTCGAGTGCAGATCCTCTTGGATTCATGTTGAAGTATCCTTGAGCAAAACACTATTTCAGCATGATAGCACCCTTCTAAGTGCAGCCACACAAGGATTTCCTTATGTGATGCATTTCATCATGTTAGGCAGAAACCCAGTCACCAGGTAATGTGGAATGGTTCACGGGCCCTCGATTGCATCAGATTAATGAAACAGAGGCATACAAAGCAGGAACACACTGCAATTAATTCACAATCCTGAATGATGTCTGTTTAAAGCGAAGAGCAGGAGTCATGCATTTGGTGAGCCCACTCCGCACATATTCCTTGTCATGCCTGAATATGTAATGCATTCACCAGCCTGTCTGTGAAAAAAAGGAAAAGAAAAAATAAAAGAAAGAGATAGCACATTTTCGATGAGCAAGCTAAGTGGCTGCTGAACTAGTATCTATTTGATGCCTCACACATAGATATGCAGAGTGGGTGTCCTCACCCACAACTCAGATGAAACTACGCAGTTACCACCGCCACACACACACACACACACACACACACACACACACACACACACACACACACACACAGAAACCCACACACAGTCACATCCCCTGTGTTTTACCCTCAGAGTCTGAATTAACACATTTCAGTTCAAAGATATTGATGCATCTGAATTTGATTTGATTTTCATGGTTGTTGTGACAGCAGCCTAACAGATGAAAGAGGAGAGATTTATAGACTGACGGCCCAGAAGACATATTGCTCCTTGCCAGTATTGTTTTATAGGGTTCATGTGGACATCTGCCAGATGCTTTCATAAACATTATGGTGGCCACGTCGACATAAAATGCCGATGGTTGATGGATGACATCAAATGAGAGCTGGGGTGACAAACGCAAACTCGCTCTCCTTCATATGCTGAGCTTCAAACGTAAATATGCCTCCTTCCTCTCTCTCTCTCTCTCTTTCGCTGTCTGCCCTCGCCGTCCTTCTCGCCTCTGCACCGTCTTGGGTTCTAAAGATGTGTTTTGGTGTTTCCTCAAACAGAGGGCTTGCCTTCGTTTTTTTTACACTCATCACATTTTTTTTCTGATTCTGAGCACTTCATGGTCTATTTGATGTTATTCATGAGCAGTAACTGAAGGTAATGGGACTGCGTGAGACCTGAAGGAAAGTCCTCCGCATACAAAGTGCTTTTTCTGTTCAATGCAAAAAACAGCACATGCGCTGTTACTGCATGAAATGCTTTTCAAGTGAGCAGTGAATGTCAATTATATTCAATTTATCCCACTCCTCTTACTTTGCCATTTTTCAGCATTGAGCTAGCAAGCTGCTAATTTGATTAGGCAGACAAGAGGTATAAGCATTATGTTTAGAGTTAGGATGAAAGTGTACAGCTGTGTATGTAAATCAGATATGTTCTGAAATCTCACAGACCTTGAAAGAAATCCTATGCAAATAAACTTAATAGCTTCCATCAAGTCACTTTGGCTTGTTTGTTTGTTTGTCTGGGAATGAGACAATGCGGCTTTTTCTGTATCATTCTCAGTGAGAGAATCTTAATGTCATCAGACTGGGGCAACATCAAAACAATTCCATCTACAGCACATTTGATCCTACTTTATGAAATGCGGCAAGGCCATCATGTCCTTGAAAGGCAGTCAACACTTAATGTCTGAGTCAAGATACAGCATAGCTCTGGATATACTTTGGGACGTGGATGTTTCTGGAAACAGTCAGCTGGGACCATAATTGTCTGGTCATCAGTGCAGTGCAGTGTGTTTCTCAGAACATTTCAACGAGCCAATCTTTACAAGTTTACATGTACATGGACTATTCCATGATATCTTCTCTAAATAAAAACACATTTCTGTGCTTATATGTTATTATTGCTTGCATCCTTCTGTCTGTGAAAAGCACACTACATTGCTTTGGTGCATGAAAAGTGCTATATCAAAGACATGATTTTCCCTGACAGCAGCAAGACACCTGTCCAAAGGTGGTTTAATATGTATACATGGTTTCTGCATGCTATCTTTGATTAACAAACTTATCACTATTTTTCTGCTTGATGTAAGGTCAGACAGGCATGTGAAATAACCACTGTGTGTCTAATTCACTTTCTAGTATAGCATGGTATTTGTGCACCCTTAAGAAGCAGCACTCTGCCCAAACCATCTGAATCACATTCTCTGAGACATCAGTAACCATGGTTGCTCTGTCTGAGCTGCCCTCGACCAAAGCGAGCTCAAGCATCCCGGTGATTGCGTGTACATGAGAATCGCACCGTGCCAGAGTACATTAAGCCCTGGCTCCTGCTCACAGGCCGACTAGGATGGTGGAGGAGGATGGCGCTGCATATTTTTTCCCTTGCATCTCCTGCCAGCTTCGTCTACAGCCTGAAGTGCCTTCTCCAGCGACTGCAAGGCAGACAAGTGGAGCAAAGCGGAATGGAACGCCTCGCTACCCCAACACTTCTTCACACACACACACAGATACACACACATGCATATACACACATGCACACACATACAAACGCACACACACACAACACAGCATCCACTGCTCAGTTGCCCTTTGTTTATACGATGGTCGTCTGGAGGCAGAAAGTAGAGTGATGGGGGGTGTTGGGACTTGGGGGGAACAGTCGAGGGAAATGCAACTGCACCCCGCTAGCAAACAAACAACCAAATCTGTTCTGTGCCACAGTTGCTGGCATCAAAGTGCCAGTTGTCCTGAGACACCCGGCCTGTCGACGTATCATGGCAAAGCTGCTTATCGCCCGTCGGAGATTAATTTTGGCTCAGCTACACTGAACCTCAAGGCTGACATATTGTCCTTTATGACAGCCTGGGGCAGCAGGCTTGGAACCGTGGTGTCATTTTGTTTATGTACTTCTTCATTAAAACTACAGGATCAGAGGTTGAGTTTGTGTGCTATTTCCACACAGACTAGCCGTGGTAATTGCTGCCCAGTCTCTGAGAGGAATGTGAGAGCGTTGAATGAGAAGAGGACACGAGGATGGAGAAAGGGACTCAAGGGAACCACCACCATACACTATAACCCCTGAACAGTCCCTGAAGACTGCAGGCACATCAAAGTCACTCGGAAATTTCATCTCTGATCCAAGCAGCACAGTTATTCAAAGCCAATCAGAAATCTGTTCAAAGCATTTGTTTGCTTGCACAGACCTCTGCCAAGACAATATGGGGTCACTGACCCAATACAAACTCCAGATGGTATTACAGATCACCATCAAAATCTGTTTCTTGTCCTAATACCCACATTGTCCGAAAATTTTATCCAAATCCATTCAGTACTTTTTGAGTTATCTTGCTCACAGACAGACAGACAAACACCGGTGAAAACATTCCTTCCTTGGCAGACTTGTATACTATCTATATAAGATATTTGGACTTGTGACAGAATAAGGGCGTCATTTACAAAGAACAGTACAACAAACTGTAAAATGTAAAAGGATCAAAAGAAAACAAAAACCCTTTTTCACTGCAAAAAATGAAAATCCTTTGACTACCCCTGAATTTAGAATATTTATCTTGTTATACTAATTTTAATAACGTTTTATTTTGCCTTGAATTATCTTATTTAAATAATACAACACATTTTTAGGTCATTTTACTATTTTTTTTAAGACAGACAGACATTGTAGGTAATTTTACTTGTTTCAAGTAATTTTGTCTAGTCAAGTAAGCTGAAATTCAAAATCAAAGCCCACTCATTAATATAATCACAACTGGTGATTCAAACAAAATGATCTGCCACTGCAGCAACATTTTGTGACAAATGTTCACACCATGTTTTGTGACAGTCACAGATTTTCCATGATATGGCCTGACCACATGATGTTGCTGTATTGCATTAAAGGTTCCATGCATCAAAATAGCAATAGGTAACTGTTATGAGGCTTGGTCTGAACATTATCTGTGCTAGCTTTCATGAAGAAAGGACAAAATTTGTGGCCTGTGAAAACCTAAGCATTTTTGAGAAAATCCAATACTGCCATCATTTACATCAAAGACAATGACATCCATTAAGACAATGACATTCAATTGGTAATCCATTGAGTTCTCCACAGTAGCCTATGACTAGAAGGTGCACATGCACTGTCAGTACAAAAGCTTCAACAATTATTTGCAAAATACAAGATGATGATTTTTTTTCTAGCTTCTTACAAACAGGTCTGGAGCCAATTTGGATTTGGATCTGATCATCAATTTGTTGCTGAGATATCCTCAGCATCAAATCCTGTGTTATTAGCCTCATGCACCAGACTCTTTCACTTTGTGCAAAGAGTCAGGAACCTTTCAATAGTTATATGGTATCTTCCGAGTGGGCAGATAATTTGAACTTTTAAATTATTGGTCATGCGCTGGGCAATCAGGGCTCAAAATTATTATCAGTCAAATCCTGGTAAATTCTGAAGTTGGCTGGTAGATTTCAGACAGAAAATACTGATTTCCCACTGAAAGGCTGGTGAATTTTGCCAGTTATCTGTCAGTGGCTGGTAGATATTCACATTTCAAAAAGTTCATTTTGACCCCTATGTTCAACCATTCACAATTGTTTGGTCGTGACATCGCTTTCAGCCCTCCCACCAAGGACATAGCCCTCTCTCTTTTCGCTGATTAGTCGAGGAAACCTAGATAAGACTGTGCTGTGGCAAAATATGATGTTGAGTGGAAGTACTAGACAGCACTAGCCTACTGTTTGATGCCCTTGCTGCCAATTTTGCTTAGCTGCCTTGATTGAATGCTTTGGAAAATTGAAATGCAAGTAGAACCTTTATATCATTGGGTTGTAAAGAAACTTTCTGCCAAATTTCACTGAATTTGCGATCTGTGAAAAATTTGTTTCACTTTCAATAAAATGCAATATGTTTGAACAAAACAATTTGGAAAATTGAGCATATGGTTCAGACTTACATTCATGTCCAGCTTTGACCCATTGGTGGCACGAGTGCTTGACTTGCAGACCTGAAACTTACTTTGTTAAGCTGAAACATTGGAAACAAATTATGCAATAATGCTTGAAAATTTTGTCTAAATATTCATCCAAATCATATTTTAGCCAACTATATTTTCAATCATTCTTCATATGGCTATAAAAACTAGCAAGGTTTTTACTCTTTATACCCTGAGTGAGGTGAGGAAGGTTTTTCAAATATGAAGGTGAGCTCCAGTATGATTATGATGGTTTCTTCAGATGCAACCTTACAACTCATTCAACAAACCTGACCAATGACGTTAGTATTTTATTCAGGAGTACCCACATGAACATGTAATGACAGTTTGTCTTTTCTTCATCTCCCTGTACAGAACATAACATTCTGCTGTTGCCTCTCTTCTCCTTCAGCAAATGGATTTTTATACAATCTCTCTCTCTCTTTCTCTAGGTTCAAGGTATTCAACTGTATTATCTTAACTGCATTATCCCACCAGGGGAAATTCATGTGGTCATTGCATGCCTCACAAATAGTATAGTATAGTATACATATATATATATATATATATATATATGTTGTATAATCAATTTTTTTAACCTATAGCTAATCACACATTTTAAGAATAGAGGAAGTGTTGAGTCACTGAGGATCTGGTCTGTCTTTTTGAAGATCAGCTCATTGTACTGCTGATCTACAGATGGCTGGATGTTTCCTATGAGCTTACTGGCTACTGCAGTTTTTTATGACCCTTAGCTGTCATCTTACCAAAAGTACAGATGAGACCAAAAGACAGAACACTGCAAAAGAGCTTTGTAAAACATTTGGAGAATTCAGCTGTCTAGTCTAAAGAGAATAATCTTCCTGAGGAAAAACATATGCTGCTGAATCTTCTTAGTCTTGTTTAATGCGCGTTCTGCAGATGTTTATAGATTGAGACCTGCTCTACCAGTTCACCATTGGTCCAAGATTGAGACACTATAGAACCTCTCTTATTAAAATTAATGACCACCTCTTTAGTTTTCTTTATGTTGACCATAAGATCAGAATACCATTGAATAAAGCCTTGTACCACCGTTTCAAAACTTTCTACAGATTAGAAGTCATACTGTAAGAAACCCACCATTGCTGTATCATCAGCATACTTAATGTAGGTGTGAACTAAAGTTGTTTATTGACAGTCGTTTGTATATAAGGCAGTGCTTGGAAACACATGGCAGGGATTAACAGAGTAGACAAAGACGGGAAGTGACATAGGAGCAGTCAGGCAGTAACACTAGAAGGAGACAGAAGGATACAAACTAAGGATACAGGGGAACAGGACAGGACGGGACGTAATGGCCATGCTTTCCTAGCATAAATTTTGAAATAGTTTTTAAGTTTACATGTGTATGCAGCTTTACAGTCCATTACCATGATTTTGATCTTTTTCAATTTTTTCTCTTCTGTACTTCCGTCCACTTTAAACAGGTGTTTTTTCTGATTAATAAGCTGCTTTAACTGTGGAGTTACTGAAGGCTTATTGTTGGGAAACATTTTTAAATTCTTTTGGGGTATAATTGTGTTCTCACAAAACTGTATGTACTCCGACATGGCAAGTGGCAGATGATATGGCTTTAGACATAGTGAAAGTAGTTCAAGGTCCTTTGTGCAAATCTACTAGCCTGACAAGCCAGACGATAACATCAAAATCTATAGTCTGACCATGACCGATAGAACGAGCTTGTACAGTGCTACGACCAATCAGAGTAATGTCAGCAAAATAGGAAATATGTCCTTGTTTAAAATAAATGACTTGTGTACCTTTTTCACAGCCCTGTCAGTATCGTGATAATCCCGCCCAACAACTCTCTACAAAGATAGATCATTGTGATTTGTCTTACCAACCCTGTGTAAGACCAATGGTAGACCTACTAAGGCTCCAATGGTGTGTGGCTAGACGTACCTGCTGAGCAAAACTTTGCTATCGTAAGGGTGCGTCTAGGTTTCTAGGCTACAAATCTGCTGCTTAGTTTTGATAGGAGCAGCAGAACAGTTTGTTATTGATGAACACACACACACACACATACACACCTTTCCTTTTCCTGCAGTTTAGGTTAAAGATTGCCGTTAGTCCGAGAGGCACTGAGCACAGGCCCACAGCTCATCCACCTTATTCCTTAGACTCTGGACATTACCCAGAATAACTGATGGAAGTGGTTTTCTGTAGGGTTGCCTTTTAATCTGCTCCTGAATCCCCCTTTCCCTCTGCGTTTCCTTGCTTTAGAGTTCATGCTTTTGACACAGTCGTGTGACATTTAACAGGAAATCCCAGGTATAGATAATATGGGTTGCCTGGCCTCCATGTATGTTGAAGTTGTGGCCGGCTGCATATTTGACAAGATCAACTAAGTGATCAGGATCAGCAGTAGGATGACTGATTCCAGCTTCATTCTATAACTTACATGGTAACTGTTCAAGAACTTAAATGGTTGTCATTATTTGTTGTGTAAAAGAGACACATAAGTAAACAAACAATACAAGTAAGAGGAGATGCGTAACAGACCATGCGCCACTCAATCTATCTTTCTCTCTCTCTCTCTCACACACGCACACACACACACACATACACAGATGGAGTTCTGGGCCCAAATACATGACATGAAGTTTTTAGTAGTAGAAGTATTTACAAACAAGAAAGATGAAGACAATGTGGTGAATCCAAACACAAACAAGCAAACAAAGAACTGAGGAAATACAAAGGCTAAGAAGGTCAAAATTTGGTCAGGAACAGCAGGGGCAGGTGAACCCATAGAAGGGATTAATCAGGCTAATGGCAGGTGAGATGTGGTGACAGAGACCCTCAGAACAACAGAAGCAGACTCATAGTGAATACAAATTGATGGTCCCAAAATTGTGATGCTATAAACAAAAACTCTTAGTCTTAGGCTGAATCCCATTTCTTTTTTAGGGGTAAAATATTCCCCTAGGAACTGAGACAATATTTCAGTTCGCTACCTTCAGAAAATTCCCTGCCTACGGACTTGTGTCAAAGTCCAACTTTTCATATACTGTAATTTTGCTGACTAACAAATAAGATATGACAACATACCATAAAAAGAGCGTGTCGGGAATGTCGTAACATATGTTAACATTACCTTAGCATTGCTAATGCCCTAGCCCTTACCCCAGAGGAGAATTGGGACACTACTTCACCTTGCAAAAAACAAGGGGAAGGGCTAAACAGTGGGCTAAGGAGTATAAATGGGACTCAGCCTTAGTCTCCGTGCCAGGCTTAGTTTGGGTTTCAATATCAGTATTCAAAATGTATGTTTGACCTGCTTTAGACTAGTTCTCCCAAAAAAATCTCTTGGTAAACACAGACTTTCAGATTTCGAAAATCCTGACAGTGTTGTTCTGTCTGACATGGTGCGATTAAATATATGATTTCATAATGAAAGGGAATCTAATACCTCTTCAGATACCTTTCCTCCTATTAAATTTGAACTAATTAATTTCCTTTGAGTGTCAATGAATTGGGATTTTTTTTGTACAGGAGACTAACAGATTGTGGTGACCTTAATCACAGTTTGTGTAGTCTTTAATTAAATGCAGTGGAGCGTGCATTCAGTTATGCAAGAGGTGAAGTTAGACTACGGTGAGCTAGTGCCTAAATGAACACTGCTATCTCAAGTTTCCTCAGAGCAGAATCCCATCAGCTACGGCAGTCTTGTTTGGCACCTTAACACAGAAATAAGTGACAGTTTCCTTTAGCTTAAAGGAGCAATTGACAATGCTAAGCAGTTTGTAAACACTTGAACTTTCAACAGAAGCATGTATTAATGGTAAATATTGTGAGAAACTGCAATTAATCTGACTCCATAAAATGAATAGGTTGACCTTAAATATTGAAGTAGTTTACCAGTTAAAAGCACAAGAGTGGCATGGTATAGGAGAAGACAGATATATGAACTGGTGGAATAATAGATGATCTATTCATCTAACAGTAAGCCATATACTCAAAAGTAGTAACACTGAATGCAAATCATACTTAAATAAAACATAAACAAATAAGAAAACCAGATAACCCAAAATAAGAATAAACAAAGAATATAAAGAAATAGACTAGATGTACTGCATAACGGTACATGGTATGACCGTCACAGTGTATTGAAATGTGGGAACCACTGGTGTGATGAGTTTGTGGTAGGTCTGTGTTGTGAGGTGAGAATTTGTGTGGAAAAGATTTGCTAGAAGTGGGAATGGATGTGGGTTTTGAATGAATGACATTCTGTGTGTTTGTGAAGCGTGTAATTTGTGAAAGCATCATCTTTCTACAGTAGTAAGAAGTTTTGTATGGTATGTGCTGTGCTTTTAGAGGTCTTTGTGCTGATCGTGCATGACATCTTTTGTGCAGTTCCCACCTTCTCGGTACAAGATATTGGAAACTCAAAATCCCAGTTTTTGCATTGACACATATCACTAGGTGGCGCTATGGTTCAAGTGAGTGTTTCTAGGCTGGGTTGATACACCTCTGTAACACCGGCATATTAACACAAAATCATTGTCTTAGGCAACATTTTTTACAAGTTATTTAACAAAAACAATTCTTAGGCACCTTGCTTCAATGAGAAACATCGCCCCCCTGTGACAAAATGTGACAAAATGTGGTGCACATGAAAAGAAAGCTGTTTAGAGTTTGCATGTCAACTTTAATCATATTTGAGCAATTAGAAGCCAAGATATGCACTTTTGAAGAATTTTATTTGAATTTTGATTGACATGTAACTTGGAAACGGTTCATCTCAAGATAAATCCTTTGATAGCTTGTTGTCTATAGATATAGTTATCATTGTCTATAGATGACATATACCAAATTTGGTGAGATTCACACGACCTATGACGAGTTCATTTACTTTCACCTTCGTGATTTTAAAATTTCACAGAAATAGTTTTTATTGGAACTGGGTGTCGACCAATGTTTTCAATGAATTTCAAGACAAAAAAAAATTGGTTGCTAACTTTAGCATTTTATAGATAATAGGCAAAATGACATTTTGTACAATTACAGTGCCCCCTATGGGCCAAATTTTATGGTACTTGCTTAGCATTCAGAGGTCATTGCGCTGATTGTACACGACAAATTTTGTGCAGTTCCCGCCTCTTGGCCCAAGATATTGGCAATTCAAAATCCCAATTTTTGCATTTACCCATATTACTAAGTGGCGCTATGCTACATAGGAGTGTTTATGGGCTGGGGCGATACGCCTCTGTCACACCGACATATCACAAAAATTTTGTGTTGTTGGGTGAAACATTCATTGAGTTATTCAGCAAAAACTTTTGGCTGTGTCCCCCTCTTTGATGGACACTGCCACAGCAGGGGGGTGGCCCTTTGGGGCCAAAAGCTTCTAGTCGTTCACATCCTACTAGGGCTACGCGCATACAAAGATTCATGTCCCCCAGCGTTTCAGTGTCTCGGCAATTGTTGACAGAAAGTTGGTGAAAAAAAAAGGGAAAAAAAGGGAAACAAAACCAATATGACTGCTTTCATAATAAAACAAACCCCTGAGAGAAAGAGAGAGAGAAAAGAAGGTTGTGTAGAAGTAGGGAAAAGAAAGTAGAGTCAAGAGAGACGGAGTGTAGAGAAGGTAGCGAGAAAAGAGAAAAGGAGTCTAGAGAAGGTAAAGAGAGAACAGAGACAAGGAGAGCCTAGACAATGGAGGAGATGTAATACTTATTCTCCACCCGGACCAATAACACAAACCAATGGTGCTCTAACTAACCTGCAATTGGTCGGCTGGCCTACGCCAGTGAAAGGTGTGAATTCAAATTAGCATACAGACTACAATGTAGTTATTTATGCATAACTAGGTACATATACTTTAGATTGCCACAAAACTATGATCAGTTCTAGACCAAATATGACAATATTACAGTCAACCTATATATATACAGATAACAACACAACACAACAAAGCAAAGTTCCTTTGTTTAGAGAGGGGTCCTCAAGATGGCAGCTCGTGGTTGGTTTTGCCTCCTATTAGAGGGGCAAACATTAAGTCTTTGTGTGCTTGGCCTCAGGATTGACCCAGGCCAGACAAAATGTGGATTTCAGTAACTTTTGCCTTACAGATGTCATTTATTTTATATGTGGTAAGTTCAAAGACCCACTGAGATAACCTATGCATTTCAATCATCCTGCATGCCAACCCTCCTTTTGCTGCTGAGGGTGAAGCAGTGCAGCCAAACTAACACAGCCTGGGCATAAATGACAGCCCAGTGAGTGATATTTAAAGCCCTTTGAAGCTAGTTGATGGATGAAAATAAAAAGAAAGCTAGCAAAACAGAATGTGTTTTCTCTTCACTTTGTTGATGAGCTCATTTTTCATTTTAAAGACACTTTGTGGATTGCAAAACTGGACACAGCTGCAATGTTTATCTAATGACCGTAACACACTGCTGTGGCGGCTCAGTCTCTTTGTTTCACATTGGAGAATCTGTCTGTCACAACCGACGATGGCAATAATGACATACAGAA
The DNA here is from genome assembly GCA_015244755.2 of Tenualosa ilisha. Classification (NCBI taxonomy): domain Eukaryota; kingdom Metazoa; phylum Chordata; class Actinopteri; order Clupeiformes; family Clupeidae; genus Tenualosa; species Tenualosa ilisha. The sequence continues at coordinate 4,846,828 of PYXC01000629.1, forward strand.
TATGGCATTGTGCGTGTCAAGGGCTTTGAACAGACAGCTCTTTGACCCGGGCCTGGCCCCGGAGAGAAGGAGCCTCTGTCCGTAACGATGGCAGGACCTCTGGTGCGCGAGTGTACCAGGGAGTCGTCCCCTTGTCATTCTTCCTCAATGTTCTTTGTGCCAGAGCGGCTTTGGAGTCAACAGGGGGGCTGAGCCCTGATTGCAACACTCGAGATCAGGTCATTCCTGACACCCATCTCCCTTCTCCCACACACTACAATATATCAGCCCCATTTAGAATTAGAGCTCACATACAGTAGATGCTGTGCAACTGTAAGCCTTTCTGTTATTGTGCAGAAAACAACAAACCAGAATATTTGTCAAAAGTATTGGGAATAGGAACGGCATGGGGCTACAGAAAAGACTCCGTTATACACAAGGAAATCACTTTTCCGAAATCAACTTACATATCAAGGTCAAATAAATGACAAGTGCAAAATAAATAGGCCTACTGTTTGCATGTACCACAGCTCTTGTGTAGCAGAAAAAAACTGTGTTTATTTGTGTTCTACATAAAAGAAAGGAAAGCAGTTACTCCACTGACAGACCCTTTCTCCTTCTCTATCAATGACCAGCTTTAGCTCCTGCTCTGTGATGTCCTTTAGATAAGAAAACATGACCTTTGTAGCACTGGGTCTTCATTTGTTAGCCATCGCCCTCCATCTCTCCAGGAAAGGTCAACTTGCTGGGCTCTGCAGATGCCACTCTCCTCAGACTCTTTTGAGTCCAGGTCTTATTTCTTCATGCAGTCATCTGGCTAATTGTCTGTAGCATTGTGTCCTCTGAGTGATTCCTCTTCCCAGCTGATGAGTAAAGTATTCATATATCACTGCGTAATGTGTGGCTTAGCAAATACAAACATTAAGAATGTGGATTTTACCATTATGATCCTCCTACACCTTGTAGTTGAGCCATTCTGCTGAACGTATTGAATCTGTCAATAAATCATTTAAGGTTAATTCTGTGCTTTATAGTCTTTTAAACTCTTTGACCCCATATGTGTGTAAGACTGTTCATATCAATTGCAGTTTATTTTGAGCATGCAAAGTGTCATTACCATTGATATTCTGAATGGTTCACGCAGTCATGCAGAGAACAATTAAAAGACTGTGCCGCTAACAGGAGATGATGGATGGACCACTAAACCATCCAAAAACAGTAATAGGACACAGGAAAAATTCTACATGAGAGTTTTAATCCACAATGGATTTACAGATTAAATATGTTTAGCTACCACAAGAGCTGAAAATTGGATGTCTGTTTTCTATGCTCTACACAGACAGCTCCATTTCAGTGAAGCGTTCAGCCCAAATAGTGGCTTGAATTAACACAGTCTAGCTTGCACCAAATTTTGTCAATTTTTTTTTGACTGTAAGCAACCGGGGAGCTAAACCACAGAGTTACATGTTGAAGTTGGTCAGATTTCTCCTTAAAGCTGAATTAGATTTTTGACAGTGGTGGCATCGCAGATTTATGCAAGCCTTTCTGAATGGCCTGGTAAAGACGGCTAACGTCTGGTCACAATCACTTCATTTCATTTACTTTTTTTCCATTACTTTATGGTCACCAATTGTGGTTTCAGACAGACCATGTGGTTAACTATGGCACGTAACTAGTTAGAGGCATCAGTGGTCTTTTCATATGTTTCACCTTTACCTTCACCTGTACATACTTATAAGATGATTACCACATCAAACTACTCCTGCCTCTTAATCCAGTGAATAGCATGTCAATCAGTATGCATATATTATGATTGATAGGATCATTATCGTCCTGCCATATGGTTAATTTAGCAAAATTCAAGAGAATACATAATACTGTTTAGAGATAATTACATAGTTTGAGGCCAGTCAATGCTAATAAGGAAATCAGAAAATAAAAAATGATGTGAATCAGCAACAGACATGGTTAAGACATGAGTTTAATAAAGCTTATGTCATAGTCTTAAAGCAACACAATGGAGTTTTGGTCTTGGGGTTTGGTGTAAAACTGTGGACTAGCTACAAACAAAACCATTATAGAGCCTCATTGGCACTGTTCGAAGGTGCTAATTGGTGTTTCATGGCAATACAGTCAGCAGTGTCATACTATAAAGCCTCTTTTTTTATTTTGTGGTGGCTTCCTATCCTCTACACAGAACTGCACAGTGTATATCCTGACGGCTGGTAAGAAAAACACTTGTGTTTATCTATTAATTTATACAACTATATGCCATCCAAATTATGATTTGCTTTGGAGATGGTAGCAAAATGAATAGTCTGATAAAAAGCATACAGTAAAGTGGTGAAAAGTTACATAGTGTTACTTCAAACTGCTAATGTGCATCTGTTGTGTTTTGAAGAGAGCTATGACATGTTAGCACCTGAGGCTTTAACTGTGTCAGGAAGCAGTACCACGTCATGACTGTTTTCAGACAGTGTCCAGACAATGGATAATGAAGTGTCCACCTCCACAAAGCCAGAGCAAAACTGAAGGCCCATGAGTGGCACAGCCCAATACAGAAGTATCTCTGTTTTCATACATTCTGTGTGGTAGCCAAAGAAGACTGCCGCTTATTCTTATTCTATATTTTATATTCTTATTTAATTTAAATTATTGGTCCTGACTTTCAAATTTATGAAAGCTGAGCTTGTCCATCTGTGCAACGTGACAATTTTTAAAACAAATTTAATTCAGATAGATTTTGGAATCAAATCCACCCTTTGTACAAAACTTGCATGCTGAAACATTATGACCAAACAGGATCAGGGAATTGATTCAAAAGAGCAAGTCATGATGTTTTCACGACACGACTTTCATGACTGGTCATACCATGAAACATTTAAAATTGTATTATGTGTTTGTTTTTCCTAGTGAGTGGTTTTAAGATACAACTGATAACAGTCCAAGAAATACTGAAAGGACGTATGGTAGACTAACAGTATCCTATTGAATTGCAGTACTTTGGAGGAGAGCCCAGGAGATTTAGTTTAAGGTTCACCTTCTATTTGCTGTACTGGTGATCATGATGCATAACCCAGCTTCAATGTTTCTGCAGGTATGGTTTTTTTTAATATCTTAGTGGTTAAAGGTGATTGTTTAAATTCTCTACAGCTGAAGGATGATTACACTAATGATGCTGTAGGCGATCACCATCTGTTATGAGAACCTTTACTATTACTTTGCTGTAGTGGAGAGCCGAGAGCCGAGAGAAAAGCTATACCTGTTTAGTTCTTTTTTTTTTTTTTTTTAATTTCCGATCATAGAAATGACCCAGGAGAAAATAATACATACAGTTTAATACCTACCACAGGTTTCAAACCACAGTTACTACTAGAAGTGGATCCCAGGTCAATTATAGAAAAACAGCTAATCAATCTGGAGCATTATTGAGAGTTAAAGTGATTTATTATGATCCCCTGCCATGTATTTCTACCTTTTGAGAGGCTGGTTTATTTGATAACAGCATATGGTGGGCTGACATATGACTAATGGCAATTTAACATCTACACATGGCTGCTATGCTTATGTGCATTAACAACAGCACCAGAATGCTCTCTATGCAACTTTCACAACAGAAATTCAATGTTTTACTCTAGAAAGGAGCTCAGGTGATTGTAGAAAAACACACACACACAAACACACACACACACACAAAGTAATCAACCTATTTACTAGCAATAAAACCAGGACCAGTGACAGAACCAGCTACTGGAGAGCATAAATGCAGATTAGATGTTATTTGGATCATTTTGTATCAGTTTGACTCAACATCAAAAAACAAAGGATGAAGAATGAAGACTGGGTTGAAATAAAAGGTCTTCTGATTTGCAGAGAAGACAAGAAATAATCTCCCAAAGGGAATCACTGAGGCAACTGCAGATCTCAACCCCTATAATTGGCCAGAAAACCATAAAAATAACTTCACTAAATAAAGTTCACTAAAATTGCATTGATGTCTGACTTGTTTGTACAATCACTTTTAGCTTGAACAGTCATCCTGACAGTAAAGGAAAAAGTATACTTGTTGTAGAGACAAATAGGGCGTATGAGCAACTTTTCAACATCCATATGAACAACCGTTCGCCAGGTTTGAAACACTAAAATGCATTATTTAGGTTAAAATATGCCAAAGTAGCACATAACAGGATGATCCTGTTCGGGTCAGACTGACCTATTTAGAATTTTTGGATAAAGAAAAAATATGCAAGCAAATGGTTTTAGGCCTGATACCTCATGGCCTTCGTTTAATTTCAGTAAAGAACATGTTAAAGGAAAAAAAAAATATTTAGGACACATCGCATCATACCCCTAGACGTTTATGTCCTTCAGAAGGTGTTTGGGTCAAATTGACCCGAATACATATTGAAACACAGAAAAGTACCCAGACACATATCACAGAAAGCTGAAGGAACACCAAAACAATCCATTAGAATAAGCTCACAGCAGGTTGGTTTAGAAACCCCACAGCAATCTATTGGAGCTGCTGTAGACACTGAAGGACCTCCACAGTGGGTTCATCTGCCTTATTTCAAAGTAGAGCTTTCATTTTGTGCATTTTCAATTCAATTTTCCAAGATAAACATGTTTTTGGCCATCCAAGTTTATTTGTTTATATACTGACAATATATATTGAATTGGTTTTATGTAAATGTTAACATTTCTATTGTTTTTGCATGTCAAAATAATCACCTGGGTCAATTTGACCCAAACACCACGGAAGGGTGCAAAATCTGAACATAATTCAAGGGCTAAATGAATGCATCAGTATGGTAGGATCTGAAGAAATTGCCAGGAAGAACAGGTGCATATGCTAGTTTTGATGCTTACTATTGTTTTGGTACCACTTTGGTAAAATTGCTACCACCTTATTATCTTAGCATCTGTCTCATGGAGAAGTTACTCCAAAGGCAGAATAATATATGAGGATACAGTTTACATCATGTTTACTGTGCAGCCTGGGCTGCAGGATCAAACAGTCAGGAGCCAAGAAAGACAAAAATGAATTTGAACGCCTGCCAAAGAGAAAGGAGCTTGTTCTACAAATAGTGAGGGAGATGGATTTACTGAGCATATTCGCCATAGAGAATCTAGTCTTTGTTTTGTTTTGCTGACGGTTCATTCTGCCTTTTTATGAAAATGCGGCTGGTTTATTAACTATTTGTTACTGTTCAGAAACTGTGTTTTTTTTGTGCTTGTCCAGCAACCATGCTTTGATGAATAGTTTTATAGGCATGTCATGCTGCTGACTGCTGCCATGATATTGCTCTGATGTGGCTGGAATGATGCAGCCTGGTCTGAACCAGACAAGTATCTCCACTCATTTTCATTTTGCTAGTCTGGCAGAGATGAATGGTATTGTGTTTCCAATAAACAGCAAAACAGCAAGCCAACCAGTGACCAGATGGCAATGTTAGTTGCAAAATCAATAGTGTGTAACACTTTTACGGTGGGTAACACTTTATTTTACAGTGGCACTGTTACATGTATCTACCTAATCAGGTCCAGTGGTACAACCTGTATAACAATATGTAATATCATGTACTAGTGTTGTATTTATATAATGTATTTTTGTGTACCTACATACCGTTGCTACAGTGTAATATGAAAGGCTTGTTAGAGTAGCCTTCTTTGCCAAAGGGCTGAATTCTTCAAGGGAGGCAATTGGCTGAACTAAGACCCAAGGCACTCTAATGCTGGAGGGGTCAGGACACCCAGCTAAACACTACTAAACACAACTGTTACATGTACTATGTAGAGTAACGGCACACTTTCTAAGACATTGATGAGGAGACATACATCATATGTATCTAGGTATTTAGCTGGTACACTTTATTTTTTATGGGTTTAGTCTACTGTATCAAAGAGTAACAAGGGTGTACCAACACAGCTGCTACGTGTACTATGTGGTGTACTGGCACACATGTTACTAAACATGTCAGACTGAAGACAATGAAGACTTTTTACTGGAACTAAGACTGGTTTGTATACCAAAGTGGCGTCATAGCTCTGTAACCTCAATTAGTTGGCCAACATAAGGTGCATACTATTGTCCTGACCATTGATTCACCCACTCCAGCATTAGGTATCAGTCCATTGCCTAGAAAAAGAAGAACAGTATGCAGGTACACAAAAATGCATTATGTAAGTACAACACTAGCACAGTAGTATGATATTGCGTATAATTACACAGGTTGTACCATTGTACCTAATTAGATAGATGTACTGTAACAGTGACACTGTGAAATAAAGTGTTACCCAAAGGTAAACACATAGTTTCCTTACTGTCAGCAATATATTTATCAGTATTCAAGAATCTAGACCATTACAATGCTAGATGACTCAACTGAGAGTGGCCAGACTCTTGACAAAGTGAGTGAGGCTGGTTCAAACCAGTGTAATGTTCAGTTTGTGTATATAGTGATTTTTACAGTGTGTGCAAGATGTCTGATCCACACAAAAGTAAAATTGTCTTTTCTGCCTTTTTGTCATCAGAAGCAATGTCACTGCGGTGTGGTGGAAACTTCTCAGTAATGTCCAAGGATACATAATTTCTACATCAGCACCTCCCCTTTAACACCAGTACAGGTCTCTCTCGACCTTGACAGTGAGCTTGAGGGAGGTATTTACTTGACAGAAAAATAAAGGTCTTGCTCGCCCAAGGTAATGGCTTTTTAATCTATCAGCGTTTTAAGGCCACATAATTTGAGCCAAAGCTCCCAAAGACGGATCAACAGTTTTAAGGCCATTATCATTTTCAGTGCCTAGACAGGGGCATTGTAAAAGCAAACCTCCACTGCTGTCGTTTCACTTTGCCACTTGTGAGTTTTTCCTTTTAAACTCCATGAATATCGACGGAGTGCAGAAGGTTTATGTGGTGCCTCTCCTCTCTCCTAAAGAAGCCTCTGGTTGTTTGTTCCATGAGGCCTCCCACACAGTGCAATTTTGTTGACTAAGCTACTCAAGTCCATTTGGGTTGCGCCTAGGGTCAAAATGGTTTATGAAATCAGTCATGCCAACTAATTGGTCATGACGTCAGGTTTTTTGTATAAACTCAGGGTCAAGACAGAAAGTCTACAGACCCCTTATCATGCAAGCTATACACATATATATATACACTATACCAAGAATAAATCATCTATCCTGTATTGTTGAATACCAAATACATGTGTAATGAAGCTTAGTAGACCTTATTGACCACTAATACACACATGTATCGGTTATGTAAGTATTAATGGTTAACTAGTGTTCCCTATACTAAACTGCTACCATAAGAGTGTGTGTGCGTGTGTGTGTGTGTGTGTGTGTGTGTGTGTATGGTATACTGACCATGGCTTTCAAATCATGTGGGAGGTCATTTTAATTGCCTTCCAACTTTTTTTAGATCTTTCATTACTAATACATTATCATGGTATACCTGCACTTCTTAATGATAAGGCATTTCTTAGGCCTCACTGCAGGACTTCTGCCCTCTAGCTCAAAGATCTCGGCCTCTTTATCGCTCTAAGTGGCCCGTTACTCATGAAGAACTAATTACACTGAGTTGCTGGGGGACAAATGAGGCAAGAAGGAGGGAGAGAGGGAAAGAAAGAAGAGAAAACTGGTAGTGCCACACAATGCCTTTGAAAGTATCTGCTGATGGACATTCCTGTGGGTTACAGACCCCTGACTGGTAGCATCAGTGATACTAGCATGAGTCAACTGTGCACTTGCTCCCTATATTAATTTTCCCACACATTAATAAATGTGTAAATGCTCAACATAAGGGATAGGCCTAACGGCCGCCGAGGTGTCCTGATATGAAATTAATGAACGAGGAAGGAACAAAGAACTCTACAACGAAAAGTGGAGCTCCCTTTGCCAAGTCCATTAATTTGTTATATCAGAACACTTCGTAAGGCCATTATTCTGCTTATCACAGGGTTGCAACTCATGTGTGTAGACAATAGGCATGCATTCACAAAAACATAAAAGAAGCATGCTACTAATCTGTTCAGTCACTGTACTATATTCTTAATGTGGCGACAGTGGAATGATGTTTGTGCCTCTTGCTCTGCTTCTACCCTCTCTGGTTCAGGACTTCAGTCACAGTCATGAAAGACAGACTCCTAAATTGGTAAGGTAATGTGTGTTGCACTAAAAGCTGTTTAGTGTCCTGGTTTGAAATGCATAGTGTGCCCCAAGCTGGAGAAGCAGAAAACAAAACAAAACAAAACAAACAAAAAAAGCCTTTTGTTTGTAGTTTCTAGTTGTAGTTCTGATGCAAGCAGTTGAGAAGAACCATGAAGGTAAAGAACTGTACAGGTCTCAAGGTTAGGCCTGAAGACTGTCAGCCGGTTTGGTTTCTTGTTTGATTTCCATTCATTCATTTTTTGATTTTCTCTCAGAGGTGCCAGACCCAGGTGATGTTGAACATGAAAACTGGTTCATTGAGTGATTGGTATCATGCTGTTAGAATGTCCTGTATGACATAATTAGCCTCTTCATGAGAAGAAATGTACACTGCTGCATGGTCTCCATAAGCATGCTGGGTGAAAGAAAGGTGGTGGTCGATCTGTGGACCCAGGTAGTCAGAGATCTCAAACTGCTCCACCCACCACCTGCCCCCTCAGACTGAGTGGTCTGGACAGAAAAGTGGGATGATAGTTTCCTGACTCTCCCCACCACCGGTTTGGTCCTTCTGATGTTCAGTGTCACAAACCATGTCATACGGTGACGATCATAGTTTTTACAACCTGCATGCAGGTGGACAGGGAGCTCTCATATATCAAGTGACCTAGGAGTATTCTCTAATGTTTCCAACATTTCCACATCTGGGGCCTATACTACAAAGTACGGTACTTATCGGGGTAACTTTGAGAGTAACTTGATAACCAAATTAACCTATACTACGAGATGTGGATTGGTTTAAATTGAGGTATGCTGCCATGGCAATATATGCTGCATCTCAAACCTGCTCCGAGCAGGTTATGTTCTTGGTTAGTCCGAGGTTTGCGTCTCATACCACATCGTTTATAAGTACCGCCCCTCCACCAACAATATCTCCCAAGACAATGCAGGCGCACTTGGATGATCTGTTTGACATTGGCGCTCAAATCGAAACAGGCTCTCTTTGCAGGGCAAGGGTTTTCAGAGACCGCCCTAATCCACTGACATACCCGGATGATATTCTCTATGAAAAGATTCTCGGTCGAGGGAATTTGTTGTCTTTGTCAGCTGATCGAGACAGACGGCTCTAACATCACCTGCCGTAGTAATGCTCTTACAATTGAGCAGACAATGTGCCTTGCACTTAGAAATTTTGCTAGTGGACAATTCATCTATTTCATCTGTCATGCTGAACATCTGAGCAAGAATACTGTATGTCGTGTGATTTGCAAGGTGGTACTTGCTGTCTCTAAACTGCTGATGTATTGTTGTTTTCCCTGTCCATCTAACTACTCTGCATATTAAAGAAGGATTTTATGTAATTGCGGGTAATTACCAATATCAAACAGGTCTTATGTACTGCCATAAAGGCAATTGTGAGGCTTATGACTAATAATTTTCCCTAGGTTTCCCAAGAATAATGGGAGCCATTGACTGCACACAAATCCCAATCAGTGCACCCCTGGGAGAGCAGAAGGCGATTATGTCAATCACAAATCGTTTCACAGCGTGCAGGTATTAGGTTTATTTGATAAATGTACTTTAGGCTACATTATGTCCTATTCGAAGTTCACCTTCTCTTCACTTGGATCTACATAAAGGGTTGTTTACATTTTGTTTGGGAGATTTTTCTAAAATTTATGTAGAATTAGGCGTATATTTATACTTATATATCTTGAGAATTTTTCACATTCTTTTTCAATTACTATGTTTTTCTTTCCTTTTTGACCCAGCACATAAAGGCTGGACATTTCCAGAGCACCAGAATCAGACTGGATGCCTCCCTCAACCCCTTCCATAATCAGCCTCCCACTATTGTTAGCTATTGCCAACTCTTCAGCAGTTGTGAAAGACTCTGGTGCTTTTCCTCCACCAATAGTTTTAACAGACACTTTTTTCTTGTTAGCTCAAAAACAGAGAAAGGCCATCAAGTGGAGGCTATAAACATACAACATCTTTTTATAATTGAGAATTATTAATACAAGCTATGACTATTCTGAATGATGTTTTTATACTTCATTTTCACCTGGTGCGTTTGGCACCGCTATTACATATGAAATGTTCACAGGATTAGGCGTATAGTCTACTAAATTATAGTCAGGGTCGCCTACTTAAATATTAAATTAATCTAATTAACATCCACTGATATACCCACTTCTGAATTGTGTTGCATCTGTAGGCCTTTTTATAAAATCAAAGTAGGCAATTTAATTATTTCCAAACATTTCAGACATTCTGCAACTAACATGTAGCAATAAAGTTTTACTTATGCATTTACACTATCAGCAATACATTGCAACAAGCCTGTCTTGCTTTGTTGGCAGCGGATGTATTAGATTTTCCCGTGAGAGTGTATTTGAGCTCTTTGTAGCTTCGCATTATGATCGTGCATTCTTTGTCAGTAAAATAAGGTGATCACGCCATCACTGAAAACGGTGACTTGACCTGCAGCCTGCCCCTTTTATGTGAGTGCGCACAAACTCCAATTAGGTTAACAACAGTTCAACAAATCAACCTCTTAATCAGCGTCGTTTGACTGACTAAGTTTGACCACTTAAGATAAACAGGTTTTGTTTAACAAGTTAACCTTGGGTTGCATCTGGGTAGGTTAAACTTTCTTAGTAGTATAGGCCAATGGTTTGCCCTGCCTTGGAATACAACAACAGCAACAGCAACAACGACAACAACACAACTATATAGCATTTATAAAAGTATCCAAAAGTATCCTACAGTGAAGGGGGAACTTCACAAACCACCATCAATGGTGGTCCACCTGAGGTGGAAATAAGCGTATAAGCATGTCAGTGAATGTTATGCAAAAACAGGTCAAATTATGTGCATTTTCAGGCTACTCTTTTTAAAAGTGAAATATCTTGATCAGTACACTCAAAGCATCCCCTCACTGGTTCTAAATGAATGGTTTTGGAATGCTTTTAATTCTAACTTGGTGCATCTGTTGAACACAGGGCTTGATGTGACTCTAGGTCTTAAACATCCGTTAGAGAAACAAAATTGCATTTCAAAATTTGATTTAATCTCAGATGGCCAGTAAATAGTATGACAAAATGAGTGTATGAATGAACCGCAATGATGAGATCAAGTATATTTCAGATGTGATGGTGCTGTGGCACAAGAGGGAACAGTGTCCGTGCCATCTGGCTCCAAATGCCCCCACACCACAGGGACTCAGATTTGAATATTTTCCAACCCCACTCCATCTTTGCCCCAGTTGTTTTCTGTCACTCTGTCACCTATCCTATGTGATTCATAGTCAAAAAGCTCAGAAGATACACATAAAAAAGTAATTCTCAAAGATATGCTCTGCCTTTCAACTCCTTTGGCAATTATAGCTTCTAAGTTTTCTAGTGATGTGCTACTGCTGTGAGATGAAATTACTCTCACAGAGTCAAAGCAAACCGGAACGTGCAGGCGCTTGCTTGGAAGAGGTGTCCACCTCAGTCAGCATGTATGAATGCTTCTTTAAGCAGTATATGCAAACATGTCATTGATGCACCATATCCTATTACGTAGATACAGTATTCATTATAGCTGTGTTTTCTATACCCCTGAAACATTTGAAACATTTGTTTACCTTTTCTTCATTTTCCCCCTTTCTGCTAGTAAACATTTGTTTACTAGCAGAAAGGGGAAAAAGTAAGAAAAAAAGAAAACAATAGAAGAACAAAAGAAAAAAAAAACAATTTTAAAAATCATGCCTAAGGTCTGTGCAGTTTTGTCAGACAGGGATCACTTGAAAATATGTGCAAGCCTTTGAATTCACATGACTTATATCAAGAGAATCAACAGAAGGTTAAGTGATTTGATGTGCTGTCTCCAAAGGGTGAAATAAATCACTTTCTCACCACAACGGTCTATTTTTTTTTATCTGTCATGATTCACTACTTTTCTGAAGTTGGTGGTGGTTCCTCAAGGTTAATTGTGCCTGTGATGGGAGAGTTTTAGTAAATAAGTGAAATGATGTAGAGTTGGAGAGAAATTACAGGCTGATTAATGTATACAGTGGGAAATACTATACTAATACGTTTGACCAGCGAACCTGTACATTAAGCACCTTGCACACAGGTGTCTGAGTGTATACTGAAAATCATCTAAAATCTTAGCTAGTACAAGCTAGTACAACATGTATGCCAAGATCAATGATATCTTGTGGAAGGATTGATCAGATGATACTGCTCGACTGACGAGCACCCGTTAAAGATCTCTATATAAATCTACTTCAGTTTAACTTGATCAATAGATGCCATTTTGAGTCCATTAATCATGTCCAGTGTGAATACAGCATTGATTTGCACTTTGATTTTGTCTGTGTTTTCATGTAAATAAATATGAGAATCAGCCAAACGAGACCTGTCAATAGACATGCTTTTAAACTGTGTGTCAGAAAAGTTTGCCTTTCACATTTTGCACAGTGCACATATCATTGATGGGTTTATGTGAGTAATGTGACACATAATCAGTGTTCATGTGAGTGCAATTTTATAACCTAAATGGCTGTTACCCATTTTGTCATTTGCACTACCTCTCTAAATCAGCATTAAATTTCATTAATTAACTCAAGTAACGAAGCTCATTGTATGGCATTTCAAAGCCACCATTTTCATCAAGATAATTCCTCTGCAAAGTCTGTGGTATCATTTTGCATGACTAAGCTATATGTTGAAAACCAACAATCATCCACATAGTCACTGTTTCTTCTGCTTCTAAACAGAAATGTAATAAAGGCACAGGTTTTGCACTACTCTACTGTTCAGACATTCTTGACATTCATGAGGCCATAAACTGCCAACGCTTGGATCTTGGTAAAGTTTTTCACAATTTTGTTGCCCTCCATTACATGTTAGACTTTGAGTCTAGATTTGAGTGTTTTTTTTACGTTGGTTTACAATAGGTTGGTTTACAATAGGTTGGTTTACGTTGGTTTACAATAGGTTTGAGGCCTATATTGTGACATATGGCTACCACAGGAGGAATCAGGCATCAGCCTATTTGCTGTGATTCCTCTGTTTGTGGCCCACTGGTTGGGGAGGTCTCTACTCTGCCAGTTCTGTTCCATTCCCTTCCTTTCAGAGCAGCTCGTGTCTCCCAGCCAGACTCCATTGATTTGCATGGCACAGGAGGAAATGAATGTTTTCCTGCAAACTCATTTCATAGCTATCAGCACTTTTCTCCCGCTCAATCAAGCTTTATCGGAGTATGCCGCTGTTTCTGTAATGACAGTAATAAATTTCCAAAAAACAAAAGCCATGCCCGAATCCATTTTAACTTTCCACAGTGGCTTACTGAGGCTTGATATATTACCAGCAGGCAGGCAAGAGGCTATATATGCTGTATATGTATGAAGGCACTTAATATCCATCCCCTCTATAGAGGTGTATGCCTAGCAAAACGCCTTCGGAAAATAACATTAACACCATTAACTAAGAATTTCTTCAAAATAAACTCGTAATTGCTGTTTATTCGTAGTTAGTAAGTTAGTTAGTTGTTGCACATGAATTATGATGTTACTATGCCTTGGTTAGTATGGGGCTTATAAGGGAGTATGACAACAGTTATTCTCCTTCAATGTTTAGGAACAAAAACAAAAACTACAAGTACCAAATAGTGTCCAAATAAGTCCTAATTACATCTTTTTGACCTTACAAGCCCCTTACTGAGCAAAGAACATTGAGATCAAAATTAATATGCTAAACTATCTTACTTACTATGAATAAGCTGTAATTAATGGCGAATGTGTACCCTAATCTAAAGTGTTACCATATATATATATATATATATACTCATATTTATCAACTTTTCACAACTGAAAAAAAAATAAGACAGTCAATTCATGCATCCTAGTGACAATTAATTGTGTTTATACTGTCGCACGGCATTCTTTTCATCTGCTTTGCCGTTTCATCTGTCAGAGAGGAGACAACCACGGAGAGATAATAAGTAGGCCTACTATACCTCTCGCTTAGCGCTATCATCATTACTTGGATGGACAAATATGTATGCATTGTGTACTCTGTATAAAAATCTTTAGATCAATAGGATCTGTTTAGCATCTTCTCTCAGTGTTGTGAGAGAAACTGGTCTAATCATCACTGGAACACAGCTGTCTACTGGAAAAGCTACTTTGTGAGCCGTGATGGGTGCATGATTTTCTACAGGTAAAGAAGGTCCAGTTCTCACACCATAACATTTTAAATTAAAAATTTCTATACATTGAGAGGCAAGTTATATGAACGCTGTGCTAACACCAATAGCAACAAAAACAAAATATAGTGCAGGCACCACATAATAGACCACTTTTTGAAACACCCATGATTCATTAAAGTGATGCCGACCATCATGACCTCATTGCTGGTTACAGAAATCCATGAGTCAATCAGGAAGTGAGGTCTGTCCCTGAGGATGCAAAACTGGCTGCAGTGTATTTGGCCATCGGGTGACTGTGACTTTCAAAATTCTGAAAGTACTAAACCAGAAGAAAGACTATAGAGTGCATGAGGTGAACAGGATTGTGTGGAGCACACGTTAAGGACACCGCATGTCAAGGTCGTGAAAGCTAACCAAGATTGTGGATTTATCAGACATTTAATGACAAGTGGTTGTGGGCCACCACTTTATGTAGATGATGAACGGAAGAAAAATAAACGCTTAGTAGGATAGCTCATCACACTTCATTGCATTGTAATTACAACACGGCTTTATGACAGTCAACAATGAAGAGTAAAAATTCAATAAGGATATATAAAAGCAGATTTGTGTTCATGAAAATGCATTCAGTCGAAGTGATAAACTAACCCAATTATTTGATGATTGCAAGGGTTCTAGAGAGCGTTGCTGAACAAGTTTGAAAGCTTGGCTCTACATATTTGCACAGAGAATCATAATTAAAAGCCACATACTCATTTATGTCCATAACTCTTATTTTGTGTGTGTCCATCATATGCAATGCTATATGTAAACTACATGCGAGCAGCTGAGAGTAGAGGATAGCCAGGCATACTAGTGCATATTTTGTTGATGTGAGCAGAGGAATGAGACTTACCTAGCTTGGTGGTAATTGGCTCACTCATACACTCAGGTTCCCTTGGCAAACCTGCAGTTCAGATGTAAGCAGTGCAGCCTCATAAAATATTAATATCACCTCAGTAATATCCTAACTGCAACTGGGCACTGTAAACAGTCAGATGCTCATTTTCAATACTGCCTGAGAAGGTATACTCTGCTGTATGAACTCCCTGGCACAGGCAGTTGTATTACAAACAAGCAAGCAAACAAACAAATAAACAGGTACACAAGTCAATAGCTAAATAACTAAATACTTAAATTCAACTTTGACTATGAGTTCATCTATGATTGTTACAAAACCTTGAGTAATAATCTCTGTCAGACTCAGCTTATCATTGGCAAGCTCCCATTGCATCATTAAATATACCTCTAATTAGTATTCTGCCAAGGTTTGTATCCATCTCCTGTGGACTTTAGATTTTCCATAAATTTGAATACATTTACCACCATTAATACATTCCATATCAGCCTGTATATGGTTCTAACTAGCGATGCGAAGGGCCATGTGCTGGATTTTACAGCTGTGCTTGGCAAGAGAGAAAGCAATGGAGAGAGAGAGAAAGAGAGAGGGAAGGACAGAGGTCAGAGAGGAAAATACGGCCAAGGTTTCTTTGATGAGACAGGTGTTCATCAACACACGCAAATCCTGTTTTTCCGAGAGGGAGGAGGGAAGATGGGATGTGGCGAGAGGAGTGCAATGCTTTAGAAAGCCCCCTAGGGAACAGCCAGCGACTAGTCCCTCTGGCGATACACACGGTGCATGACTGAGTGTGGGCATGAATCGCTAAGCAGGCAAGCATCTAGCTACAGCAGTTTGTGATTAAAGTGAACGATGAGAACGGAAGAGATAAAATACATGCACTCATATCTGTGAAGATTCTCATTCATCCAGGTCATAGTAGTCAAACTACTAGGTTGTATGCAACTGGACTTCAGCAGTACAATGCAGTGAGGAGTGCCCAGATCTGTAAATTGGAGAAACCAAGCAACCACTTTACAGACTCATGGCTTAACACAGGAGGGAGACCTCATTAGGACAGGATTCAGCAGTACATCTACATCTAAAGGAGAAGGGACACTCCTTTCAAGACACTGCCATACATCTTGAACAAGGAAAACAGGTGGTTTGAGAGAGGAGAGAAGGAGACCATCTATATCCATCTGGATCCAACTTTGAACAGAGGAGGGGGTTGTATCATCTGCCGCATCATCTGTCTGCTACTTACCATTCTGCCTTGAGATCCGATCCCAGGAAGTTTTACTGCTCTTCACCATCAGAGCAGTTCACACTATTGGGATCCTGTGATCACAATGACTCACTCCAAATCACACATTAACTTTAAATGGTTAATGGGTGACCCATGTGACCCATAGTCATATGATGAGGGTTGTGGTCTACAGATCGACCCACAGTGGTCCATACATCTTAGCACTTATATGCAAACATAAACATAAAAGTATTTTTTTTTTCAAATATGTTTTCTGATGGCAAATGAGGTCCCAAAGCTTATTTTACAAATTTGTTATTCTGTTGTGCTACTGATTTCTACTGGATCACTTCTCTGACCCTCTCAATTACCTCAATATGTATACATAACATATGGTTTAGGGATGAGCGTTAATTAAGCAGCGCATTTGTAATACATACATGCATGACATACTAATGTTAAACACGTAACTAGGATTGGCTGGCTCTCCTCCCTGCCCTGCTGATATTAATGCCTGCCAGTCAGTGAACACACGTACAGTATGCATATTCTGGTAGGTTACATGGATTGCGGTGACTATCTCTGATTAATGACGCTGTTCCCCACACTAAGGGGGGTAGAGAAAGTCCCCAGCATTTCCATACCCCATTCCTGTCTTAATAAGAAGCAGGGAAAGAAAAACTAAGAATCTTTAAAAAAAAAATCGAGAATAGCATGCTGGTTGCTAAGCTTGTCACGCACTTGTAAAATTCTACGCACAAAGTCTAGATAGCATGAGCGACTGTGCACAAGATGGTGTTGTGTTTACGGTACCATTAAGATGAGAGCATGCTCAGGCTCCATATTAACTCTCGACAAATGAGCAGCCTTTGCCCTAGCTCTGCTCTCATCTGCTTTGCGTGGGGAACAACAGCAGGCAGGCGGGTAGGCAAAGCGGGTAGGGTGCCCCTTAAGCGATGGGATGTTGCTAAATATGATGCGCTAAGCACTGTGCAAATTAATCCAGGGGGGGCTTTCTCGTTACCAGTCGAGTGCTGAGCTCTTTGTTTTGCCGAGGTGCTTGCAGCTTGTGGAAAACAGGGTGACTAGTCAGATTTCACAGCCGCTGCCGAGCCGAGCGCCTCTGTCCTAGTTGTTTGTCCTAGATACGCCGATCGGCTTGTTTCCTATTTCTCTCTCTCTCTATCTGTCTATCTCACTGGTGCCCTCACTCCCTCCCTCTCTCTCTCTCTTGCTCGCTCTCTCTCACACACTTACCACCCCCCCTGCCCAACCACACACACACACACACACACACACACACACACACACACAGTAAGTCCTCCTTAACACCTACAGCTTTTATTATTCAGGCCATTCCTTTTTGGGTTTCCTCTTTCTTGCTTTGGATAAAAAAGATTGATTGCCTAGGCATTTATTGGATTATTTCTCACAGACACAACATATTGGCAACATCAAAACCCGCTTCGGAATGTAAAGCATCTTGTCAGTGAGCGGCGAAGCTGCCACCTCTGTGCTGAGAGAATGTTCCACTTGGCTCTGTCTGTCTTTTTCTCCCTCAGTTTCTTGCTTTCACACACACACACACACACACACACACACACTGTAAAGTAATTCCGGCAGTGCTGGAAGTTTACGAGCTCTAAAGCAGAGTCCCCGAAGGAGCCCTGAAGCAGCATACAATTGCTGACGTCTCAAGCCCTCTAATATGCCCCACTGTTACCAAGCCAATGGAATAACTCAGAGCCATGACTCAGATAAACCGATCTTTGTCATTCCCGTTCAACCATTATGGACCCTCACGTTTGCATTAAAGGGAGTTAGAAGCAATAACATCCCCTTTCTCTGGTCTGGCTGGCTGTCAGCTTCAGAGAGACACCATTTCTTCCTAGGGAGGCACCGTGGCTTGACCAATAGGAGTCTCTGGTTCTCCAAAAAATTGTGAAAAATGATTCTAAAAAAATTTATAAAAAATTATGGCTGATTTAGTTGGCTATAAAAATAATAAAAATAATTTTTACTTTTGATCCTGTCCACCATCATTTTAATCTATACAGTATACTAATATCAGTACACAGAGTCAATACCACATATAGTATATTATATTCATTCTTTATACATGGTTATATGCAACTGTTTCTATGGCCAGGGCTTCTGTACAAATCATGCAGAATATTGAATTAGGTAAGAACTGGTCTAGTGGTTACAGGTCTGGCCTTCCAGAAGGTTCCGAGTTCAATCCCAGACAGTACCACAATTGTTCTCCTAAAAACTGTACTTAACCCTAAATTGCTCTAGAATAACTATCCTTATAGATAGCTCACAACTTTATCAGTGAATTACTGTATCAGCTAAATGACATGTAATGTCATGGCATCAGGTTAGGGTCAAAATCAGGTTAGATCAGATTAAATTGAGTCTTATTTGCCTGTTGGCTAACATTCACTGAATTCAATGAATTGTCATTGCGCATTACAGATCCAGGGCCTAATACTGAAGTAGAGCTACATGCGCCTATCTCAGAGTATAGTCTGCAAATTGCCAAGCTTCATTTCCCTCTTGTAGATATAACAAGGATTTTGTTCAGCTTTATGAAGACATTCCATTGCGAGCCCTGACATTTAAGTTGAAAAGTGTCTCAGTAATACATTACCACGCTGATATGGGACGACCTTTGAAGGGACACAGAGGCGAAGAACAGGATTCCAAGTTCCCTCTTTAGAAACAATGCCAAATTCTTTAACAGCTTTCTGGGTTTGTCTCTCTTTTTTCCCCTCTTCCTCCTTCATCTGCTGTACTTCACATAATAACTTCCCTATGCCATCTAAAAAAAAAAAAATGGCATTGATAAGCCTCTCATGTTCACCTCGGAGTCATTATGCAACTCAAATTGATCAAGAGCGGTCAGGTGTCATCAAGAAGCCTGTGGAGGCCTCTGAGAGAGAGAGTGGGTAAAACGCTGTTTTGAGGATTGAACCACTTTGGCATGAAGGTAAGTCTCCGACTCAGTACTCGTCATCAGACCTCTCTACATAAAGATATGTAAAGATATGTGTTTGCACACTTTTTTAAGTATTTAGAGGACATTGCATGTTTAGCAACAGAAAGCCAGCAGAGAGGAGCAGGGTTTAAACAACTTAGGTTTAAAATGTGTGACAAGCATCTATTTGAAGGATTGCCCAGAAAGACCTGCCCCACTTGACACCAGTTTTTTTTAAAGGCTTAAGCAAGCAGGATGAAGTGTTGCTAAGACAGCTGCCAGTTTGTCACCTCTAAGAGTTTAAACAGTGCTTGTGAGTTTGTCGAGAAGTGCTCTCTCTGATGGATAGCCGCTGAAGACAGTGCAGTCAGATGATGGAAACAGGACAGTGTTTAGTCATATATTATCTGATATGAACAAATATCAGAATAATAGTGAATGATAAACTTTAATATTTGATATGTTCTCAAACTGTGACGCAAAAAAGTGATCCCTTTCCTATACTGTTATAACAAATTGATTATTGATTCTTAGCATCTGACAGGGAACATTTTTAAGCTGAATAGTTTAGGCTATTTGTAATAGCAGTTTATGTGTTAGGGACAAGGTTGATAACTTGGGCAAATGGCCACCTGGTAAAATGTGCTTACTCATATCCATGGCCCTTACCTTGCAAACATAATTTTTCTTCATCTACGCTTCATCAGCACTCACCTGAGCATTTTCCCATCTGCAGTGCTGAAGAACAGTAGGGCTGCACTGATCAGGCTACCGGTGCAGGAGCCTCTGATGTACCAGTGGCTGAGCAGATCCCCTCGCTTGTCTGCTGGGTGAACTCTGGCTCGCGTGCTTTTCTCCACGGCCTTCCCATCAGCCATCTGCCAGGGCCCTCAGGGACTCAAGAGGCTGGGCTGCTCTTTCCTGCCTGCCTGACTGGTATTCTACTTTGCTGTGCTCTCAGACTATCTGCTTATCCATGCAAACCAAAACAAAAACAACAAAAAATGCGAACTGACTGCATGACAGCTGGTGAGAGGTAGTTTGGGAACAAACAAAAAACCATGGGGAAAAGAGATTTTTTTAAATCCTACACACATACACACACAGGTGATGAAACAGAACAAAGAGGGCAGGAGGGTCAAGTGAAAGGATGATGCAAAGAAATTTAACACATCTTCAAGAGGACGAGTTATCAGACAATGCACAATAAGTCTACGCCTTTTGACCACACAAACACTTAGGACATTAGAGTCTTTTGTGAAGCTATACCACAGGACCATTCTTACCTTAACACTGACAGCAGCACTCACACAGAGGGAAAGAGAGAGAGAGAGACCCCAGGGGTGGCTCCTACAGGCAAGATTACTTTCCTCATTTTTGTCCCTATTTTTACTCTAGCTTGCATGTAACTTTACCATTCAGCCCATGCTGAATCCACACCTCAACACAGGTCCACACATGTGAACACATGGTCACACACGCACACAGACACAGACACAGACACAGACACAGACACATACACACACACACACACACACACACAACTCCTTTCTTTCTTGCTGTATTCTGAAAGGATTGCTTTGAAACACCTGCCATTGCCAGGATCACCAAAATGAAATTCATAAAGAACCATAACCAGGAACGCTGCTGGGAACTGTGTGCTTTCGGGACTCTGTGCTAAGTCAATTAAGCAGCAAATGACCCTGCAAACTGTGCCGTTACAATGCCAGCGCCACCAACTTGCCTTTAATCTATCATAATTATGACACTAATTGGATCTGATGCTTGATTGCATTCTTACAAGTCTTGGAGGTTTGCAATGAAATGTATCCATCATGAAAAAAGTAGACAAGCTAAAGAAAGACATCTTGTTCTGCTTTAGTGAACAATGTATGTTTGTGGTGTCTTAGTTAAATTGCACAATAGGTACACTTAGTAACGTTACTGTCTCATTAATGAAGCAGTTTTAATCGTTTTGCTTCACACCTAATGTTAATGTTGATTAATAAATTCTGCTAATAAAGAGGAACCCTCAGTGAAGCACTTTATGACAGAGTCCTATGTTATCATGACTATTGGTATGGACATGATTCAATATCCAACAAGCTCTTAATCTGGTATTTATCATGGCAGTTGTCATATCAGCTGTCATGTCACTGCTATCACTGGCAAACTGGCATTTTCTGTGTCATACCTGTGTCAAGGTTATGTCAGTCTTATGATATTACTGATAAACTGAAGTTTAAAAACGTTCACTCTCTTTAGAAGTTTTGAACAGTTTCCTCCTTTGGAGAAGTTAAAAGCCAGCATTTATAGCTTTTTTTTCTTATGACCTTTGCAATGATCCAAAGGCTTTCTATGCTTCACGGACACTTCAGTGGTCTTGTTTCATAGGTGCAATAAGCAGCAATCATTCACCAGTAGAGAATAAAAAAAAGAAAGAAAAAAGAAAGAAACATGGAATACAGATCTGGAGATGGTTTGGATTGAATGCACATTTGTATGCATGAGGGTAGAATCTTTAAAGGCAGTGACACATATAGAATTAGACCATGGTAGTCATGTGCAGTGAACAATGTTATCTAGTATGGCCTTTAACTTCACTGCTGGTTGGGGGGGTCATAACACATACTAATGAGTCAGATAGAAATGCACGTTTGCCTTGTTGACTGTAATAGCTGTAGATCCAGTATTGATCCCTGGAGGTAATTACTCCACAAACCAGGTCAAGGTAATTTACAATAAAATTTATGAACCTTCTTAGTGCTTGGTCCCTGCATTTCTTTTACCTATTTTCAATTCATGAACCTATTTATAATTAATGAGTGTTGATTGCACCAACTCATAGCATTTATCGACAACGTGTTGGACAACTTCATCAATTTGTTGTTTGAGGTAAATTTCTGTGATTTCTTGGAAGCTGGAAAGGTGATTAATAATTTTGAGATAAATGTGATGTGAGTAGGTAGAATATTTGTTTTGAATATGTGTGTAAAGCCTTGTATTACTCCATGGAAGACCTGAATTTTGACTTACCTGTAAATTCATAATTTTATCAGTCTAGTTCATAAAAATACTACTGCCTGGCTATGAATCAGATCATGGTTTAGTACTGCACCTGTGGGCAAGCCAAGCCCATAACTATTCCTGTTTCAGCTGGATTTAGCATCGCCATGCTAGGAGTTGTTGTTATTGTTGTTTTCCTGTGTAGTGTAATTTACAGACATCCAAATTTTTCAGCCTGCCATTTGTAAATGAAGAAACTGAGCAAATCTTCATTATCAGCTGATACAATTAACTTTTGAACGTCTGCAGTTTTGTGGTAATTACACAATTTGTTGCCATTCATAATCATTTGTAACATGTTTGCATTCAGACACAATCAACATAAAGCATTGATCAGACAAAGTTAAATAATGACTCATTCATTATTGAGATAACATGCAAATAAAGAAGCTTTGTTTGTGTGCGTGCTTGTGGGCATGTGTGTCTGCGTGTGTGTGTGTGTGTGTGTGTGTGTGTGTGTGTGTGTGTGTGTGTGTGTGTGTGTGTGTGTGTGTGTGTGTGTGTGTGTAAGCATCTGTGTGTTTTCTCCTGCTTTGTATTCAGCTGCCACCTGCACTGACTAAACATTTGCAGTGGAGCAAAGTGAGAGAGGGCTTTAAAGCTCAGTAAGGGCCAATAGATGCAGTGCAGCCACAGCTGAAGACTTAAACGCTACCTGCATATACTTTGTAAAACAAGAGAAGAAATCCTGAGGAAAAAAAAATGTGGGAAATATACATCAAAGCCCATGGCAAATAAGCCCTCTCATTGTACTTTTGAGATTTTGGAGACATGCGCGTTTGATGTTGGTTTCAAAGGCAATCTAAGCCCTCCCTAACCATCTCCCCTGCGTTTCTACTCCAGGTGGAAGGCAATGAGGGCGCAGAGGTGGACTTGGCACTTAGTCTAAACTTAAGCACTGAGAAGGTGACATTGAATAAAAAGTGATATTGTGTTGTTGGTCACTTAAACATAGGGTCCAAAATCACACAGGGTAGAGGTAAACTGTTTTTCTACATACATTGATGTAACCATGTCTCAAATATGAGTTATTAGTTGTCATGGTTGTTCAAGTAAACTTCATATTATCTGACAATTTTAAATTGAGATTAACCAGTCAAGGATCAAGTGAGTCTATTTGTCTATTTGTTATTTGTGAGTTTATTTGTCACATACATTGAAATACTAATGTAAGACATGAAATTGCATAAATAAGAGTGTTATCTCAAAAAAAGAGAAAATAAAAGATACAGCAAAAGCAAATAAATTGGCATTAGTCCTTATGGGATCAGGATCATGTGGCCTACGGACCCAGACATGGCTAGTCAGTTTGTGTCCTTCCAGAGACCGTGGTTGCTTTGAAGTCGGGACGGAGGAGTGACTACACGTATAGGATAGACTTTTCAGATATCACTTGGCCCACCCATGTGAGAATGTATAGCCCACATCGGAGACCACTGCGCAGCCAAAACGATCGGTAGGCAGGCCCACCTTCCTCCAAACCTGGCCATTGGAACATGGCCCTCTGCAGGCACATGGCCCTCACTCGAACCATAGGTGAACGATTCTCACTGTCACCTTCCCAACCTAGGCTCCAGTTTCCCTGTCTCTGCCACACACAGCACACCGCAGCTCCACAGATGGAGGCGCCTGGTGGAGCTAGAGCTTTGTCTTGAAGGCAAACAGATCAGTCGGAGCACATTCTTTGAATAGAAGTGGTCCGTAGAAATTAGTCTAAAGTTTAAACTGTTGGAGACTGACTAAAAACTAAAAAAATTGAAACAGAAACACAGAAAATAGAAAGGCATGATCCAGCTCAATGCTAGTCACAAAGGTTGAAAAGAAAGGTGCAAAATAGCTGAAAGCAAGAAAACAAGAGTGGGAGCTGCGGTAACCAGTTTATAGTGAATTTTGACCCAGATCATACAGAAACAGTGTATGTATTACACACACACACACACACAGACAAATGTTCTCTTTGTGTGCTGTAACTTTGTCCATTAAGAGTATTATATTGATGATAATAACATGTAATTACTATCAGGCTGACTTTGAAACGACAACAGTTTGCCTGTTATATAATACATTTGACTCAGGCTTGGAAATGAAATGCATCAGAGATAGAATGCCTTCTAGAGTGCTTTGAAGTCAATATGTGAATAGAATTGTTATCCCTGGGCAGAGACAATAAATGTCAGTAGACCTCTTGCCTCAGCGCAGAGCATTTCCAAGCACAGTGCATATCAAGTGCTGGGCCATGGAAATACAACGTGACAAAGTGCCCATTGAGGCAAGATTATGGCATAAAATACTGGCAGCCCAGTGGTTCTCTCAAGGCCTGCCTTGGCGACAATGCATTTCAAAAGCATCATTTCCATACCCTCGCGTATTTGCGCAAAGCACCGACCGCCAGGACTCTTTTTCATCCCCCACCAATGACTTATCAGACAGTATTTACTGCCTCGTCAACAGCAGGGGACCTCTGTCATCCCAACAGGGGCAATGCACAGCCGCTGAGACATTTATGCAAAACAGAGAAGCACACATGGCTGTCGTGCCCAAGGGTTTAAGGAGGTCTTGGAAGAACAATAACTCACATGTGGATATTAAACTATTTGTAGGAGCTAGTTCATACTCAGAGTGTTGTCTTCATTTATTGTGATGGCTTTTTCCTTAAAGAATGTTAATGTTTATATTCAAAGTAAATCACAGTAGTTAAAGTATCGGCATGTGATGATGTTGCATTCTTGCTTACAGGCACAACATGACAAAACATATGTATTAGGTCGGTAACCCTTTCTATGAACCCAGTCTTCGAATCCAGTCCCAGCATTATAAATTCATGAAGGGTTATAATACATTCATAATATTTTATAACTAAGTTTACGTAGAGAATGCACTGAGCACTTGAATCTCTTCATTATTTGGCACTGGGCATATAAAAGGACAATTAACAAATTGATGCATTATAATGTTTTGTGACACTTCAACTTGTAAAGGCTTATGAGATAAAGGATTATATGATTATAATGCCTTATAAGTACAGTTATGAGAATTATAAACAGTTATGAAGACTAATTACAATATTTACAAGTATTAATAAATGTATTATAACTCTTTATTAATGTGTATGTAATGCTTTATGAATACAAGTGTTACCATTAGGTCATTATGGTTGGCAGCAGCTAATATACAAAATATCAAAATGGGCAATTATGAATGCCTCCCAATTAATCATATCAACAACAGAATGTTAGTGTTGTTCTAGCTGCTTTGTCATAGAGATTAACTGTGATCCAAGTCTGTACCCAGTAGTGATGATTGAACTGTCCTCATCAGACACCACCCTTCAACTTGCTTACGATAGAATGACTACATTACTTCACGAGAGAACTCACAGCCTCTAGTCGCCTTTGAGCACTTTGCAATGCTCACTGGTACGACTCGACATCCCTGGAGCAGTGTGGAACTTGATTTGCTTCTTTTGTTGCCGCTGTCAGCTACCTTTTGTGCTCTAGAGAGCGTGCCGGGCGCTCCAGCAACCATGAACACATGTGAACCACGGGAAGCCAAGGAGCTGCCCAGTAACTAGGCAACCCGAGAGGACGTATGACTGTGATTCACCACATACATACACAAGTATCCTGCAGTTCCCATGGTGAACAGAGGTGCTTTTGAAACACAGGAACTTTTTAGTGGTATTTTCATTCAGCACTTACATGGCTGTACTGCATAGAGAATAAGAGTATCTGCTCACAGAACATTTCTCTCCATTTGATCATTTTACTAAAGTAACATCACTGTGGATGATGAGCTTCTGTGAATGTACAGTTTGAAGGCTTTCAGTCGAGATTTTATTCATAATAGTTGCAATTTCGTTCTTGTTTGATGTACTTGTTATGCATTTGCTGGGCCAAGCAATGTTAAAAGAATAGTTCAGTTTTAAAGTATGCAGAGATATGCACAGTAAATTTATGTGCATCCCTCCTATCTAATCTGCGGCCAGGTAGAGGACAAAGGTGCATGATAAGATAAAAAAAAGATCCAGAAGAGGACCCTGGCAGATCAAAACATTGCAGTTTTTATAGTTAAATAAAACATTGTGAGCTTCTCCAGGGTGCAAACACTCATTCTTTTTTCAAATATTGTTTCTATGAAATGGTCTGAGACAGAAACAAATGAATGCAGTGCAGTTTTGGAATTCATCTCAATTATTCATGCCTGTGTTGTTGCTCATTTATTAGCATGTCAATGTCTTGTTAATAAAACTCTGTACTGTTACTATACTATGACTGTGGGGTATATTGACAGTGTATGTGTATGTTTTTCATTTAACTGTGACCAATTAGTGTGTACAGGAGCCAACAACCTTGGCCTCCTCACATTCCATTATGATTAGTTTCTCTGACATCTACCTATGCTGGGTAGAAGCTGAGCTGTATTTTGTAAAACACTCCGTGTCCCCCTCTCATTCTCACAAGGGTACAGTTTGGGATTCCCTGGTGCCCACACTCTCACAGAGAAATGATGAGATTGTCTTGGAGTATTGCTTTGTCTGATGCAGAATCAAGGGTGGATGTTTGATCTAAACACAAGTGGCCTTGTATAAATCATTTAAACGTGTTAGCTGATTGATGCAAATACAGTGAGTTTAAGCAATATTGATCACCGCAATTTATTCTTTTCTGTGCAGTCTATCCTCTATAAAAATGATAAAAAATAGTGTTGGCACAAACTCCAATTTGACAGGTAAGTTGCGACCTCCAGAGTAGGGGAAGAAAACACTCGTCATTGAAATTCAAATGATCCAGCAGATGAGTTCATAAACTTGGCTGCATGCGAGAGTGGATTTGAAACAGGCTGGTTGACCTTCTCTGACCTACCTCTCCAGACCTGCCTCATGGCCTCCCCTCTCCTCTCTGTGCTGGAGAAAAACATAAAGGGAGCATGAGTCACCCCTGGCTCTCGCTAGCCCGCCTGCCCTCTCCTGCAGCCACACTGCGCTGCTCACCCACACATGCTCACAAACTCACACGTGTGCCACATAGTGCACTCAGACACACATGCATGCATGCACACACACTCACGCACTCACTCACTCACTCACTCACTCACTCGCTCATTCACAGTGCCAACCAGCCAGCCAGGCCTGCCTGACAGCAAGAGGGAGCTAGATTGTGGGTATTCTAAAGGGGCTATGTGGGCGCAGGGAGGCGTAGCTATCGTCTCCACTGGATACAATCTGTGAGGTGGCACTGCGGAGAAGCATCATTGATTTCTCTCTCCTTTCTGTTCCTTCTTTTCTGATCCTCCTTTTTTTTTTTTTTAAATGAACACATGCTATATTGTTTTCTCTGCCTTGGTCTCTTCTTACTTGTGTCTGTAAAATATATACAAGTTATGTATGTGTCCATGTCATTTGTGAAAGTGTGTGTGTGTGTGTGTGTGTATTGACTTGCCCATGCACAGTTGAAAATGTAGGGAGCAGCTGTAAGTCTGTCTAGTAATCAGACCATAAGGTTCAGGTTTTAAATTCAGGTGGTGGAGGTTCACAGTGTTGTAGAGGAACAAAGTATATTTCTCTGCCTCTGACTCATTCTTTGCCATCTCCGTCTATGCGCTAGTTATAATGCTAACACAATGCACTGCTGGGGTTCAGTTGTAATCTGACATCAATTTTAAGCAGTTGAATCTGCTAGACTGTAGTTTCGTTCAGAGTAAGTCATAGCATAGATGCTATACAGACACAGTATATTGAGTAAATATATGTGCCTCCCATTGTTAGAAATCCTAATGCTCTGCATTACCAATCTCACCATGACACAAATTCTTTTTTCATTATTGCTGTGTCCAGTGTGTATGTTAGAAACATGTGTACATGTGTGTGTGTATGCACATACTGTATGTTACAGTGGACCCACTTTCCTGCTAAAGGTGCAATCAGTGATGCTAAGCAGATTGGAATCATGTAAAACTTTCTGTGACATTTAGTTCACATCCCCTCGCAATCTGCTGTAGCTCTCCATTCTCTGATGAAAAAACCCCCCCAAAAAACATGTATATAAAAAAGGTCTCCTTTCAGTGCCCTAGCACTGGGCACCTGTTTCCCAAACAATTGCACAGTTAGTTTCTCCAGCAGCACTGCTAACTACAAGGAAGGTATTTTGATAATTTGTGCAAAAAAATTTTTCATTCTAGTGATTCTATGTAAGCATCTCATCCAGGGCCTGGCACTGACAGGGGGCCCCAGAGAACATTTTAATATTGTAATCAATGTTTGGGGGTCCCCAAATTATTTTCTGTATTTGGGCCTAAAATTCCTAGCGCCATCCTTTCATCCAATTTCCATCTATCCATCCATCCATCCATCCATCTCAATTTGTAGTGTTATTGACACAATACAAACAATAATACAAACTTAACTGGACTGAGTAGAATACACCAGTTAGTGCTGGTTAGTGCTAGTTCTTTTTCATAAAAGGTGTTTGCAGATTGCCCAACTTTTGCATTGCTGTCAGTGTCAAAGGCACTTGATCAGCATGCTGCGAGCATCTGTCATCATCTTTATGGAGTTTGATCACAGGCAAGTCTTGGATGTGCTCTGTCCCACATACTTGTCATATGGCCAGTGGAGAAGCTTGACAAATGGATAGGAATTGGCCAGAGGCATCCATAAATGAAATGGTGGCTCCACATAGAGAAGGGGGGGGGGGGGGGGGATCAAAACAGAAAGGAGAAAAAATACATGGTGTACTGCAGTGCCTGCAGAGGTTATAAGTCTCTATTTAGGCATGGACAGCTTTTCTCTTTGACAGTTGGAGTGTTATTTCTGGGTTTGGCTGACGCTTTCGCGCTGTGCCTCTCGGACCGTGTGTTGCTGTCTCCCCACACATCTACATCAGGCCTTAGAATGCAAAACCTGGAGGCAGCACTGACATCCCTAAATAATGCATGCAGGCAGAGGCAAGTCCCAGCTGCAGGTCTGTCACTCTCCAGTATAGACATGCTGCAACAGATACTCACACATGCATGCCAACACACACTCAAACTCAAACTTACAAATATGTAAAAATTCACAATAAATGCAAAAATGCCACCATTTAGGCTTTACAGCTTGCACATTCTGACACAGGAGACACCGTGGCATTTCATTTATATCCTCCATATTAAACCTTGATTAAAAAAGGATGGAATGGATGACACCATACCACACCAAAATGTAATACAGCCGCACAGTAAGTAAGGTAGTGAACCCTCCCTCCCAACACCTTAAAACGTTTGAAGTGAAATTCTAGGGTTCAAGTTCACTCGCTAGCATGCTCAACTCAGCTGCAGCTCGGAGTCTGACCGCGTGCAGGGCTGGACCGTGCAGAACAACGCATTGTCAGAACTAGTGTTGCTTTCTTCAGTGAAAATTATGACTATAATTTTATAAGTGATGATGACTATACTTAAATATATAGTATATATATATAATATATATAAATGTATATATATATATATATATATATATATATATATATATATATACATCAACACATGTTGTGATTATGGCACCAAAATGCAACCATGTCACGTCACTCAAAACTCATGGGATCAAGATACTTATCTTGATCTTGCAGTTCTTTGCAGTTGGTAGGCAAATTCCAGATCACACAGCAAAGTGCAACACTGTGCAGCACTGCGCAGGGGCACTGATATCTATAATACCTGGATATAACGCCAAAGCATATTTTTTAGAGATCAGTGCCCCTGCGCAGTGTTGCACAGTGCTGTGTGATCTTAAATTCACCTAGTTTCACATGACTGCAAGTGGCTGGATCCCATCCCATAACGTCACTCCATTATTCACATTGGTTTGTGTTTGTGGAAAATGCATTGACCATGGCAAGACCCAGAGCAAACACCATGCTCCGACTTAGTCCAATAATTGTTAAGCAAAACATCTGGCATTGTTGGATCTAACATTAATATTGTAACGGCAAGTGATGCTGGCTACGTTTTTCTACATAATTGAGTCAGATTAGGTCAAAGTCAGTATTTAAACAAATATCTGCGTAGCACTGGATGAATGGAACATGCAAATGAAAGATGAGGAACAGATCTAGTGTTTTCTCCCTAACAACTTATAACTTGGCATATATACAGTAAATGTAAATAAGTGGCAGTTTGACTGGTTGTGTGTGATAACAGGGAAAAAAAGCTACTGGCAGACATTTGTGTGTTAGGTATGGAGGTATGGAGGCCGAGAATTAGTTAAGCTTTTTGCAGTTGTGTTATACTGTAATGGTGTCTGAGTGACAGGTTTCAGAAATTGTGTGACATTTACATGACAAACATAAGATATTGCATATAAGGAAAGGAGTTGAAAAAAAAAAAAAAAAAACTGTAATTGGTCTGCATCCAAAATCCATGCCCTTATTATCATTAAGTAAAATGTGGAAAACACCAGGGTGCTTCCATCTATAATTTAACAGCCCTCTGTAAATGATCACCACTACTGCTATGTGTGTGTGTGTGTGTGTGTGTGTGTGTGTGACAGAGAAAGACAATGGCACATCTTACCATGCCAGTCATGGTTTACACACTGTTCAGCTAAATGAAAGACATATATGACTATCTGAAAATTGATAACCTCAAGTGTAGGGCATGTTAATTATTCACCAACCTTAAGGGCCGTCTGAAATGTCAAGTGCACTACTTAGATTTATTAAGTGTTCGTCTTGTGCTGTAAACTAACGTAACTCAATTCAACTTGCTTTCATAAGGACCTAATAATGAGTGATGCAATGAACACAAATATGGAATGGATTGGAATGAAAAGGGTACAATATGTGGGCTGCTCATACAGTAAATGTCATTGCTTATTTTGTCTTTGCAACTCATTAATGTCTCTAATGATGATCTTGAAATACCGTGGCTTCAGCTCCACAGGCTGATGAGAAATGAGTTTATCAAATGGTTGTGAGGATCAGGCTTTCATAATCATTGAAATGGTGTATTGAGTGAGAATGCCATCAGAAAATCACCTTTTGCGTGGTCTAGAGAAACAATAAGCGGCATACTTTGCATAATGGTGTCCCTCTCAGTCCTCTGCTCCTGCAGTTTCATCTCACAGATGGGGTCATTTTTTCTTTGTTTGTTGTTTGTTTGTTTCTTTCTTTCCCTTCATTCTCCCAATGAAACCATACGTAGAAGAAGTTCAGCCTTTATCTTGCTGCAAAAGAGTTGTTTGATGAATGGTTCCAGATCATCTTTTTTGTCAGTGGCCTACATAGAATAACATTAGTACATAATTAAGAAAATATTACAAGCAAGAATAAAAAAAAACACATTTTTATCGATCTGTAATTCTGGTTTATAACCATAGCAGTCTCTGGTAATATTGCATTTTGGCTGTAATGAACCTTTTCGTGTTTACTGTTATACTGTGTTTGTACTTACATGTAAAATCAATGTCTTTTTCATAGGTTTATTAATGATCTTTCCTTAGCAAGGAAACTCTATTTTTGTGTGTCCCTTCTGCCTTTATAATCAATTAAAGTATAAAATTGCACTATTTTCAAAGAATCTTTAAGGGTCATGTTCCAATTTATGTCTCATTATTTAATTTGTCTGGATGCCATATCCAAGCCCTTATCATCATTCAGTCAAATGTGGAAAAACAACAGGATGCTACATCTGTAATTTAACAGCCTTATGTAAATGATCACCACTATTGCTGTGTGTGTGTGTGTGTCTGTGTGTGTGTGCGTGTGTGTGTGTGTGTCAGTGTATGTGTGTGTGGAGTGGCCACTCTTAAGCCATGATTTCTAAAGGCCTGGCAGTGATCCTGACTGACAGCATGGCAAGAGTGGGGAGCAGCAGACAGCAGTAAAGTCTGGCCAAACATGCTTCAGGCTATGGCTCAAGTGAGACACACATTACAGTATTACACACCACAAGCATCACTGATGGTCAGGGTTA
Source organism: Tenualosa ilisha (assembly GCA_015244755.2). NCBI lineage: Eukaryota > Metazoa > Chordata > Actinopteri > Clupeiformes > Clupeidae > Tenualosa > Tenualosa ilisha. The sequence goes on from PYXC01000629.1 coordinate 4,879,273, forward strand.
AGAGCCACATGGACTTAGTTCATTTATATTGATGGCAACTTCTCTGCTAGTTTCAAAGCCTAAAGTGCTAGGGTGATGTGTTTGGAAGAATACAGAGTATTCAACCCACCAGAACTTGATGTTATCAGATCGCTTTTTTTCTCTGCTATGGTTATCCTACAATAGAAACTACAGGTTCACAAAGAGTCCTTTTTGAGAGCAGCTTTAATGCCAGCTGTTTGACTGTACAAACAAGTTTCTTAAGATCCACACTTTTGCCAATAGCTTTCTGATACAATTTCTTCTTTTTCATTGTTTAAAATGCAATATAAACCATAAAATCTGAAGACTGTGCAACCAACTCAATGGTTTTGAATGGGTCCATGGAGATGATAAGTCTTGATTTATTCTAACCTATGATGTCTGGAGAAGCTTCAGAAAGCTTCAAATGAGCTCCCCTAACTCTTCTAATGGCAGCCTACAGGACTCTACATTTTGCTGGTTTAACACAAAAATAGTCATCAAAGAAACACTATCTAAGATGTGAGTGAAATCTCTACTAGCATTTATTGTATTAACCTACTGAAATAGCCAGCAAGACTTTCTTCTCGTTGGCACTGGATATACTGTTCTATTCTACTTGAAGTCAATGAGTGACAAGTGCAGAAATAAGGAATAACATTACTTTTTCACTGTGAAAGCAAAAAAGAAAGTAAATGACAAAAAGTTTCAAATTGCTGCACAGTACGTGGCAGCAGGTGTGTAATTCTCCTATGAAATTTTGACTAATTGGAGGGAAAATAGCCATGTTTCAAGTGAAGTTTGCCAAGCAACTAAAAATAAAGTTATTCTTGCGGATGCAATTTTGATACCTACAGTACAAACAATTTCCTGGTTCAACGACAGTTGTAGTTACGACAAAAAAGTGACATTCTGAGCATAATACAGCACAAAAGACATTTCAAATGTACCATATTTCTTTGTGTGTTTGCAAGCAAATTGGATGGTTGTGCTTGCTAGTCATGACAGTGTTCTCTCCAAGTCCTTCAGTCACATTACAGGGACAGAATAGTTCTGTTTACATCTCAATATACCATTCACCCAGAGGACTTCATTTGAGGAGAACAAATGTAAAACAGGATGTGGACATGCACAGGATTCAATTCAATGTGCAGCACGCATAAGAAAATCAATAGTTTTAAGACAGAGCAGGGTCCAACATATATTTGGACATGGGGGCATAGGGTTTAGTCTTTCATTTGTAAGACAAAAAAATTGGCTAAAAAAATTCAAGTGGTGCTTTCAGGGATGTTGAAGTCAATTTCATGATGCAAAACACGAATATGACATATGTCTGTGCTATTAATTGGAAAGATAAACTATTATTAATTAACAACATAGATGTTTCACTTAATATTCAAGTATATCAAGATTCAAGATTCCTTATTATGGTACTACAGGAGACTGTGTGTGTGTGTGTGTGTGAGTGAGAGAGAGGGCAGTGGGTTATGTGTACAAGAGCATGTGAATGAGCATGTTGGTGTGTTATCGAAGACTGACAGCTCCAGGTTAAAAAAATATGTTCTGGAATCTTGTGGTTAGAACCATGGGACAGTGTTATATTTCTATCAGATATTCACAGATACTACTACATCTCAAACATTAGATTTTGATTAGCTTTGATCCTCTTGGCTTCCATTAGACCTTCTATAAGGCAATCTGGACTGAATAATCTGTCCGTAGCGAATGACAGATAGGTCACATAGTCATTCAAACCAACCCTCACACAGGAAACCTTCAAGGCCAATTGAGTGAAAAACTCTAAACTGACATTGATCAAATTGGATCACACACACACACACCAAAAAGCATTTGGTAGTCTTTTGTACACTTTGTATATCTGTCATTATTGTATGCTAATGCTGGGGGCTGACTCATTGGTTGTACTTAATCAAAAGGCATCAAAGCCCCCACAGCATACAATGTGATTAGCATGCTAATGCTCATGGTATGACAGTGTGTGTTTGTGTGAGTGTGTGTGTGTGTGTGTGTGTGTATGTGTGTGTGTGTGTGAGAGAGAGAGAGAGAGAGGGTGCACTCCTTCAGTGTAATGGTTCAGTCTCTCCCAGATGGTCATCGCCACATGGAGGCAGAGAGGCAGGCCTTGTGCCAGCAGTGGCAGAGGTGGGAGCCCACCAACGCCACAGTGCCAAGGTCATTGTTCTGATGGTCCACGAGACCTCTATTGATGTAGAAACTCGTGGTGCTTCACATGGATCATTTTGAAGCTAACACTTCTGTTGGCAAAATGTACCAGTCCTTGACGCTACGTCTCCCCTCTTGCGCAACCGTTTCCTTCAACCTTGCTAAGGTGGTTGCACTGCACTGCATCTGCACTGTCATAACAAAAATCTCTAAGAAGCCCAGCACAGCCCACCTGAAATCTTTGGGAGCTTCACCAGTCACATAACAGACTCATATGTGTTTCATATATTTTTTTACCTCCTCTGTGTGGTATGCCAAGAAACATTTCTGTTTACAGCGCAGAATGATCTTCCCCTTGTAAGATTCTCCTGTTCATAGGTTACAGCTTTGTACATTCTCTCTCTCTCTCTCCCTCTCTCTCGCTAAGTGTTTGCCAGTATCTCTCTGGAGAGTGGCTGATGGGAATAGCTGCCCTCAAATCAACCATGAGGAGAGTGGATGAGACAAAGTGAATATATACACCTACTAAAAGCGTGGCTGATGTCAATAATAATTATATATACAGTTATAATGTTGTCAAACTGCTGTATACATATTGTGTATGGCATACATACATATACACAATAGCCCCTTGTTCAGCCCAGTGTGAATGAATGTGTGTGTGTGTGTGTGTGTGTGTAGCCCGTAGTGTGGAGGAAGTTGGAACATATCTCAATCTATGTTCAAGCATGTTAAATCTAGAGGTTATTGTGTGTGTGTTTATGTGTACATGTCAGTGTCTGTGTCTGTGTGTGTGTGTGTGTGTGTGTGTGTCTTTAACAACATGAAGTCTTTCAATTTGATGACCTTAATGGGATGCCATTGGTTGGTTTACCTGGTTGGTTGGTAACTTTACCATGCAGAGTAGACCTTTTTAATTAGACTCATGATCAGACAGCAATACAAACTAATGAAAATATTCACTTTCATGTCATGTTTTCAGCTTTGAATCCATATTGAGTGCAATTAACTATTCTGTATATAACTACATTGAATAAGAAGTAAAGAAAAAGCCAATATTAGTTGAACTTAAATAAGGGACAAAGTTCTGGCATTCATTATTGTGGAAAAACTCCTGGAATTCTCTTGAATCACTCTGAGGGGAGTTATTCCACGATAATGACTGCTTCGCAGAACATTATCCTGTGCTTATTACATGGTTACCTATTGAAGATAATAATATGACAACGAAGCGTTGTTTATCCAATATAATTTTTAAGCAATTTTTGATTATTAAGATAGGTAATAGCTTCCACAAAAAGCAGTCTGTTATACCTAGCAATGATCAGCTGTCAAGAATTATCACCTGGAGGAATGATATACATTTTTTTGATTGGCTGACAGGGTGTCCATTATTCCCCTATAACCAGACACCTATGAAGTAGATCTGGTAAAATCTATAATCCTCATGCCATATCAATCACATATTGTTTACTCTCATCATGAGTAAATGTTTTGAGCAACTGTGAGGAACATCATTTGCAGCATGATTCTACCTATTCTGAACCCTCATCAATTTGCCTACTGACAGAACAGATCCACTCACAATGCCATCACCACCACACTGCATTCCTTGCTGGCACATCTGGAGAAGACGGATACTAATGTGAGGGTGCTGTTTGTAGACTACAGCTCTGCATTCACCATTGTCCCCAGTATACTTGATAGCAAGCTTAGGTGTCTTGGTCCACACAGCAATCTGTGCAGCTGGATCTTGGAATTTTTGTAAGGGCAACGTCAGGTGGGGAGAAAGGGCTTCATCACTTCAACCTCTTGACCATCAACACAGGTGCTCCTCAGGTTGTGTCCTGGGCCCTCTCCTTTCCTCCCTGTACACTCATGACTGTGCAGCTACTGTATGTATAGCTCTAATCTGGTCAGTGAGTTTGCTGATGACACCATTATAACTGGCCTAATTACCAACAATGATGAGACAGCCAACAGGAGCAAAGTCAATAACTTATGCAGTGGTGTCAAGACAACAACCTTTCCCTCAACATTGCAAAGACCAAGGAGCTGATAACAAACTTCAGGAAGTGAGGAGATCAATTGGACCCCATTATCATCAATGGTTCTACAGTGCAAAGGGTGAACAACTTTAAGTTCCTTGATGTGAACATCACAGAAGACCTTACCTGGGATAGCCACACTAACGAGATTGTTAAAAAAGCTCAGCAACTTCTCTTTCACCTCAGATGACTAAGGAAGTTTGGTATGCAAACAAAGATCCTGAAGGCCTTTTGTAGAGGCACCACAGAGAGCATCCTGACTGGAAGCATCACTGGATGGTGTGGAAGTTGCTCTGCTACCAAACGAAAGGCACTGCAAACAGTGATGCACACAGCACAAATCATCTGTGGATGTGATCTGCCCTCCATCTGGGACTTGTATAAAAGGCGATGCATCAGGAAGGTCAAAAGAATCAGGAAGGACCCCAGCTATATTAGTCATGGACTGTTTCAGCTACTACCATCTGGCAAGCGATATCGTAGTCTTAAAGCTCAGACCACCAGACTCCAGAACAGTTTTTTCCACCAAGCAACAAGGCTCATGAATACTAAAGCAATGCCAGCCTAAACCTATGCCTGTCAGTCACTTTCCATTTTTTTCCCTCCCTCTCTCTCTCTCTCTCTCTCTCTCTCACACACACACACACACACACACACACACACACACACTCTCACTCTCTCTCTCACAACACCTAAAATACTATTAATTTATTATTTTTTTTGTGGAGCAAAAACACAAGAATTTTACTATAGTATAATGAGATGTAATAAAGACTGTTTTGAATCTTGAATCCTGACTGTATATATCACTCCTCTTTCGAATAGTAAGTATAACAACCATAGTAAATCACGTAAACAACATATACCTGATATAGGAATAATGGACTTGGCGGAGGCACTTCACTAAAAGCATTGTGGCATTCTTTGCCCCAACCTCGCCATTATTTCCCTATTCCAGGACACCTCCCTAACATATCAGATCGTAGAACATTGGGAAGTCCCACTGAAGTTAATAGAGCATTCTGCAGTATTATAAAGAGCCTTGTAATAACTGTATTTATATGTACAGGGCTTTGATCACACATGGGTAGCGATGGGTACTGAGAACTGGTATTACGCTGGTAACAATGTATCGATAGGCTCCCTTACAAATGGTTCTGTCTGTATTTTATGTTGTGTCATGTTACTGTGTCAGCAATAGCAAGCCCTTTCACTTCGTTTCATTTCATGCAAAGCGTCTGAACCCTAGCAATTGGCATGTATTTGCTCCATGATGGGCAAATACGTTCTGCTTCAACCAGTCACTACAGTTTGATCGTGACGTATGTTACACGCTGGGCCACATCGTTTAAATTCAACATTATTGCTTTCAGCCCTCCCTCTGTTCGCTGATTGGCCTTGCTCCCTGACACTGTGGTGGAGGGAAAAGAAACTGAGCGAAAGCACTAGGTGGCGCTCGCCTGGCTCGATGTGATCTGCTTCATGACAAAAACAATGACATGCCCGATTGTCTGAATCTGATTTCGAAAGCTGCAGAGCAGGGGACACAGCAGGTAGCAAATTAAAACAAGAGAGAAAGTGTGACTTCAGCAGAGTGTCACACTCTTCAGTGGAGACTATACAACTTTTGACTTCACTTTAGTAAAATATCTGAAAACGTGGCCTGTGAAGGGAGAAAAATTAGCAACTTAATGATCATCTCAAATTTCTCACTGTACTGTATTTCTTCACATAAAGCACTATAAAGTTTTGACTGCTTCATCAAAGATAAGAATGCACTACTGCCTCAACTACAAATACAGCGGTTCGTATGCATTGACATGTCACCACTAAATTAACTGTTGCAAGCTAACATTAGCATTAGATAAATTGAAACTAGAACTAGGTTATCCTATGGGCAAATACCGTACCCCCTAACCTTAATACTTACCCCGAAAACTCTCTCAACAGACTCATCTGCATGCACATGAAAATAAAAATAATCATGATAATGTCATTAATAATACAGTATGATTGCCTATAGCTATTTAATTTGGTTAGCATCAGATCAAACTGCCTAGTATTTGTAGCTCTACGACCCAGTCGAGTGAACCTGCATTTTTCCAATTAGTTTAGGCAACACACAATGTGGTCCAAATTTACTTTCAGTTTTAACGGAACAAAGTGGTGTCCCATGTTTGGCAAATACAAAAGTGAATGTCGTGCAGATTTCTTTACCTCTATTTTGTTGACTGAGGTAGCCTATTGGTTTCTAAATATTCCAACGTTAGTCTACTTCACTTGATTGAACTGTGAAGGGTCAAGAGACACTGTTTCCTCTTTGCGCTCCTAATACAGTATGATTGCCTATAGCTCTTTAATTTAGTTAGCATCAGATCAAGCTGCCTAAAATTTGTAGCTCTACGACCCAGTCAAGTGAACCTGCCATTTTTCCAATTAGTTTAGGCAACACGCAATGTGGTACAAATTTACTTTCAGTTTTAACGGAACAGTTAGGCTTTTGGTTTCTAAATATTTCAATGTTAGTCTACTTCACTTGATTGAAATGTGAAGGGTCAAGAGACCCTGTTTCCTCTTTGTGCTCCTAATGCAAGTGTAGCCTATGACGGTTCAACAAAAACAGTCTGTTAGGCTATTTCTCTCAATCTTTTGCACAATAGCCTACTAATAAATGACTGAAGTGTATTCATGATTTTAAAAAGAACATAGGCCTAATACAGAATCACAAAATCAAAATACTGGGTCTATGCACTATTCATTCTGTAAACCTTTCTGAAAGATATGATATGACATGACATTTTTGGTAATAGTTTTTCATTTTTGAGACTCTCAATTTTAGATTTATTTTTGTTGTGATTTCACAATTATACTGTAGGCTATACAGTGTGAATATAGAGAGACTCATCTGTCACTTCCTCATTCCTTACTACAGAGTGAAGTATCGATAACAGTATCAATAAAAACCGGGATCAATAGGCAGTACTGGTATTGGTATTAATAAAATCCAAATGATATCCATCCCTACACGTTGGTTTCCACTAGTTCACTTTTCATGTACTAGCATTGACCGAGTGCCCAAATGATAAGTGAGCAGTCCTGGCTGAGGCTGACTCTTGAATGAAGCCTAATTTGAAACAAAGGCAGAATTTTAATCACATCAAAGAAGCAGTGCCCATCAAATCATAAAATTTTACTTGGTCTTAGCCTGGAAATGCCTTTAGCAGTGAAATAATGAATCAAAAAGGTTCAAAATGAACAGACTATGCTTGAACTTTGCAGAGGCAAAGCAATATGTTGTATGCACAAAAGTTTTACAAGACTTCATCAAGATGAATTATCTTGTAACAAATTGAGGTCACATCTGGACAAATGATTTTGGCTTACAGTATATATGTGCAACACACTGTTCTGACGCTGGACTGGATATGGATTTGATCCATTCAGTTTCACAAGGGATCACAAACAGCAATGTAGCTCACTGTGTATTACATTGGGTCAGAATTATACATATTAATGCAAAATCATATTATGACATATTTATGGTATCAGTCGTACTATACATCATGTAATCTTTGAAATACTCTCATGCTTATACATATATATATATATATATATATATATATATATATATATATATATACACATATAAGCATGAACTTGACATGAACTTCCTGTGAAAAACACAATGAAATGGCAATGTTAAAGCCCTAGATACAGAGTGTATGGACCTTGTTCAATGTCAGTCCAGTCTAAAGAAGATGAGGATGAGGAGAGGTACCTTTCTCAGGTGTGGTTGAAGTTAAGATGTCATAAATCATCTTGACATTAAGATGTCATGAATCAGTTAGGAGCCATAAAAAATGAAGGATGATCGCAGGAAAGATTTTTATCAAATCTAGTCTGGTCTAGGCTAATGAATGAATGAAGACTTTTAGCTAAACCACAATAGCTTTTAAAATTACTGCTCAGCACCATACTGCAGACTTACAAAAAAAATTTGCAGTTCATATAGCCATAATAAAACCAAATAAACCAATTATTGTGTTTGTATTGCATATATATATGTGTATGTATATATATATATATATATATATATATATATATATATATATATATATATATATATATATAAATATGCATACATAGCTCATATGATGCAGCAGCCAGTGCACCTGTTTAAACCATCTCTCCCCCTCCACCTCTCCTAATGCCACCTCTGCCATTGTGCATCGGGAACAAAAGTGGGCAAGACCTACTGTAATCATACAATGTTAATGTGCCTTAACTAGTCCCTGCTGTGTAATTCCATAGGGCAGGGGCAGGCACATTGCTTCTTGAGACATAGGCTTCATGTGATCATTATCTCTGTGTGACTAAACCTAGCTTTCTCACGGCTCTTGTCAGTTAAGTAGCCCCACCTGGCTGCTCCTTTTATGCACCACCTCCCACAGATTAGAGATGCATTCATGCTTCAAGTTCAAAATGTTATTATTAAAGTACTTAGTAACCTCTCTGGATAAACTAAGTTCCAGAAATTGTGTAAAGATGAAAATATTAGCTCTGTTTTTTCATACAACATATAGATAGAAGCCACAGCCATTTACCATTTAAAAAGATATATTAAGCAATAGGAATACATTAAATATTGCCAATACACAAACTTACACAATGTAGAGTAATAGAGTATTATTATTATTATGTAATATGTTAAATAATGCATAATTTGAGTATACTACAGATATTTCACTGACATAAAATGTAATATAGCCAAGTAAAAGCCTATACTATACAAAAACAATGAAGAAAGCACTTTGATGTCAAATAATGGCCTTCTTTATTCCCACCAATTCCAAAGTACTGCGTAAGTAAGTGCATGTACTCTGTGGAGTGTGAGGGTTTGATAATGTGAAAAGGTCCTTGGTGTAGGGGTTACAGCCTGTCGTCCAAATACCACAGAGGGAGGCGAAGGCTACTATGGAGGGATGAAGAGAATTCAGTGACATTTGGAGTTGCACTATATTCACAGCACTCTACATCTAGAAGAGTGAGAGGAATATAAAACACAGTACAGGGCAGAGACGAAGAACAGTCACACTTGAGTGAAGACCAGAAAATCTGGGAAGCCACTCCAAATTGTAAACTTTTCATTTAGGCAGAGGGAGTTTCAGTAACAGCAGTTAGCTTGAGAACTGGCTGAAAAAGTCACCATTACTCCCCATCACATAGGCTGCAGCTAAACGAACTGTGCAAAGGTGATTGATGTCAGTATTTTGAATACACATAACTGTGTATTTACAACATTTATATTCACATTACATAACTGTGAATTTAATCAAACTTGTTTTATACTGACCAATAAGTCTAAACCAATAAGTTTTCCTCCAACTTGTTAATGCATGTTTAAACTATGTGACTAAGAAATCCTCAGTTTGAAACACCTCCAGTGATCCTAGAGGTAACATTCCTAACCCGAAAGCTATCCTATTCAAAATCCCATAGACCCTATTTTTTTAAAAATACATGACGTGACACTGAACTTGTACACACACACAAAAAAAATCATTGTATATAGTAGGATGATCTCTAACTGTGAAAGTGTCAAGTTAAATTTCGCCTTCTTTTAAACAAATCGTAATTATGAAATCCAGTCACAAATGAACTACACGATTAGCATGTTCCCTGTTTATGAGCATGATTAGCTTGGACCATGATATAACGCACACACTTCTGTGAGTAGTAACTCAACACTAATTGCTGTAATGAAAAGGTTATAATCCCATGATAAACATCATTACCTTTCTTGTGTTTGGTGAGTCTGTCAAATCGAGGTTTTGACTAACAAGGGGAGGAGGCACTCAAGCCGCAACTTAACATGCATTACAGTGTAGTTCCTTATACCACATACCAAAGAAATTCCCATTCATTTCACCATACAGGTTGGAACGCTGCCAGCAGGGGGCGAAAAGATTAATTTCCCTCCCTATTGCAAATATCAATTTAATTCCCTTGAGTGAATTAACTCTTAATGGGGACATAGAATGGATGAATAGAGTATTATACCTTGCTCTCTGATGTCAAAATAGAATATATTCAACTTTGATTGATCAAAAATTTTACAAGATCAGTTAAAATTTTACCCTAGGCTGGGTGCTGAAATGGTCCTTGGTTAAATGATGCCCTATTTGGCAATCACAATTGAACTACAATTGCTTTGTAATATTTGACATCACGTGTATGCTTTGTTCTATGGCAGTGCGTAGGGCATGTCATTGCACCGATACAAAACTTAATTTTTTAAAACCACCAAAAAGCTCAAAACAACATTACACTTTTGTAGTGAGTAGAGGGATCCTACAGACAAACCAAAGTGTCCCTAACTCTGCAAGTGTACAGACAGATTGTGTAGAGGACTGTTTATAAAGCTGGTACAATACACAAAGTTGTCTTGCTGTCAACAGCATCTTGAAAGTGCATAAAAGCTGATTGTTTGTTTGATTAAAGCAGGGAAGATCTCTTTCTCCTTTATGTACTGTGCAGAAGGTCCCACTCCTGACAGCACAGGCTTCGGTGTCCGTGGGCTCACATCACCCACAGGCATACCATATCAAAGATATCTTTGGTCATCTGTAGGCCATGCTTTGGCTGTGCTGTCTGTAGTCATCTTCTTTACAGCACACTCATGTGTAGCCTACACAGCTTCTTCCAACAACGTTTGAAGTGACACGTCATGTTACATTTCAAAATTCCATTCACTTAGACCATACTGTTGCAGTTTTGATTTAATACTAGCCTACATTGCCATAGACTGCTACGAATTTGTGCATTTCCATTGAAAAACTCACATACAACCTCAAGATGGCGCTGACAGAAACAACTTTGGGTAATGTACCAGCTTTATGAACAGTCTTCTATAGAATCTGTCTTTACACTTGCAGAGTTAGGGATACTTTGGTTTGTCTGGAGAAACCCCCTACTCACTACCACAAAAGTGTAATGCTGTTTTGAGCTCTTATGGTTGAAATCACAAAAAATTAGCTTTCTCATCAGATTAATGTGATTGTGCTACCAACTCGTATGAGCAACTTACAAATACCCCTAGAAAGCATTTTACTCAGATTATCAAAGCCAAAGGCAAAAACAGTTTTCCACTCTATGTCTCCTTTAATGGGAATAAGGTATAATGCAATTAAAGTTGATGGTCAGTTTACTTTGCACTGCACACTGCACAGTTGATGCAAACACATGCAGATGCGCACACTCTTGATCCGAAATGCAAATAAGTTGAATAGAAACCTGGTTTAAGACACTAATCTTAATTTTGAAGTCCATGCAGGATCAGCACTGTGAAGACTATCAGTGAAATAAATCTGAATTGAAAATGTGACTGGATGATCAATAAAGTGGATCTGGACTGACTGTTGATCTTAAACATCTGGATCTGGACTACTATGTGGATTTCTGGACAATCTATTTCTGTATTTCTGGATCTGGAGTAAGACTATGGAACTGGACTATCTCCAATATCTGGATCTGGATTGTCTCTAAGCTCTGGATCTGCAGAGGATGTGAAATGGATCTGGGTTTGAATGTGTTCTAAAACCAACTGATGCTGAGACCAATTGGGTCCAAACCAGCTGAAGGTTGGGAGGGCTCCACAGTCTGCTGTCAATGGGGTATAGGAATCAAAACAGCCTGTCTGGGCATGAGTGGGCTGGCCTGAATAAAAGGTGACCAGGGGTCACACCTGGCTTGAATCACTCGCTGAGTCGGCTGCCACACCTGGATGATGAGTGGGTTGTTAGTGAGGGTCCCCCAGGCTCATTTGGGGAGTACATAAACAAGCATGGATTGTCCCAGATGGAGAGACAGAGGGAGGCAAAGAAAAAAGAGAGAAGGGTGACATTCTCTCTCTCTCTCTCTCTCTCTCTCTCTCTCTCTCTCTCTCTCTATATATATATATATATACTGTATATGTCTCTCTTTTGCTCACTCTCTCTCTGTCACTCTCTCTCTCTCTATGAGTGCAGAGATAGCATAATCGCTCTTCGCCTGAGGGGACTCAATGAGTCATCAGTTGCTAAGTGTCAGAAGGCAGCAGGCTGAGGTGTCTGCCGCAGCACAGATCCGTGCCCAACTTATGCCATGCACGGACTTGAGAGGGCACAGATAAATAAATAAATAAACAAACAAACAAACAAACAAACACACATCAGGACTTGGTCCCAAATAACAACTTCATCTAGCTCTAAGTGCTCCATGTTAGCAGTCAACAGCCCTATTTTTCAGGAGACTGTCATGTCGACTGGTTAGAGTTGCTGCATATAGTATGTATGGTTAAGGAAGCTGTCAAAACTTGCTGCAAAAGCACAGGGACTGTACTCTTGGGCTGCTCAATGTGGCTGTGTGGGAGTAAAGGAGAGCGACTTGGAGAGATTTACACAGAATTTCAAATGGGAGTCTCACTCTTAGGCTACGTGTCTGTGACTGTTGTTGTGTGTGTATGTGTGTGTGTGTGTGTGTGTATGTGAATTTCAGTCTGGAGCTTGATCGCACACACACACACACACACACACACACACACACACACGCACACACACACACACACACTTGCTCACTCTCTCTCTTGCACACATACAAAATCATGACATAAGTACCTTGCACTGAACCCAGCTATGGATTACCTTGCCCATGTACATCCTGTAAGCAAACATGACCGTGCTCAACTATGGGGAGCAGAGAAAGAGAAGTGTGTTAGGATACCACTGAAGCTCAGACCCAGTCCAAATACCCTCCAGCCTTTTCAGCTAGGTCTCCAGCTCACAGAAACATGCTTAATCTGGAGTCTGTGGGAATGATAGAGAAAGGGCACTGACTCCATGAATAAATATATTCTGTGGATTTACTGCCTCTTAGATGTTGTGAGTGTAAATTGAGAAATGTTGACTTTTTCAGGGAGAAGGTCAGGACTTTCTTTTCCTGTTTGCATCTTTTAGAACTTCTCTTGTTTCTATTTAAGATGCACAGTTTTACTCTTGTTCCACTCTTACAGTAAAAAGGTAGTTTATTGCATGTTCTTTTTGGTGGCAAGGAAACTAGGACAAAAAGTGAATTGTTGCTTCATCAGATACTGTCCTCTGCATTCATTTCCTTGAGTTAATACACGTTAGCAAATCCACATAGTGGAAAAGGTTGACAGAAAGCTACTACAAAGATAAAGATGAGAAGTGAGAGTCATTCTATGTGAGGAAGGATAAAGTATAATTTCCATAAAACATATGGCAGGGAAGACAGCGGCAAAGAGTGTGATTTTCCCTCTTCTGACAACTGTTGTGGATGAGCATCAATGCGGGTAAAGCTGGCAGTGATGTCAGAAGGTTCTCTGATATCCTTTGCCTGTCTGCATCCGTGTTATGTAGACCCACACACTTTTAGCTTCTCTTCTGTTGGGAGTGTGTTTGTGTGTGTGTGTGTGTGTGTGTTTGCGTATGAGTATGTGTGTTTTTTTTAAGTGGCCTCTTTTTATTTATGTGAGTGTGTGTGTCTGTGCATATATGTGTTTGTCTGTGCGTATATGTGTGCCTGTCTTAGTGTGTGTGTGTGTGTGTGTGTGTGTGTGTGTGTGTGTTTGGTCAGGGCAGTTTGGCTGTTTGCCTGCCCTTGGCTAAGCAGGGGCCTGTGGAACTGTTTGAATGCTGCCCAAGGTTCTGTAAGTCCCAGCTCAATAAAGCACCAGGTTCTTCATGGATCCCTACTGAACCCCTCCAGCATGCTATCTCCATTTACCAACAGCTGGGGGAATCCAGTCAGAATCATTTCTGTTCTTGCTTCTCATTATTACAGCATTGTTGTCATTAGTAGGACACGGACATTGCTGTAAATGTGAAATACATTCTCATTTAGATTATTTAGTACAAGTCCTATATCATACAAAATAAATTGAGATTCATAATCCGAGAGGTTTTAATGGCTGGATTAGCCTAGAAATCTGGACATATCTGTAGGGGAGAAACGGAAAGCCTGAGCCTTGTCTCCCAAATGCGTGTTCTGTCTTTAGATGAGACTTAGGTGAGAGTTATTTTAACTGAGCACACCTCATAAGAATTAGGTTCTGTCGAAACAGAACTGGATCTGGCAAAATAGTTCAGTGATTGGTATAAAAGCTATCCAACAAAAACTACATAATATGTGGGAGCAGCCCGGTGCCTGGGTTGAAATGTTCTTAGGTCGCAACTAGCAGTTATAGAACATTCAATTTTTTCTATTCCTCAGAGGTTAGAGTATGAATGTGAAACCCAGTGAGACTCATATATATATAATAATAAGTCTATAAACTCAAAGAATTTCAGACTCAGGCTTATTAGAAAAGGTATCTCAATAACATAATACTACAGATTAACAGTTAACAGTTTATAACAACCAAAATGGTCATACATACACAAGACATGGCAGGTCTGATAATAGCAGAACAACTAAAAGATTATGTCTTTGTGTTTTCCTTAAATATGCAACCAGAGCAGAACACTTTGTACTTACTTCTTCATTGGAAATTGGGACTATCTACATTTGGATACTATTTGACCATCATGGAGGATTTCTAAATATAATAGCAGCAGGAAGGGGAGTGTCTCTCTAGAACAGGGACATTTCTCCCAAAAATCATAAATATCACATTTAGATTATCCTTAGCATTTCTTCACTTTGACCTTTGTTCCTCTCGCACTGAGACCATTAAAGTGACACCAAACATGAACAGATTTACATTTCATATTTACAAGATACTGTTTAAATCCAACATTTAAAATTCTCTCTGCTTCTCTCTGCTTCAGAACATTTAAAATTAAGTCTCTCTGCTTCTAGCAGAAGGTGTCAATATCTCATCACAGGGTGACAAAGGGAACTGGCCGGTAGTTAGACTCATCAGTACTCATCAGGATCATCAGTGTTGCCAGGGGCAGATGTGGGGGTTCAGACAATTCATTTTTCCAAAAGTTACATTCAGTACACTCGGGCTCCTTCCTGTCTAAGGAAGATTCTGGAAGATTCCGATATTCAAGGTGAGCAGACTTGGGTAGGGGTGGAGGTGCCAAGAAACAACTGGGGCACCCCATAGAATAGCCTTACATACCCTAGGGGTAGCTGGGGTAGTCGGCTTTTCTTTGAAAGTTGAGCAGAAAAAGGAAAGTTATTGGTCTCAGAGAATGCCATATTTGCTTTTTTGCATAAATTGCTCTGATTGGTCGTAGAGCTATCCAATTATGTGCAGAAGCATTTTGGAAGGCAACCGCTTGTATTGTCCCTATGATTGAGCCTGGTCTATGGGTCATGTCCAGAATTTACATTTTGATATTATAGTCTGGCTTGTCAGGCTATGGCTGTATAGTAATACACAAATACTTTTGCAATGCACCTTTTCCATTCTGAACCTGTGAGAGACAAAGGGTACATTAATATTAGTAGGATCGAAAACACCGTGTCTAGTTTTTACATTAAAAGTTGAGCTGGTAGTGTGTACAGTATAAATTGTTCAAAAGCAGGCTTAACCATCATGTGCTATTCCCAAGGTTTCTTACAACAAGAAATACTCTGAGACAGAAAAATGTGGCATTTAAAATTGCTTGTCATCTTTATTGAATACATTTATTTTCTCTTATCGGTGAGAGAGAGAGAAAACTCTCTGCAAGGCCAATCTCCTTCTGTGTGAGGAATGAATCATGGCAAACTTGCTTAGATTGCAACCATTTGTTATTGTTATGGCACTACCAGAAATATATATAAATGTGAATCATGATGCATTGGAATAGATGGGGTTTTTCACTGGCTTCTTGAATTCCCAGTTTTTGAAACGGGGAACTCTTGCTGACCTTGTAGTGCACACAGAAAGATGAACACACACACACACACACGCACACACAGTCTGGCACATACTGAAACATGAAACATGAAGAACATGAAACTACAATAGATCGAGTTATGAGTGGGGAGATTATTACAGTAAATCCAAAAATGAACATTTGTTGTACAATCATTATGAGCAAAATGTACTGTGTGAAAGTGACATCATATGCCAAAATATTTTGTTTTACTGTGAGAAACCCTAAAACCTCTTCTTTTTAATTAAGCGCCTGAACATTTAATTTAATTTATGCATTTCAGACTCTTTTGAACCTCCAGAAATTCTTTCTTTGCAACAGATACAAGCTTGCCCTCTTGGCATTATGAAATGAATGTTGGTGGCAGTCATTGGGCAAATTAAAAATTAACAACGAGAACGCAGTTTAATTAACAGCCTTTGTATACCTTCCTCAAAGCCTCAAGAATGCAATCTATTTAGAAGGGAGAGTATATCCTCTTAATTTGCATTGAGGTATAGACTTCACTATGCAGATGCATTACATAAACTCCTTTCATTCAACGTTTCGCGTGACTTGATCTTGCATGCTGTTGCACAAATCATATTGTGAAAGACCAGGCCTTAAGGTTAGAGGCAGGCTTTCACTTCATTTAGTAGCTATATTCTATGCAAAGGCAGTAAGATGAATAGCCCAGGGGAGACAAGCCATACGCCTCTGCCATCCTGCCTCTCTGAAGCAGTTCTTTCATCAGGGACTGACAGAGAGACTGCCAGAGGCGGGGTCCCACGATGCCACTAACTGACCAGCCATCTGAAATCCCAGCAGCGGCAGTGGCGGCAGCTCTACATATGTGTCTCCAGCTGTGATGGATCGCTGGGGCATGTAAACACATTGGTGTCAGTGGCGAGATCCAAAGCAAAAGTGACATGGTACAAATGAACCAGGAGGAAAGGGAGGAATACCCCAGGGCTGGGCTGTTTAGGTATTACTGTTGTTGAGCGAATTTAAGAGAGAAGGGTGGGGGGTGGCGAGGTGGGGGGGTATAAGGATGGAGGTGGTTGCAATGGCAAGCCAAAGCACAGCTAAATATTCCACTCGTGTTAGTTTGTGTGCTGTTTTATACATGATGATGTATTATTAATCTCCTTCAGTAGTGAATGCTTTAATTTCCTCCTTGGCAGGCAGAAATAGGGGGAAAATAAACACGCCGCAGCCAAATATGGAGGCAAAACTGAACGCTGTGATGACATGCGTGAGACTTGTTTTGAAATAACCCTCTCTACACTGAGTGCTGAAGGATACCAGTGATGCTCTGCAGAACTGCGAGGTCTATGCAATCAACAGTTAAGCTCATGCTTAGACATCAGGGGAAATGTGTTTGTTGCACTCCAAATCCAGAGGCAGTTCTGCCCTCTGTCTTCTCCATTCATTGCTTCAGTTATGGAGAGGGAGAGTAGACGGTTCAAGTTGAGGTGTGCTGAATCTCATCTAACCAGCATAATATATGCTTGTATGTGAGCTTGCCCCTTTGGTCTCCTTTAGTGTTCTCATAAGCCCAAGGCAATTTTTTTAAAGATAGACCAAAGAGATACAGATCTATGTGTTTTGTTATCTCACAGGGATAGGATACTTTTTCCATGGGGCCTTGCTCAAACTGCACGGTAAAATGACATAAGAGTGTGTGTGTGTGTGTATGTGTGTGTGTGAATGTGTGTGTGTGTGTGTGTTTATATGTGCGTGTATATCTGCATGTCTATACGTGAAAGCAAGATAAAGAAATATGGATACATTGACATAATATTACGGTGTTATCATGAAGTGTAATAGTTGTTGTGTTGCTGGGAGCTTAGTCTGAGATTTCAGACTAAAAGAGGTCATAGGGTTGGGACAGGACAAGTATAAACAAGCCAGGGCTGTGCTCTTGGGTCACACAGCAAATATAAAAAAGACCATGTTTACACACCACCTGACATGTTCATTTTTTATATATATATGTATGTTTTCCAAACTAGCAGTTCAGTTGATGTCTGCCACCTGTCTGTGAGCCTCAAAGAGACAAGGAGACTGAGATATTTAAATCTAAATATTTTCATCACAGGAGTTTATATGTCTGATAACACTGGACAAGCAATAACAGAACTACAGTCAAATACATAATGTAGACAAATTGTTTTTGAACATAAAAAACTGAACTTAATCTCTGGTACTGTGTGTACACCTGTCCAAGACAATTATGCAGCATCAAATGGCAAGTGCATGATACACAGAGTGTACTCTAAGCTTGTCTAAACAGTAATTGAGTAATGTCTTGGCTGAAACACTGCATACCTTAACAGAGAAATCTGGTGTGAATCAATACATAGCCTTGTTGTTTGAGGTCACAGAGCGCTTCCGCATACCATGTTAAACTGCGATCTAAGCTTTTCAAAGGTGTTAGTCACTGGTTGCTGTGATGAATGGCTCCAAAGAGAATTAACTTTGAATTTACATCAAATTTAATAATATTTACATTCTGTCACTCTGTGTCCATGGACACCCATTTTTTTCAGTGCAACAGCTCACCACGTCTTTACACTTGACAAACCATATAGCCTATTAGAATAAGCACATAAACACAAGAATATAACAGATTCATTGGTATTAAGCACCTATACAATTAGCCATTCCTGAGTAATCCAGTTTATAAATCACAGGAACTTTCTGCAGTCTCCAATGCATGACACTAAAAACTTTTAGGCTAGTTCTTACTAAGTGCATTGGCAGATACTCATTAGCAGATACTCATTGGTTTACTTAGATGTTACCATAAAAAATGATCATGATCAATAGTCTATATGCTGGGACGTTAATAGGCAATGGGGGTTCAAAGAAAACATGTAGCGGTAATGGTTCAGACAAAAGGCCTTTATGAGTGCTCTACAACTAGCCTAACAGTATAAATTAATGTATCTATTCAACAGTACCAGTAAGTATATGAAACTACTTTCACCCCTGGATACAACACAGATCGAATAGCGAACTAGCAGCCAACATTAAGTGAATGAGGCATAGGAAAATGAAATTGAGAGAGAGTTCTGTGCCCCTTTCGGTTAGTGCTATTTGCTATTTGGTCTACCTTGCATCAATGTTTCTTGTTCTTTTTCTTACAAATGAGCACTCAGTGACCTCAAGCAAGAGGGCTATTGATGGATTCATACTGGATTTCTCCTTGATTTCCAAACCACCCATAATCACAATTTTTTTGTCCATTTTTGTGAATGTCTTGCATATGTCTACTTTGAAACAGATGATCGATGGAGCTTTCACTTCAAAGTGTTTGGGCACAAGATTAAGGACACCCCTCCCCTCCCCCCAGCCACCAGTTACGGTTAATATTTTTAAACTACTTAATGTAGAGTCTGCTGCGATTAACATCTTCCTACTGTGAGATGATCTGTATAAATTCTTTCAGAGTTTTTTTTTGGGGGGGCTTTTCTGTATTCATTTTTAGAGTCCATCAAGGATGTCTGTGCAATCGAAAGATGATGTTTTGTTTGATAATGAACAAAAAACAAGCAGTCTTTTTTTCTCTGTGCAAAAATGAGTACGGCTGGCCCTCATGCTAAGCGCATTACTCAGCGCTTCTTTGCCTTTCTGACGATTGATTGGCGACCTCTTTTTACACATGAGTGCGGTGGTAATTTAAGAGTGCTAATTGATGTGAAAGAAGGAAAATGCTCTTCTGAACATTTGCTTTTCCACTGTAAGGGAGGAAGACAAGCCTGCTCCACACTCTTGGTACTATTCATGCAGTCACCTTCTTTCTCTCTCTCTCTCTCTGTCTCTCTGACTGTCTCTCTACCATGAGAGAAGTGAAGAGAAGAGGAGAGGAGAAAAGAGAAGAGAGAGGGGTGCTCCGATAGAATTTAAATGTCTGAGCTCTGATGTAGCCTACTGATATGGCACAGATGCACAACAGCTGTTGATCACATTACTTAAAATAGCCGTGCACATGTCGACCTGACATGGAAATGGAAATCTCCTAAAGTGATCTAATGATAAAGATACATCCACAATCATGTCCCCGCTCTCAATTCAGTGGCATAATAAAGAAGTGATCTCATTAAACAACAGACCTCTGCTCAGGTGAAAGCAAGCAGCTTTGGTTAGATTTCTGTGGGGTTGGAAACTAAGTAGTTGCACTAATAGAGTAATCATGATAAGCAGAAAAATAGGAATACTAGGTGATTACATGGAATAGTTACAAAGATTTTTACTTAGAAGCCAAAAATCTAATTTCACCAATCTTATAAGGGCTAAGCTAAGGGCTAATATGGTTTCTGAACACAATAAAAAAATAGTAATAATCAGCCTTATTTATTTATTTATTTATTTATGTGTTCCTTGTGGGCTAAGGACTACATAGACAAGTGACAGGCAGCATATCTCTTCACTCAGCATGTAGCCCTTTCGAGCAATCCATAGCTTGACAAAAGTTCTCAAATCACCAGTGACAGGAAATGGATGCACCAAGCATTCAGGCTTGGGTCTGTGAACAGGATTTCCGCCTTGCTGCCTTTTTAGAGAGGTTTAGAGGAATTATCTCGTTGGACAGCATAAGGCACTTTGTGGGTTTATGTGACATTGATCATATTAGCTTAGCTATGGAGTGGATTACTGGGAGTGCGCACCAACAGATGCCACTAACAGGAACTATCTGTGGCCTCAGACCCCACTGTCTGCCGGCACCAAAAGGTCAAACAGCATGACAGATGGGGATGCTGATTATTTATTTATAACTTACTTTCTTCTTCTTTGTACGTGTCAGAAGTGTGTTTTAAGGCTGTTTTGTAACTCTCTCTCTCTCTCTCTCTCTTTCTGAATGTATGTGAGTTGAAAGCGAAAGGGAGAGATCTAAGTCAGGGATACCCACAGTTAATTTTTTTTTGGTCCATCTGATTGTATGTGAATCACTAGGGTTTTAATGAGAAGACTGATTGACTTATTTATGCCAAAAGCCTACTGACGGCAATTACTATTTACACTGCAGTACTGTATTTGGCCACTGGGATACCTGTTGAGTTCCTCTGAACAGGTATCCACTATCACTTACGTAACACGAGTGAGATAGTGATCCAAACGGTGGCACATCGCCATCTGGCTTACTTTGAAACTTAACGTTCTTTTGTTGTTCAAAATACTGCGGCTAGAAGAGGAAGCTGTTTGAACAATTCATTATACTTGAGTCATCCTCTGATTGCAATTGCAAGTTTCAGTGTCTGCGTGTAGACAAGAAAAACATTTTTGGCATTTTTGGCATTGTAATGTGATGTTCTGCTATTGTTTTCAGATGCTTGGAGAGAAAACAAGGTTATATAATTTCTTTAAAAAATACGAGCACATATGTACATAGCCTCAGACTCCCACTGTGCTGTGTTTGACTTCCACAATTGTAGGCTATATTAACACAAGCCACTTTTTAAATGAGTAATAATAAAGTTTGAAATGTAGCTTATTTATTAATATGTTGTCTACCATGGGAGAGTTGTCAATTATTGTGCAGAAATTGTCACACAGTCATAATAACAGTATTGCTCCATTCAAGCATAGCCTTCTCTTCAGAACAATAGCCTATTATTTGACTATTCTTAAGTGGACTAAGAAGTGAAGTTTAGTGAAAATGCTTTTGTTGTGAAATATTGTGGTGAAACTTGGTATGGCTGGTTCAGTCGCTGATAAAAAAAATATATATATTTGGCCCACGGCAATCGGCCTAGATTCATTTTTGGCCCTTGATCAGAAAGAACTTGGGCACCTCTGATCTAAGTCATAGGGTTTACGAGGCATGCGTGTAGAGGTTTTGTAAATATCAGGATCAAAATTTTACATAAGCAGGAACAGAAAAGAATCTGCAAGAATCTAGCTGTGTCGCAGTGTGCGTGACTAAATATGAATGACTTGAAAAAACATGTGGGCTGTTGCTTTCACCTTGATGTTCTTCATCATGAATGCTGAGTTTGCATTGGGCTTCAGGGGCTCTGTGTGTTGGACGTGGCAGAAAGGTTCTTGGACCCTGCAGACAAATTCCAGATCTTCTTAGTCAGCAGAGGACTGTGTGCTCGAAAGAAAGACAGGCAGATGATTGGTCAGACACCCATGTGCATCTCTTCAAAAGGAAAATAGGCTATATCTTCATAAGCACTGGGGTACTTTTCAGTATCTATCTCATGTTTTCTGAGTTGCCTTCACACAGACATATGTGTGCTAAAGCAAACATGGTAGTGAACAGAAACAATTCAATTAAATTATATTTATACAGCGTCTTTTGCAATAGAATTGTTTTTTGCCGTTTTACAACAAGGAGAACCCAAGAGCAACCTGGGCAAGGAAAAACTCCCTTGCGGTAGTTAGTCTCCTTGGGCAGATCCACGGCTCAAAGGGTCAACCCAACTGCCAGGGGTCATGTAGGAAGTACAATCAGTAGTTACCATGATAAACTACAAGTTGTTCATGATTTTAGCTGAGCATCATAATAATTCCAACATTTTGTCCCACACCTTTTTTTTCACTGTTTATTTCCATTTTGCTGCCTGGCATTGATCAGTGTTTCACACAGTTGCCAGGAAGGAAGACCAGCCAATGACCAGAGGAATTATTAGTTTAGACATTAGTTAATAAGTTGAAACTGCCATTTGTATACAGTTGTAGCAATGCCAGAAAACACCAAAAGAATTACTTTGTGAATCAATGACTGTACAGTTCAGAATAATATGCAAATTTGACAGCAAAGGTATATAAATTGTTTACTGCCAATGCGGTTTATTATTAGTTTGCTAAGGTTAGAAGAGAAGTAGGAGGTATCATTAGTAATACCTGATCAATGCTAAAGGCTAGACAAATCCAAAATAAGCATGAAGTCTACAGTCATTAATGAGCAAACAATTAATAAAATGAATGAGTTCAATACCCAGACTCATTAAGTAAATGTGAAACATATCTTACATACTGCACACAGCTAAAAGATGCTCTGTTAAGATACAGCAAGTGAATTGCATTCGACTGTCACATACAAAATACCTGAAACTACTGTTCAGTGTTTAGCAGATATGCTGTGGCATACAATCCTCCTGAACTGAAAAAAATAGCCTGGTAAACTTGCAGAGTCAATAAAGGGAATTGTGTCTTTGTGTCAGTATAACCATTACATCTGGTGTTTAAAGCTTTCAGTTTATGTTAGTGAGAAAGCTTGTGTTGACCTTTATTCAAGTTTCAGAAAAAAAAGGCACCATGGTAGGAAACAGATTCTGTATTTTGAATAGACACCACAGGTCGCAGGAACATTTTGTGAGAAAACGAAACCGTGGAATAAGGTATTTCTGTTTGCCAAAGTGTAAAGTAAGCTAACACAACAGGTTGATAATTAGGAGTGAGGCCTGACAAGTTCACTAACCCATTGGTAGATGACTTCAAGATTAACTACAGGTCTCTAAAACATTTGTTAATTATATAAATATATTTAACTACATTTAAAACTTAAATAATTTACTAAAAAATTATCTGATTTCATTACAAGGCTCTTCTCAAAGGTAGCATTAAGCTGCCTGTAAGACAGTAAGTTAGGCTGACCTTGCTTTGCAGTGTTATGGCCCTGTATCACTGTTCAGGTCTCAGATCACCATCGCAGCCAATCATCATTAACAAACAGTAGTGCCTCCTCTGAAGACAATGTATTGTGAGAAAAAGTGATGAACCCCATAAGCTGAATATATCATGTATGACTTGATAAAAAAACAAACAAAAACTTCAAAAATTACATTTCTGCAACCGTGTCTTAATCAACTTTTTTTCCATGAGAAGAAATTAACACAGGGGTTGGAGCCAATACTCAGCAAGAGGGCACCCCTGCTGACTGCAAGCCCAATAGGGGGGATGGGGGAAGAGGCCATGGTACATAGGGGGCAAGGCCATCTGGATGGAAAAATATCTGTGGTGGACCAGACACTGCTGGATGTTAATTGGCGTTTTGTTGGACAGTGAGATTACTCTCAGACCTGGCCTATGGTTCTATGCAAATGCATTGTAGACAGAGAGTGTGTATCGAGAGTGTGTAGTGCTTAAAGGAGAAATCTGGTGTGAATCAAATCATAGTCCTGTTTGTCAAGGCCACAGAGTGCTGTTGTTAGGAAAGAGAAAGACCAATTTTGATACAACATAGACCCAATAGTGTCTCGGCAGCGAACACCAACCGAATGAGGCACAGAAACTCACTTTCAGTTTAATATTCCTATGTCCCATTCAGTTCACATTAGCCGTCAATTCACTATTCAGTTTTAGTTGTATCACAGACAGCACTAGGTGACCTCAATCAACAGGACTCTGATTCACACCAGATTTTTTCTTTAAAGAAGGGATATGTACAATGCACAATAAAATACCACAAGCATATTTACATTTGTGTGTGTGTGTGTGTGTGTGTGTGTGTGTGTGTGTGTGTGTGTGTGTGTGTGTGTGTGTGTGTGCGTGTGTGTGTTTGTGTGTGTGTGTGTGCTTGTACATACAGTACTCCTGAACATAATTATAGCATGCATGTGTAAATCTGTATAATCCTTATAAGGCATTACACTATGAGAGGATAATACCAGAGGTCCTTCATTTCACCCACTGTGACCATTCTAAATACTACTGCTTTGACTTTGATTACTTTGTGTTTTTGCAGCACTCTGCACATGTACACGTAGGCATACAGTATGTGCTTGCATTCACACACACTAAGTTATATCTGTTTAATTTCTTCTTTTATACTTGCACATACTTATTTTATATTATATTCTATAAGCTTAGTGAATATTTTGTCAATTTTGTTATTGCTGTCTGTCTAATATTCAACATGCCATTGCCAAAGATACCAAAGATGTCAAAGATTTCTATTTTAAGCGATCTGAGTCCAGATTAATATTTTCCTCCCAAAAATATTCTCAGTGTCTCAGTATTCTTCAATTATGAGGTGACTTGTAAGGGTCACTGAGGACACTGTTTTATTTCCTCAATACAAAACATTCATCAATGCTCCTGTCCCTACAGAACAAATAGAGCCATAAGTCTGTTCCTTTTCTCACAAGAAATCAGACGTCTGCCTGTGTGGCTGAACAAGCGGACTTGTACAAGTAGAATAACACCACCATCCCTTAAATGTCAACAGCAGCGCTGTTAAAAGGTAAGGGCTAAGCTGATGGTCTTGAAGGTCAACCTCAAACACTTTGATGGTGAAGGGGCATAAAGAGCCTCATCTTTGTGCAATCACCATCTATTATGAGGAGCACTAAAACCCTCATGCACTCCCATCCCTTTTAACAGGAGCATAGAGAGGTCAGTGTGGAAGAGACTAGAGGACTAGCAGGACTAGTGGACCAAATGGATTCACTGCCTGAGAAACATGTGACCTGCCTTGTTGCATGCTCATTATTATATGGACTGTTCTTGTGATTATGACAGTGATGAATATCATTCTGGAAGTGTTGCTATCAGTGAAAGTTGAGGCAGAGATTTAGGTGGCTTGTTAGGAGAAATTTAAGCAGCTAATGGAAGTGGAAAGAGCTGAAATGCATTAAAGCACCTTGGGGGGAAAAATTATTCATAAAACACAGCTCCTATCGAGACTGAACACATTTGACATACTGTTAATAGTTAATATTGGCTCTCCACAGTATGACTAACTGCATCAAACAACATTTTACCTAAATATGGATAATCATATTGTACATATTGTAATCATACTTACCAATTTTCATTAGTTAGCTAAGTTAGTGCTGTCGCAGTACCTCTGCACAGTGTTGCATTTTGTTACAGTCAGGGTACTTTCCCAAGCCTTCAGTTTCCCCAACTAAATTTTCTAGCAACCAATCAGTGAACTGAAGCTGAAGGCAAAAGCAATAGGTTCAAACAAAGTGCCCCTCACTGCAAAGTAAATGCATGAGAGTGTCCAGACCCTTTGAACAAAGAGAAGCGAAGTGAAAGAGTCTGGTCCACTAAGCTAGTTCATTTTGCCTGTATGAACATTTCTTAACTTACATTGACTAATATTGTATTTTTATTTAAATGAATAGTACTTAAAAGTGTCTTTTTAAAAAAAAAAATATTTTGCTTTGCCACAACAAGTGTGAACTTGTCCTTAGAGTTTTTCCTAGCAACTCATTAATGCTTTCAGGCCTCGGAAACTTTAACACAAAGGGGAAACTCTGAGGAGGCTGCAGGCTGTGCTGCAGATGACGCTCCCTCAGTGAAACAGCCACAGGGAGTTACCAAGCTAATCTTCCTGCGTCCAACAGTTTCAGGCAAACACTGCCGGAAATTAAGTGTTGCAACATTGTCTGTTTAGCAATGCGCAGCACCACACCCATGAGCTGATCTGAGAAGCACTTGTACTGGAGGCTGGAGATATGCATATGCTGACCATAGTGCTCATGTGATAGTCTGTAAAACCTGACACAGCCAAGTCACACAACTTTGGAGAGGTGTGGAGACCGGAGCATGTGTGTGTGTGCGTGTGTGTGTGTCTGTGTGTATTCCTGACAGGCATTTCAGCTGGGTCCAAAGATTAATCACAGCAACTATTGGATAAAGATAATGATAATGTAGTGAGGTTTATACTAAATACAAAATAGCAAAAAAAAAAAAAAAAAGAAAGAAAGAAAATGCCACCTGATGCAAAATACTGTTCTACAAAGCATCAGCACCCTAGAGACAAGGAGAGATTATAATAAATTCTGTTTTTCTATTACGCGTTGAAACTTCATGCCTGGCATTACTATAATCTAATTAAAGAGGTACAGACATTCATGCACCGCTAATTTGTCACTCACACTAGAGCGGTTTTGGTGCATAATCTTTCTGACATGTTGGTGGGCAGGCGCATCTTTATTTGCAAACACAGCACAGTGGAACTTGCATTCCTGTGCCACTGCTCAATTACCGTAGCCGTCAGTGTGCTCACAGACCTTCCTTTAAGCAACAGATACTCCATTACCTTCATTATAAACAGCCATCATTTCCATATGCACAGAGCCTTGTGCTAGGCCTAAGGAGACATCTGTTCCATGGGCATTCAGAACCATATGCTTCCTTCAGAAGAGGTTAGAGATTCAGAGTGATGGATTCTTCAGCTGAAACACCCACACTTCTGCACCCTGTAAAGCTATATTTGATTTACATTTGTGCATAAGAAATAAGAATATTATGTGTTTGATGTTCCTTTTTGCTCATCAGATGGGTGCCCCCTCATGAACTGGATCTTGCTGGAGATTTTCGCTGTCACAAATTTTTTGCACATGAATCTTTTTCAAACTTAATATAACTTCAGGTTTATACAACTTCAGCCTTATTGTTACCCAAATTACGATTAGGGCAAGAGCTCGACATTACTGGTATTACCTACCTATTAATATGTCATGATGTAGGATGATTCTATGCCTTGATGGAAAAGTATAATAATTTCAATAGAAAAGTGTGAAATGTAGATCAGATTCCTTGCAAATCTAAATGTAGAAATATGACTTAAATTACTTGAATTAACACATCTAGCAGGCAGAAATGTTTCAGCTGAATTTCCAGGTAAAATCATAAAAATAAAATGAAAGTAGTAAATAATAGCAAAAGTATATTATTATCATTATTATTGTTAATAATAATAATAATAATAATAATAACAACAATAATAATAATAATAACCATGGTATCCCCCCCATCCTCTATTATCAAATTGTCGGCACATATCCACTCCCTCCTATGTTTCATAAGCTACAGCTCCACATCCAAAACAAACAGTCTTTCATCAAACCATCACTAGGTTTGACAGTATTTGGCATATTCATTTCACACACTCCACGACAGAGTAAGTAAATGAGTGCCATCATATTCAGTCAGCCCTGTTACAGTTCTGGGAGGAAAAACAACTTGAGAAGTCCTCAGAAACGACAAGCTGTGTTTGTATCATGTAGCCCCTATAGCCTTACTACTGCTCAGTATTATATCTCTTTACAGGTACTCTCCTAAGGCTTCTAGCATCCAATCACAAACAGAAACTGAAGGCAGAACTAGTAAGTTTAAAATTCAAAGTGCTCACCCAGAGTGTCCATGAGAGTGTCCATGACACAAAGTAAGGTGCCCACCAGACTAAAGGTTTTGTGCATAGCATTTTGAAATGACTATGCCTACTGACATGCCATATTTCACATTCATGTTGTCCATTATGGATCTTACACACAGACTTGGGAATAGCTGTTTCAGCTTTGGCATGCACAGTGTAATATTCTAGAATGCTATTTCAGAGGAGCTGGCCTTTCTCAAAGAGCCTGCAAAGCTGTGAGAAGTTAATCAGACTAATGAGGTGATACTGGAATAACTCCTGTCCCCTTAAACCATTGCTAGGGAAAAAAAAACTTCCCATCTCTCTAGAGGGGTCCTTGAACATGGGGATAAGAACAAGTGAACAGGGGCTTTTGGGATGCTAAGAGGACCTTTTCAAAGCAAGGAGAAGAACACGCTGACATCAGCAGTCAGACAAGTTTATTGCATTGCCTCAAGGCACTTTTCACTTATTTATCTCCCTCCAGATTTTTTTCCCTTTATTTTATTTTATTTATTTATTTATTTTTTGGGGTGTGTATTTTTGGCCGAACACAGGCCAACTCTCTCAAAGCCCTGACACATTGCTCAGCTTGAGAGCGCAGGGCAGGGGACTGGCAGGAGTCATCAGTTCAAAGCAATCAGATCCCCCTGGGGGGCCCAAATCAGCACCTGGCCACACATCTGAGAACAAGGCTACCCAGACTGTTGGGCCTCCTGCTGGATGACCAGAGATGGACTCAAATGTCCACTCAGATGGACTAAACAAAGATACAAGCCTAGGCAGGTCAACCTCTGAACCTGAAATGTGGTGCTATTTTGCAGAGTGTAGCCTCAGACTTCTGGATGGTATTGCTGTCTATCAATGACTTTCATGTCACTGTGCTTTACTGACAATTGAGAATCCAGAACCTCTGCCTGTTCTGCATGTTTACCTTACTCCTATTAACAAGGGGATGTAAGGATGAAGGACGGGAACGAAAGAAGAATGTCCAAACAGGGAATGCATTGACATTGCGCACATGAAAGTAAGAATGTTCAACCTTAGCTTACAGGAGAACATCTAACCTTAGCTTGTAGGAGAACGTCCAACCTTAGCTTAGAAGATAATCAGAGATAGGAAAAAGAACGGGGCACATGTAATTGACACAATGCATTGATCACTGATCAAATAGCATCTTTTAAATGCTTCCTGATATTAGATGGCTTGTACTCGGCATTTGTTTTTTTTTTAACGCTTTTGCAGAGATCATTGTAGGTTAACGTCATTAATGCGTGTAGTGGTTTGGCTAATTTGAAAATTTCTGTGCTTGTTTCATCAAGTGCAAGGCGAATGTATGGCAATCTCTTTAATAGAGATTAGTTGGTAGAGCTTTGGGTTCAGTGGTGAGCTACTCATTTCCCAAAACTTAATGCTTTTAACTCCGGAAGGCGAGACGCTGAGGGCGAAAATACTGGCTGTCGTCGACTTTAATTGAAACAGTTAGGCTCAGCCATTCACAAGTAATTTGCAATTTTCACACCGAGAAAACATCAGAATCTAGTATCATTTTCCTGCTGTTGCCACTTCAAGGATGGAGCTCTTCTGGATTTTAAAAGTACACCTGAGTTCTCCGTGACTCACTTCATCTCCTCTGGACATGATGAACTGAATCCTGAGGGCATGCACTGTGGAACGATAATCCTTTAGATGTGTGATTAATGCCTTTAAGACTGCAAATGAACCCAACCGCACATCCACTGTCATGAATCACAACATTCATAGTCCTTGCCTAAACTGCATGACACCTACCTGCAGCATATACCAGATGAGAGAGAAATGACCGAGCCAATTGGAATACCGTTCCTCTTTTCATTTATGGCTATATCATGCATTTAACTCTTATACAAATATACTGTCATGAGGTCAGAGTCATATGCCTTCAAGATGTATGCCTAGTCACTGTCAGCATGTCAGTGTGTGCCCAAATCTAAAGAGGCTCTCAATTCTTTACATAGCACCAACTATTTATTCTGTGTACCTGTTCCATTTCAAAAGGCATGGCATAGATTTACCAAATTTGCAGACAGTGTGGTAGCTAGCTTGTGTTTTTTTTCTTTCCCTCTTATGTATCACTGGTGTTTTAACACATTTCTGTGTGTCAGGCTGGATTATGCCCAAAGCTTTCGTTGACTATATAAGTCAGGAAGTTTCCAGAGTGTCCATTAGGGTACATGCTGTCACATTCAATTCCCAAGCATGATTGAGCAGCAGATGTCTAGAGTGTGTATATGTGTGTATGTGTGTGTATGAGAGAGTGACAGAGAGAGAGAAAGAGAAGAGAGACACAGAAGCAGTAAGGCAACAATGCCACATAGCCACACAGTGAATGTGAGGATGAGGCCTTTGCACAGTGCTGAATCTGTATAGCCAACACAATTCAACACAGTGCACTTGATGAACTCAATGCTTCATTTAAGTATGTGGAGTTTTTAATACCTCACTGTGTAACAGAGTTAAAAAGAACCCAATTTCGATAAATTTAATTCTTCCAAAATTACTGTATACTTATTATATTGTAATCTCTATTTTTCTATCTTGCTGTTTTTTACATGTTATAAAGGTTTTGAAGTCCCACTCATTCACTCCAGATTAAATAAGAGACTTTGCTTGAGAGATGTTGCTTGCTTTTCCTGACTTTGTTTTATGCTTTCTGCAGATGTGAAGTGGTCTCAGTTGCCATACTCATCAAGTGAATTTTTAGTTTGTGAATGCAGGTATGCAGTTTTTTGTAACTGTGAAAGAATTTGTCAAGGTTAGAAAGATTGGAGACCTCCTCTTGGTGAATGAAATCTATACGATCATAACTCTCAATGTGAATTTTCTTTTAAAACAATGTTTTTCCCTAATGATAGATTTGAGCACACTGTTAGTACAATGAGTACACTATTAGCCAGTCAGAGTTCCAGTCTGCTGAGATGTGATGCAGTGAAAATTGCCATACTCATGAAGCAGTCCATGCGCTTTTATTCACCACTACTTCTGAAGTAAATTGCACAATAAGGTTGTCACAACTGTAATGAAGGACTGGGTGTATGAAGCGGCAGGTTGTCTAAAACTCATTAAAACACAAGTTCTCAGCTATTCTACAGTATTCCGCATGGGACAGCTAGGATCCCAAACCAACTTCCTTCCTTCCTTCCCTCCAAACACCTATGTGCTAGTGAGTAAAGCTAGCACTCCAGGGTTTTAGTTCACTTGCTAGCATGCTCAACTCCCAGTCTGTGCAGGTTCTCATTAAACTTTCATTTGTAAAGACATGAAACTCACTGAGTGGTCAGTAATGTTCACTGATACACTGACACAAAAAAACATTGCAAAGTGTGTCTTCCGTCAGCTTGTATTGCTTTAAACTCTTAGGTGGAAGTTTACATACAAGTTTGAAAAAAGTCCACAATTGAAAATGAATGGTCAAAAACCTGTTGGAAACCATACTTTGCAGCGATTTTTGTGTCAGCGTATCAGTTAACATTACTGACCACTCGGTGAGTTTCTCATCTTTCACAAACTAAAGTTTAATAGGTTTGAGGAAAGGCTGCAGCAGCGCACCTATGTTATTCTGTAGGTGGGGGGAACTACTGCAACAACTGAAAATTCTCAGAACACTGACATTGATCAAAATTTTAATCTTAACCATTGTATTTCATCATAAACATAAATTTCAGGAGAAAATAAGGCTTTGAGTGTAAAAAATCGAACCTACCCTTTAACTAGGAGGCTAGTTGAAGAGTTATCAATGGCTTTATCAATAGATGCTGTGACCACAGCACTTCCTTAATCGTCTAGATTGTCAGGAACAGCCAATCAATGCCTGAGACTGCTGGTGGATTGGGGGCACATAGATTATTCGGTCAATGCACTCACTGATCAAAGTGCAAACCATGGGAGTAATTAGGATAAGCACATAGCAACATGGAGGACATTGGAGGTTGAAAGGAAAAATGTGCTGTGTTCTAGACTGAAGACTACCAGCATCAATTTGCTGGCCTTGATTTGACAGCCATGACTCTGTTGTAACAATTATGAAAGCATGGACTGAAGTTTAACCAGAGGGGTGTTTTTGTCCACACACCTGAGACTATTGAAAGTGAATTTTGACATGCTAAAATAAATTTGATGTAGGTGAATAGAAAATTCATGTTACAATTTTTTTTCGGAATATTCAATAGCTTATTGGTCACAGGTTCACACCATTCATCCAGTTTGTTTTGGTTATATAACTTATTTCATACAGATTTTAAAGTGTGAAAACCTTTTGATACATTTTATCTAGACCTATGTCATTGATGTCTGATTTACCTTGGGTGGCATTGACAGTGTTGCCAGTAAGACTGAGTTGTCATGGCAATAGGTATTTGGTGGTGTAATTATTGGCATGAATGCTGATCCAGGTCACTTTAACAGCACTGGTAATGTGTATAGAATACATCTGAATGAACACACACACACACACACACACACACACACACACACAGGGCCCTATCATGCCGCGGCGCACTGTGCATTCACAACATGCGCATGGTGTCATTACTATTCTGTGCCAGCGCATCGTTCATTTTTTCCAGCAAAAAAATCACGTTGTCTAGATAGCAGATGACACTGCGCCGTCATGGGTGTGTCCGCGAAAAGAATAGGTGTGGTCTGGCGCAAAGTGTGCCAGATGCTATTACAAGGACGCAAAAATTAAATCCGCCAGTGACCAACAAAACCCTGGTCTGTCGTCAGTTGCGCATTTGCAGTTGCGCACAGCGCTTTGGGATATGAAAGCGTGCACAATGCGCGAACACCATGCTTCTCTCATCAGCAGGAGCTCTCAGCAGTGTTTATACAAAAGTTTTTCATGTGGAGAAAAAGATTATGGAGTCCCTGGAAATATGAAATATAAATGTACATCACATATATCACAATATTTATTAATTTGCGTTGAAAGCTTTTGTTTCCCCTGTCTTCTAACATCATTGTACCGCTTTCGGCACTGTTCGGATGTTCTTTTTTGCCAAAGGCGGAGGACACAACTAAGGATATTTCCTCCCATACTTCCTTGACCCGTGGAGGTTTGGGGGGATTCTTTCCATCCCCGAAGATAACCTGTTCACGCGCTTTTACCTCACGCAAAAACGCTTCTGTCTTCCGGGTAAATTCGCCATCGTAATAGCAACACAGCATGGAAAATGCACCGCTGGCTTTTAAAGGGAATGAGAGTATA
This sequence comes from Tenualosa ilisha, assembly GCA_015244755.2. Classification (NCBI taxonomy): domain Eukaryota; kingdom Metazoa; phylum Chordata; class Actinopteri; order Clupeiformes; family Clupeidae; genus Tenualosa; species Tenualosa ilisha. Next base: position 4,912,702 of record PYXC01000629.1, read on the forward strand.
AATCCTGATTGGTTAATTGTATGTTACGCCCAAAACACACCCATGACTAATGAAGTACTTTAAGACCAACCCTTTTGAACTACGCGCCTGGCGCAATGTTCGCTTTTCCCGCCGTCAAAATACCAAATTGTGTCGGGCACGCCCCCAAAGCAACTTGCGCGACAGACTTTAGACAATGCGCATATGATCGTGAAAATAGAGCCCACAGTGTTATAAATGTAATTTATGAACAATTTGTGAATTTATGAATGTACTAATGTTAATTATATGACTACCTCAACATTTAGTATATTTTTATATATTAGGGCTGAGACTTTATCATATTATTAAGATCATTTAATAATAATGAATGAATGAATTAATTACAATTAATTTCTTAATAGTAGTAATAATAACAACAACAACAATAATATAATAGTAATAATAATTTATTTTTGCACTCCAAACAGTGCAGAACGTTTCTGTAGTTTCTGGGCTCTATTTTGACGATCATATGCGCATTGTCTAAAGTCAGTCGCGCAAGTTGCTTTGGGGGCGTGCCCGACACAATTTGGTATTTTGACGGCGGGAAAAGCGAACATTGCGCCAGGCGCATGGTTCAAAAGGGTTGGTCTTAAAGTACTTCATTAGTCATGGGTGTGTTTTGGGCGTAACATACCATTAACCAATAACTATTTATACTCTCATTCCTTTAAAAGCCAGCGGCGCATTTTCCATGGTGTGTTGCTATTATGATGCCGAATTTACCCGGAAGACCGGAGCGTTTTTCGATGGAAGAGACCGATCTGCTAGTGCGTGAGGTAAAAGCGCGTGAACAGGTTATCTTCGGAGATGGAAAGAATCCCCCAAACCTCCACGGGTCAAGGAAGTATGGGAGGAAATATCCTCAGTTATGTCCTCCGCCTTTGGCAAAATAAGAACATCCGAACAGTGCCGAAAGCGGTACAATGATGTTAGAAGACGGGGGAAGCAAAAGCTTTCAGCGGCAATATTATTGTGATATATGTGATGTACATGAAAAACTTTTGTATAAACTCTGCTGCGCGCTCCTGCTGATGAGAGAAGCATGGTGTTCGCGCATTGTGCAGGCTTTCATATCCCAAAGCGCTGTGCGCCCCTAAAATAGCTTTTCAGCAATGCGCAACTGACGACAGACCAGGGTTTTGTTGGTCACTGGCGGATTTCATTTTTGCGTCCTTATAATAGCATCTGGCACGCTTTGCGCCAGACCACACCTCTTCTTTTCGCTGACACACCCATGACGGCGCAGTGTCATCTGCTATCTAGACAACGTGATTTTTTGCCGGAAAAAATGAAGGATGCGCTGGCACAGAATAGCAATGACACCATGCGCATGTCGCGAATGCACAGTGCGCCGCGGCATGATAGGCCCCTCTGTGTTTCTGCAGAAGTCCCTGATATATCTGTAATACTGATGCACAGGACATAACACAAGTACAACCATAGAAACTGATGAAGAGACAACAAAATTCATCAGCTTTATGACACTGAAAAACAAGCAAAAATTGATTTATTGGAGAAAGCCGGAGGTCTTGGTGTGACTGGGGATCATTGAACCTCAGTAAGCAATACAAATTACATTGGTGTGACTGCACACATTATAGCATCTTGTCTCTTTCGCCCTATGCAGAAGACGACCACCGGGCACTATGCTGAAAACTGGTAGAAGCATAAGCCTGGGGGATTCAACTAAAGATTACCATAATTCAGTCATATACCAAATTCCGAAATATACCAAAATCCAAAAATTTTAATTGAAAAATGTTGCTTCTCATGTCAAATATTGATATGTGATTAATTTAGATTAATGAATTACTAATATTACAAACATATAATTAATTTTGATTAAATAATTACAAATTTATTCTTTAATAAATCATATCCTGGTACAAAAAATGCCTCCCAGTGGCTCCCAACTTTTTTTCTTCATTTGCAACAAGCAAAATCATTGCCCATCACTTGCTTTTGTGAGTACTGATTTGGTTTGGTTTTATCACGGGGGCATCAGCAAGCACTGGGTTTTTGGCCGATACTAAAAAAAAACTGGCAAGTGCCTCATTATTTTTGGATTGAGAAGGGTGGTTGCACATTATCTAGAGAAGCACATTCATGAATTTTCTTACTGCCTGAAAGGTTGCATTTAAATATGGCATTCTGAGAGCTCAAATTTTACAAAGCTCTCTGCAGATTCTGCACAAGCTTAGCCACTGTCTTGTTGTCAAAGGCACTGTAATCTGTTTAAGACCAGACAGACGATGAAACAGAATACTTAGGACTAGATCAAATAATACCACTCTGGGTCAAATATGGTCATGAAAAATTAAACTTGCCGCTACTCCGTGAGATTCTGAGTGAACTTACTTCTAACATTTATTCCACTGTTTGTGAGGCACAATCATTTTGATCTGCTCCTGTAAGTGGATCCTATTTTGGGGGGTTCACCCCCCCCCCCCTCCATCCCCAAATCTATGAACACTCAAAGGTTAGGTGTGCTTACTTTGATGAAAGAGGATTTTTCCCCCTCTTTGTTCCCCCTCTTTCCTCTTTCAAGGCTCTCTTGTGTATTCCCCTTTCTTTCATGGTAGGGTAGGCTTTTCAGGCAGCATTGTCAGGCTCGTTTAAATATTTCATGGCGAGGGGGGAAAGAAACAAAGAGACCAAGTTGAGGTTAGTGTCCCTCTCCCATCCAGTTTTTAGGTATATTTCTCAACAAATGGTGAGCGGTGAGCTAGAATGGAGCTTTTCGCTCCTGCTTCTGTTCTCTCCTCTGCCTGCCATGTCTCAGAGCTGAACCGCATCGCTCCCTCGTGACATTTTAAATTTTGCTGCAGCTGAGCATTCGCTGTCCTGGAATAACAGCACCCAGGTGGATTAACCTAACCACTCTCACTTCAGCCTCTTTAAGCTCCAATTGTGTCTTTTGTTTTTTCTTTTTCTTTTTTCCACATACTAAAATATTCATTGTCATCCAAAGTGTGTGTGTGTGTGTGTGTGTGTGTATTTCTGTGTGTGTGTGTGTGTGTGTGTGTGTGTGTGTGTGTGTGAGGACACAAGAAGTAGAAAGAGAGCGAGTGTGTGCCAGTTTTACAGTGCATTTGGTGAAATTGATATTTGTGGTTAGTGCCTAGACAGGCTACAGTTTCTAAAATAATTGCCATATAAAGTGCTGAGGTCTTATCAAGTCTTGTTCATCAGTTCAGCATTAATACCCAAGCTGTTGAATGCATCCATGCATATTTTCAGGTCATAACTTTTATAAAGGTGTGCCTCCTTTGGTTCTCCAAACAATTATTGGTCTGTGAACTCAATATACGTCAGGTTTAATGAATAGATGTGTGAAGAAACAGAGAGTGTCCTGAGAAAACAGCTCCCTCTTCTGGTCAAGCAAAACACACTAAGGCTGTGTGGGAGTGTGGGAACAGATTAGGTTTGATATTCCTTTGTCTATTTATGAATAAAAATAATCTGGAGAGCTAATGAGGTAATGCATGAAAGTGGTTATCTGCTGTAAAAGTTTTTTGTATACAGAAAGCAATTCAGATAGTTATTTGTCACGGTCATAGGTTATCATTGTATAATTGGCTCAGGTCAAATGTAGTTAAGGAAATAAAGCAGTACACACATACATACACACAAACAGTGTGTGTGTGTGTGTGTGTGTTAGAGATAGATAGAGAGAGAGAGAGAGAGAGAGAGAGAGAGAGAGAGAGAGAGAGAGAGAGAAAACAAACACCAAAGACACAAACACACACTCTCATACACAAGCACATGTGTGCCTGCCCACTGAGTCTATTGATTCGGTTCATTCCTATGGTATTAAATTCAACTCATCTGTGACCCATAATCATGTTCTGTCTGTTACACAGTGCGAGTGAACCAGAATTAAAAAGCGAAATCGAAAAAAACAATGAAATTATCGGTATTATGCCTGGTTGCTTGTCACAATCCAATTAATCCAGTACTGTTTAGCACGATTCAAATCCCTTCTCCCTTGGTCCCAGTTCATCTGGAGAGGCTAATCTATGATTATGTTTGTTTGTGCTGTTCCTATGTGACTTGGATCTAATTGGAATACATTGCTTTAAAAAATAAATGAATAAAACTTCCACTGCCTACTTTGTCAGTGCCCCGCAGTGTCACTGAGTATGAAGCCATGTTTAAAAGGAATATGAGACAGATTGAAATTGCTCTCTCTATTAGTTGCTAAATGGCCATGAAATTGCATGCATTGAGCTAACAAGCAGGTATCCTCACGAGTATGTGCTGTTGACAGTGTTGGTAAACTAAACAAGCATGGACTGATAAACAATGGGTAGCTGAAAGACCAAGTGCAAAACAACAACAAAACAACAACTACAAAAATTACAATACACATACGCACGTACAAACACACACTAACACATCAATCTTTCTCATATGTGAAGACTCATATTTGCATATGCACACACAGAGAACCTTCTCACACTACCTCATCCATGTTTGGCCAAAGTGTCACTTTTACTGGTGGAGTGAAGAGGTGATGTAAGGTGCAGAATAACACAGCTGCCCTCAGTTCATTTATAGCTGACACTATCCTTCCCTCTGCATTGATGTAAAATTTTCACAGTAATTGTGAAAGATATGCTTTTTAGACCTCACATTTTTCTAAACTTCCTAAAGATTCACTGACAAATAGATGCTGGTGTGGTGGATCAGCAGAAATAGCACTTACCTAGCTTCAGTTCTTGAAGCCGAGTTGTGAGTCTGTCACATTGGTTAAAGGTGTCAGCTAAATACAGGTCAAATTTAAATATATTATGGTTTTGTATGTACTGTGTGTATTCTGTGGGTGTAATCATTGTTCTGCCATTGTGTTTCAACAGAGAAAAATGATTAAAATTTAATCCCAGTTACGATTGAATAATTATTCACAATTTAATAATGATTTAATAACGATTCACTCATTTTTAGTGGTGCTGTCATAAACGCTCAGTTGTTGGGCTTTTATAAACAGAGGAACATGGTGTGTATTCCAGTTAAGGACCACAATGGGCTCTGCATCTATAAGTTAAAGGCCTGTTTCTGTCAGCAGTGCTTTTTCTCTGGCTCTCTGCGTTGCCACATGCATTTCGTGAGATAGGGACCTCAGTGTGAGCCAAAGCAAGGCTGGCACAGACAAACTCTGAGAAATTTGTTTGTCAGCCAGTTGGCTTTCAGGGCAAAGACTGTTATTTCATCCAATCTCTCTCTCTCTCTCTCTCTTTCTCTCTCTCTCCCTATCCCTCTCTTTTCCACTCTCTATGTCTTATTTCTTACACACTCTCTCTGTCACACACACACACACACACACACACACACACACACACACACACTCTATCTATCTCTCTTTTTCTTTTTTACTTCATTTGACTCCAAAATCACTTGAACCCGCTTAGCTATCAATGGCAGGTCCTGTCAGTGGGGTTCTGCCTGGGCTTTTTCACCTGCAGGGGCCCTGGGAGATAGCCTTCTCTGGAGCTAACCGATATGGACTGCAGCCCAATTTCCTTTGGCTAATTAGCTTTGCCGTATTTCACTGCCCACCCTTATCAGCCCTACAGCCATGTCTCTCCCCCACCCTTGCAGCACACTCTTCCCCTCCTCTCTCCCCAACTGCGCTTCAGTTCTGCAAGGCAGCTCATCCTGTCAGGGACGCCTTGACTGACGTCTCCTTGGAACACCACCCAGCCTGAGCCTCCATGCACAATCAGAGTTAGTATCATTGCCTGGGCTGCGGCATGTAAGGTCACACACTCGATGGGGCAACATGGAACATTCTGGCATGCTCCCTCCATTTGACTGGTCACATTGCGGAGTGCGCCATGTGGAGGCGACAGCAGATTTACGCCGTTGCCAGTTTTCTATTGTCAGGCCAGAAGAATGTTAGTTTCACTGAGGAGAAGCTAGTCATGACAAAAAAGTCGCTTGGAAAGGCAGACAAATACAAAGGCTTCTATTCTATAATATGCTGTGTAGGAAGCAGCATGAGAAAAGGAGAACAGATGATGGGAATGAAACCCATTTCAAAGAGCTCTCCCTGTGGAAGCACTACTGCAACAACAGTTTTGCCACCACTAATTTAGAGAGCAGTGCAGTATGTACACCAGTATAAGAGGATGATAATGAACAACTATGTCAATCAAGCAAAATCAGCTGTAGTGACAGACCTGAACACTGAATAACTCTTTTAATGTGTGCAGCGCAGTGCAATCATATAGTCTGTAATCAAGTAGCACTAACATGATCCCCAGTGAATATAATGTTGTCTATGTTTTACAGTCAAGTCACATTTAGCCTGAAATGGTTAATAGTGGAAATAATTCAACATTGCTGCCTTCATGTGGTATGCAATTGCACATGAATGCCCCCTGGATAAATGCTCTCCACTGGAGAGCTGGGCGATCATTTTAATACATAGCTCGGGAAGATTTTTTTCTGTCTATGGGCAGATGACCTAGTGTTTCCATTGACCCGCATTCATTGTGTCGGAATCAAATAATTTTAGCAGGTCAAGATAAAATGGGTGTTCGCGACGTTTCACTCCGCTACGACAAAAAAGCACTTCACAACACAATGACACAAAAACACTCGCAACAACAATTCACTTGCAATTTCCCCACAAAACTTCAATTGTTATGTTGCTATAATATTGTTATAAATGTGTTATGACAACTACTGTCATGCAACTACGCGTAATCTCTACGCAATGTGAATGCAGACACACTCAGTGCAGAACCATAACAGGTAAACGGCAGCGACAAGGTAACGCAGTGCTTTTTGCGCAGAGCCATAAATCAACCGATAGGCTCTGACACGCAATTGACATAAACGTGGTAAACTGCCGCCTAACTTGTGGTAAAAGGTGTCTTTGGTCTCTTTTCTACCATAGTCTCAAGTAATGTAAAGATTTAGAGAGCTTTGTCCAGGGATGAAAGAGTTCCTCTTTGCCATAAATAGAAAAGGCAGAATACAACAACGATTGTAGATGCTTCATAATGGCATTTTAAAAAGAGCTGATGGACACGTTGAGAGTAAAAGGAAAAGCCCAAACCACAGTGGATTTGAAGCAAGGGGAGTGTGCAAAACTTGTGCGCCGAGGATGTGAGTGTGTGTGTGGTAATCGTGTGGTCGGTCATCCCTGGGCATCCCTGTCATAGACAACCTATGGCAACCACACATTTTCACATTGGGTGCATAGGAAACCAAGGAGCTCCACTTTGCTGAAGTCTGTGCTAACCAGGGGCATGTGTGAAATTCTTCACAAAAAATAAAGAGAATTCCTGAACTTTAAATGTGTGATTAATTGGGACTAATTGTGATCAACTGAAATTTTCCGTTGATATTAATCAGATTATTTCTTTTAATTGACAGACAGCACAACAAAAAAGAATGCATTCAACTTAGTAACTGCAATATCTTGAGCACTTACAAAGATGAACGCCTTCTGGAAATTACTATCAGAAGACATCCTTGGTATTGTACACTAAGGTGTTTTCTTGAATAATCTTTACTTATCACTCAGTCCATTGTGTGCATCCAGGTTTACAAGGATGATTTGGTCATTTAACATCTGGTCACGTAGACATAACCTGTTTATTCAATGATTTTCTTTTTACAATTTAACAGGTGTGCTTATACATTTAGTTTTATGCTGCATTAATTTTAGTTTATTGTTCATTTGTCTGTTCATTAATTGAGCATATAATTTCTTGTGTGACTTGCCATTAGATTTTATCAGTAATAATTACATCAATTACTCTCTGTACTGTCATAATTTCTAAACATCTATAAATATTTTTGCCTCTGGTAATATCTAAACACCTATAAATATTTTTGCCTCTGGTGTTTGAAGAGATAGTCTTTATTTTCAGCATCTAATCATCTGTACAGCTAAAACAAAAGGCATCATTAAAATAGGGGGGAAGAGTTTGTATATAATTATTTATTTTGAAAGGGTGAAAAAACAAATGGCTGAAAGACATAAACAACTGGAATTGCATTTGCCATCTACAATACCAGAATCACTGAAAGATAATAAACAGGAATAACTGGATACCATATCTTCCTCTGGTCATCTGCAATTCCTCCCATGCATTTCTTTAAGAAATTCAATACTTTGGACACACCGGTATAGTTTAAATTATTCATAAGACAGACTAGTCCTTAGCCATTCTTACGGAGCACCAAGGCCAGAGCAGGCAATATATTTCTTCTTCCCCTTTCTCTCAGTTTGTGTCCTAATATCTGAATATTAAATAGTGTGGTGTTCAGTATTCAGATGTGAATGCATGTGAAGGATTGTGTTTTCATCATGCAGGCTAGGGAGGAGTGGAGGAGGACAAAGAGGGAGATGTGAAGAAAAGGCTGAGGCCTCCTCTAACCCCGGTCTTGACTGCACCAACCTTTCCCTCGTTCTGGTGATCCCTGCACATGCACCCGCTTCCCACATGGCTGCAGGGGAGAGGGGAAATGAGTGATGTGATCTGACAAACGTTGGCTCCCCTCCGCCTCGCCAGCGTTCGTCTTACTAGCGCTACGCTAGCTGGAGGCATATGCAAGGAGAGCACCTCCTTCTTAAGAGCAGCACAAGGGCATATAATAACTTCCTTCCCTTTAAAATTTGATCTTCCTGGGATAAGTGATGTGGTTCTGCCACGACCAGATCTCTTTGGCTCTCTCAGCCGAACCGCCTTTGCAGATTTAATTTCCAATGCAAATTGATTTTAAAGTATCTGTCCATTGCCAGGACATCTGGAAACACATTTCAGAGGAAAAACATTGTCTGCCTAGGGCTCTGCACGACAATGGCACAAAATCAAATCACATCTAAGATGGCTTTCATTTGCGAGCTGCACTCATGCAGATGACTTTGAAAATGACAGAATAATTGCATGGTATAGAACATGGAGCTAGGCCCTCAGGGCACATGCAAAGCTCCAACACTTAGGGACATACATATGCCCTTATATCTTAAGAAGATTTTGCAATAACATTATTTGTCAGAGCAACTGCACACTGCACAGCTAAAATAGCCTGACGCATCAGACGGTTTCACATTGTTTCCCTTTGTGCAAAATGTCTGAAACCTATCCATTGGGATACGTTTCTGCTTCAACCAGTAGCTACTGCTTGGTCGCGACGTATATTATGCACCAGAACGCACCACCTGAGTTTAACGTCTTCGTATTGAGCCCTCCCTCTGTTTGATGATTGGTCCATAAAGCACAGAGTCAGTGGAACCTAAGCTGACGGATAGATCCCTGTAGTGTAGCTAAATGAGAAATTAAGCAGAAGCACTGGGCAGCGCTAGCCTGGCTGCAGCTAAACAGCACAGTGAAATACTTAACATCTTCTTCAAAGCCATCTGAGCGAACAACAGCGTTAATTTAGCTATAGGCTCAACACACTACAAACTGCACTCAGCCTATAATAGAACTACATTCAAACACCAAAATATTTTTGCCCAGGTTGTATTGTAGTCTATGTATTTTGTGAGTCCATTCAGTTATGCTATATTTACATAGAGCCTTAGTGTAAGAATACATTTCAAGATGTCTTCCTTCATGTTTCCTCACTGCTATAGTTCCACGCTGGCAGGGGGGTGCTAGGCGCTTCTGCCTTCTTCGCCGGTGGAAGCTAAGATCTACACCACCTGTTGACCCTTGGAAATCTTCAATTTCGAGCTTCCTGAGTTTCTGGCAGAACTAACCCTACCGATGATCTGTACATACTGTAGACGGATGGCCTTGTGTCAGGTTTCAGCTTGGCTTCTGCAAGAACCATATAAATGGGATTGTGGCTGAACTTTTGACGATTCCATGAGTGACTAGCTTCTCTCTCTCTCTCATCCAGTAAGTGTGCCGCTGAGGCAGACTCTTAGCCATTTCAGAGGTGCTGCCAGGCTGACCATTGCCTCTGTATATACAAAGGGAGGCCCGGGCCCCTCTAGTGGGGTCCCCTCACTATTAACCCTGAGGAGATAAAAGCAGACCACACAGCACCAGCACAGGCATTTGTGTGTGTGTGTGTGTGTGTGTGTGTGTGTGTGTGTGTGTGAGGGAGGGAGGGAGGGAGAGAGAGAGAGAGAGAGAGAAAGAGAAAGACGTAAGGCATATTAGAGAAAGAGGGACAGTAAGGCTGAAACAGAAAGTCAGAGAGAATGAAAGAGAAAGAAAGGATGCTATGGAAACAGTCAATGAGAGAGCATCACAAGGGAGGGTGAACGAGAGGTGAAAGCCAGTGAGATGGTGGAGAGAAATGGAGAGATACAGAGAAAGAGGGGTAGGTACACAAGAGGGAGGGCCATGTGAAGTCAAACAGAAAGAATGTGTACTCACTCAAGCACACAGACAGAACACAATACACACACACACACGCTTGTGAACGTACAGAAAAAGAGAAAAGCAAGTTACATATGAGAATACATGGGAGGTCTACAACTGAGAGAGACATGTTCAGCCAAGGAGAATCAGCTCTGCCTTTGGTTCATTGTCCTGATTTTCTCTGTGCTGTGGAACTTGGTGGACTTGAACACAGTCTTTATTCCACAAATCTGAAGGTCTGACACCACAAAGGAATCACCCGGCTGTCACCTATGTACGCATGTTTCCCAATCAGAGCGTATGCTATGCTAGCCAGCAAATAGCCATAGAGAGTGCAGTAACCACAGAGTAGGCTGTGAGTCAACTGATAGCTTTACTTCAGAAACTATTTGAAACTTCCTTGGGCCACAGATGTCTTTCCCTCCATGTGCAATGGCTATAATTAAAGGGGTCATAGAAACAGAAACAGAAAACCATTTTTACTTGACTTTGTTAACTTAGAAGAGTCATGAGTCATGAACATGAAACATGGTTGTGAAGTCTTTCATATGTAAATCTTGAACTTAAAAATAGACACTAAAAATGGATGAAAGCCTGGTTGTGATGTCATGTCTGGAAATCCAACTACAGTTCGAGTGTTGTTGCCAAAGAGGAATCTATCTAGCCTACATGGACCATTTCAGTCTTAAATATAAAGTTGTAAATCGGTTTATAAAATTGCATTTGAGCGGATAATATTACTTATTTAGCATTATTTTTTATAGATCAACATCAGAGAACAAGGTACACAGTTCCAGTCGTCCATTGTATGATCCTTTAAATGTACAGTACACCTGATTTTTTACCACCAATGTCAGATATAATATGTCTGTGCACTGTGAAAATTTCTATACATGTGGCATGCCACCATAATGGACCTAGTCAGTTATACAGTCATACATCAATACCACTCAGTTATCATTAAACACAATGAAGACAAGAGACATGATCAATGACACACAGGAAACATACTAGGCAAATAAACCAACCTGGAGACATGCTGATAAAAATATGATTATACCCATGAACATAAGGGTATGAAGGGGTATGAATAAATAACATTTGGCTTTAAATTCTGCAGGTCTGCAGAGTCCACACCTGGAATGGATACATCTCTCCTTTCCTACTTCTCTCTCTCTCTCTCTCTTTGTGTGTGTGTGTGTGTGTGTGTGTGTGTGTGTGTGTGTGTGCATATTTCGTCATATATCTGCATGTTAGCTGACTGTGGAAAACACACAGCCCTGACTTGGCAGCACTTGAGAACGGAGGCATGGCTGGTGCAGGCTGATGCAAACTTTGATGCAATCTAGACTGACTGTCTGATGTCCAGAAGAAAAAAAGAGTGTGAGAGAGAGGGGGGAGGGAGGAGAAGAGGGATAGAGAGAGGGTGAGACAGAAAGAAAGAGATGTAGAGAAAAAGAGGGAGGAGAAAGTGGATAGAGAGAATGAGAGAGGAGACAAACAAATCACAGAGATAGATAGAGGTGTGTGAGGTGTGTGAGGGAGGACTGAAGTCCTGTAATTGAGATGGCTTTATAATGACAGGCATGGGCTTTGATGTGTGATTGTGAGCAGGGCTATGGAGGAGCAGACTACCAAAGTGTGAAATGCAGAGTCGCCATTGCTGTTGAGCACTGTCTTTCTGTTTATGTGTGTGTGTGTGTGTGTGTGTATGAGAGAGAGAGAGAGGGCATGCATCCTTTCTACATGGTCATTTCAAGAAAAAAATACAGACTCAACATAGATGGTGTGCACAGCTCCTACACACTAAGGGGGAGATCGATGTCTATTGATCAGGCCCCGCACCTTTCCATGTCAGACACAACTTAGCTGTGTTTTGTCATTATAAAGCGTGTCTTAGAGTCCTCTAGCTCAAAGGAAAAAGACGTGCAGTTTGGTCATCAGCATCAGTGCCAAAATTTATCTTTTAACTTCAACATGTCAGTTCAGTTCAGAAGAATATTTATATCAAATATACAAAAAAACATATATTTCCTATTCATCCAGAGTGTAAAGGAACAGTTGAATCACTTTTCTTTTCTCATGTGCTGACAGGCTCCATCCATTTTCAGTCATGCTTTGAGTATTACAGCAAGTATTTGATCAAACACATAAACATGTCGCCATTTCTAAATCATACAGCGTGATCAAACACTAAAATGCACAGAGTCTACGTCACTGTGTTTGGCTTCCTTTTTTCCCCCTTCCCTTGTGGACACTCACCAGCCTCTGAGGCAGCAAGAATAATACCCTCCACATCACACTCCCCTCGTCTCTCGCTCATCACAACGTCAGACAGCCTGTCACAGGATGAGTATGGGCTTGGATGCTGTGAGGTTTGAGGAGTGGGAGGATGTGAAGCATTGCAAATATTGGCCAGTGGGGACTGGAGAAGCGCTGACATTTTCCCCTTCTCCTAAGCAGACTCAGACCCACTTGGGCTGTTTGGTTATAAGGTGGGTGTGGGAGGTGACGTGTTTGTTTTGAGTAGAGCAACGGCAGTAGAGGAAGCCTTTACCTAGCTAACTTGACTTGCTGAGGTTGCCTTATCTTACCTGAACTTACCTTGTCTTTGAATACAGAAAATCTTTTAGAGGTTCTGTCCAAAACCTCTTGTCTTTTATCTTGTCATTACTGGTGACAAGATAAAAAAAATACAGCTTAGCCTAAAGGAATTACTAAGTACTATGAGGTTCCCAGATGCAAGTGTAAATTACATAGGGCTTTAAAACATAAGGTTAGCGGTTTTAGGCGTAGAGTTACATAGGACAGGTCTAAAACATAGCTTACTTAAATGTATGTGAAGAGGACAGTAGGCTGTGTCAAGGATGGGTTCTGTATTAAGCATGTCCACTAGAGCACTAGACATAGTTGAGCACTTGAGTAGATATTAAACTACATTTGGGCTCTAGGTTGATACCTTTATAGTCACCTCCTGTGATTAGTCAGTGGCAATCTTTGAACAGACACGCCTACAGTATCCGAGCACAGCAAGAGTTGCCTATATTTTGACAACTTTGAGACTGAATTTGACATATTCAGTAATGTTCATACATGCAGCATAGAGCTAACTTTTTCATAGAGAGAACACTTTCATTTAAAAAATTTTTTTCGACAGTTGAGGAGTTTTATTTGACTGTGAGGGGTTATTTTATACTTCTGCGTATGTAAGTCATTACAATCAAAGCTGTGAAACATAAAAAATTTGCTTATAGCTACAAGATCAATTTTGTCAAATCTACAAAGACTACACACTAAGCTAAATCCATTTTACCTCCTCTATCTCAATATCATTTAATTCTATACTCAAAAACTAAATGTGGGGATCTGTCATTTCTTGTGTTGTGTGGCTACCAGTATTGCCAATTCAGTGTGGGGGTTTGGTTTGTGTGGCTGCTTGAGTCACATGAGGCAGGTCACACGACCAACTGGGAAGTTTTTTTTTTTTTTTTTTCACTCTTCTTGCTGCAGACATTTTCCACGGTGACTGTGGGCTCGTCTGTCATGCAGGTAACGAAAATGATGTTACTGAACTGAATTTTATAATAATTCTATAATAACTGAATTGTTATGCTTGTTTCATTTTTTTTATCAGGATGATTGCTAGGATCATGTGTTTCACACTCCATGGAGGACACAGAGGTGCCTGCCTGAGTTTTGACCTCCTGTTGAGTAGCTAAGCTACAGACGTTGATGCTCTTGTAATTAATTTTATATTTATGACTTCCTTAATTGTTTTATATTGATATTTAAAATGTACTGATTATGCCTCTTTGTATCTGTAGCACTGGAATGTTCCAGTATCATCCTGTGTTACTGTGCTGTGGGGAATATTGAACACTCTTGCAGAGTAGGCCTGCATTTATTGTACTTGTGTTTTTCATTTGTGTGCTATGAATGAAATAAGGATTTAATATGTATTGTTTGTTTTAAAAGGGCCCAGGCCAGCCACTGTTTTACTGTTAGTCCCCAAGCTTCTCTTGGAATTCATTTTGTTTGTTTGATTTTGTTTCTTTTGTTTGGTGGTTTTGTTTGTCCTTTAGTTGTTATCCTTTTTCTGTCCTGGGCTTTCCTGCCTGGGTTAACACTGACTTTTAGTTTTACTCAGCTAGAACTCTGGTCGGTTTGGTGTTGAGCTGGCTGTTCTCCTCTCCTTGTTCCTGAGTAGGTTCTTTCTGTACAAGGCACCTGCCTACTGCTCCCTTCTGCTGGGGAGGCACACTGAAGGGGCCACTATCTTGGTGTGTATTGGTAATCTCTTAACATGGTGTGGTATATTTACAAATCTTGTGTGTGCAGTACCTGCTGTGTTGTATGCTTGTGTGGTGTGAGGTTTGCTGTCTCTTTTCCTCTCACCAGGGCCTCCTGAGATGGGAGCTGTGTGTGCCGACCCGACCTTAGTATTCTGAGGAGTTTCAGCCAGTTACAGTATTTTTCATCTTGTTCATTTGATTAGTTGTATTTATACTAATTTGTAATAAATGTGAACTTCTTATATATGCCTCCTGTAAACTGTTCCTTTGCGGGGAGGGTCTAGAATCAGTCACGCAAGTGAAGACTTAAGGGGTTTCTCCCGCCCAGACTAGGGAGTGGCGTAGTTAGACAGTAATGTAGGTATTCTGCATGTCAGGTACCATATAAATGAAATCCTCTCAGGACATGCAGTCCATGTACTCAAAAAAGAACAAGCAACAAAAACTAAGAAGTCTTGAAATTGGATTTAGTGCTTGGCAGCACAAGAAAAACAAACTGATGGCCTATCAGGAGTACACCATCTTCTGTTCATCAAGGATTAATATTACAGATGTTATGTTTGTAGTGCAGGAGGTTATGATATCTCAGTAATTAACATTAGTATTATAATGACTTGGTTTTCATTATTCCTTGATAGCTACAATATCTTTGCCATATGGGTGAAATGCCACAAGTACAGTAAATCCAGCACACTTAACTCTCTATTTTACATTTATACAACAGTTAGATCTAATCAAACTAGTTAGCAATTTCTAATTGGACGAGATGCATTCTACGCGTCACTAGGAGTAAGGATATCCCATGATATACCATGGGTGACTCTTCCCAGCTCATAATCACCCCGCATTTCCAATTGAGTTGAACAATGTGAACTGTCCATTCATTTAAAACGAGGTATTTGAAATGCTTTTTGACAGTATTTGGCATACAGACAAGCAAGCGGCTGTGTGCACAAGCACAATATAGCCACTCTCCCTGAACTTCCAAGCCATTGATTAACTGTTTAGTTGCTTGGGAACAGGAGACACAAAACTAAGCTTAGAACTATTTTGTGGGACGGACGTTAAACCAACAGAAATGACAACTAAACAGTGAAAAATAAAATTTGTTAACTTTGTTAGTTGGTAATGGAACTGCTGTATAAAAGCAATACAACCCTCGTAGTCGTGAGTTTGTTCATGAATATCCTCACAGGTGTGACTACCTACAGCACTCAGCCTTCGGCTTCGCACCTGCAGCCAAACCACACCCATGAGGATATCCATAAACAACTGCACTCCCTTTTAAAACCAGTTTCAATTATAGGCACTTAGTTAGTATTTTTCAGTCCTTTTCAACTGTTTTTATATACGTTTTAAAACAAAATTTGCTTATGATGACGTGGCGAGGGAACCTGGACAAGTTGGTGAATAATGAACGAATAATGCATTATTATAGCATGTTTAAGACTGGCATAGTTGAAAATTTGTAGGCATATGCATATGCAAATATACAGGCATTTGCAAGTCTAATAATTCTGAGCCTCTTTGGTGTAAAACAGACAGTGATTTGGGGAGTTAATGTCCACCAAGAAATTAATTTGGATGAGAGGAGAAGTGGGCATGGTGAGTTAGATAACAAACTCTAACACATACAGGCAACTATGTTAAAGTAAACATGTGTTGGTGACTACAACATGATTGTGTTTCCTATCAGAATTATAACAAACGAGGAAAAGAAATTAACTGAATACCGTTGTACCACCTGCTACTAATTCAAAGCAGTCTATAAAACCCTAACGTAGCCTATTACTTGGGACAATATGCAAGATTTGTTATTAATCACTAATTGGCAATATGATGTCCAACAACAAATTCCCCTGGCTCAAACCA
Organism: Tenualosa ilisha; assembly: GCA_015244755.2. Taxonomy (NCBI): domain Eukaryota; kingdom Metazoa; phylum Chordata; class Actinopteri; order Clupeiformes; family Clupeidae; genus Tenualosa; species Tenualosa ilisha. The sequence goes on from PYXC01000629.1 coordinate 4,929,227, forward strand.
TAACACCAGACTGTCAATTTGTAGTTTTGCCTCTGACTTACCAGTTATAGCGCTCAGCTAGCGAATTTGACTGTTAACCACCACCTTTGCATCACATACATCGTAACACCAAAACATTTTTGGTAGGTTATGCAACTTGACTGCAAGGTGTATTTTTGGCCGTTACTTTGTAAGTCAGCTGTATTTTTGTAGACTTGCAGTGCCTATTAAACATTAATATTAAACGGTGAATAGCCTATAGGCCTAATTGAGGATGTAACTTGACCTTCAAGTTGTCAGAGATTTGAATAGCAGGTTACGATGTTAGTGCTGTTTTATGCATTTTAAATATTACAGGACTAGATTGTAAATGAGACAGATGTGCATGGTGCTCCATGCTCCAGCAAGGGACAGCTAGTGAAAGCCAGAGAGGAGTCCATGTTATGACGCATGTCATGGAACGTTCAAGAGGATTGCTTGAAAATTGTAACTTTTTAAAAAGATTTTCTAGCATTAAGTCTTATAAATCATATAATATCATTCCTGAATGTTTCTATATTCATTTCTGAGCAACATTATGTGTAAATTCATTAACAAATCTCAACTTCCACGTTGCTATATATATATATAATGTGTAATATAATGTATAATGTGCATATAATACGTATGGATCATAATATGTGTCCCAGCACAATGCTAACAATTGACTACGGTATTGTATCTACTCCATGGTGCATTATCTATGACACAGATACATGAAACACTCAAGTACGTCTTCTCATAACCTGGATATTCCAGTCGGTCTCCTCATAGCCAGGATACTCCAGTCCATTTCCTCATAACCTTGGTTTCCAGGCAAGGACAGTATTTTTAAGTTGGCAGATGCCCTCACCTACTCTGAGTTTCCCTAGTGGCTCAGACCAGCAAGACGATCACAGATCACGGCTGACAAGAGGGGAGGTCATTTGCGGACCAAGGCGAGGTGTCTCTGTGTGGTCATCTCCTTCGTTTCACCTCAGGCTTACCCCACGGGTACCCCTGAAGCCGATCAGCGCTACGACGCCCCAGCGGTCCAGCACCCCAGCCCTCCTGGCGAGCAGAGAGTTCACCATCCTGCCAGAGGATATCAAAGGGCCAGCAAGCCAGCAGCCAGGCCCAATGTGCACACTTCATCTTATATTGATTCAGAGGAGAGGGTTTCAACACTCACACACACACTCGCTCTCTCTCTTTCTATTACTCTCACTCTCTCTATCTCATGCTCACTCACTGTCACACACACTCTTTCTCTCCCATTTGTTCTTTCTTTCATATGCAGTCACTCACACACAGACATACACACACCAGTTCACACCACACCAACCCATCTTAGCATGCACTCTCTTCACTCCCAACTCTTAAACATAGCCAGATGTTTTACTGAGGTTTTTCACCTGCTAAGTCAAAATGCCAATATGAGAATTTAACATTGGTAGGCTAAACTGCTAGTGGGATACCATCAAGTTGAATGGTAGCGGTAACAGTTCCTTGTTAGTGGGCAACACAATCGTGCTAATTACTGATATGACAGCTAGTCTGCTTATGTGTCCGCAGGCTTTTTTAATTGCCAGAAAAAAAATGTGATGGGAAGTCATTTCAGTGCTAATTTCCCGGATTGTTGTAAGCCAACAACTTTGCTACTGGTTGCTAACATTTCTTACAAACTATGACATGGAATTTAAAGACCCATATTCATTTTGCATGTTGCAGCATATATCAGTGATGAACTTTAATGAAGTTATTACACTCATTACCCACTATAAGCAACAGATTGGATTGCAATGTCTGTGCCAAAAATTAAAACATAAAAACGTAAACGTTAACGCAACTTCATTCCAAATACACATAGCCTTACATAAGCCTGCTTGGTGAACACCATTATCTAGTTTTTCCCCGATAAATTCATCAATTCCACATGAATAAGTTAAATTGTTGGTACTCTGGGATTAACTGTAACCATTTCCTGAAGCCCTTGAAAACACACCAAATGACACTATACAGTTGTTTAAGGTATTGTGAGTTGTAATAAAAGTTGCCAACAGTCAAATTGTTGAATTTATTTTTTTTTTATTTGTTTAAAGAGTATAGGAGTATTGTCAAATTGTTGAATTTATTTTATTATATTTATTTGCAGAGTATAGGAGGAGAATTTATAATTTCTCTTCTAGCCAGGTGTTGTCAAAAGGCCTGATAAGCTGCTGTGAGGCTACAGTTATAGTCTAAAATACCAGGTAGGCTACACAGAGATTATAAATCAGATTTGTCAACAATAAATTAACGATTTACTTTATTTCTAAAGTGCAAAATGTGTGCAGATGGCCAGCTTCAAGCAGGAGGGTAGAATGTTGCAGTTGCTGCCAGAATACAATAGAAAACATCCTTGTGGTTTTGACGCCCCATAAACTCAACAAGGTAGGTGCTGGTGAGCTGTACCTCTATAAATGAGTAAGTTTGACTTTTGACAACCTTTATTGCAATCCACAATCCACAATACTAATATGACCGTATAGTGTAATTTGATGCATTTTCAAGGGCTTCGCAAAATGGTTACAGTTCACCCTAAGTACAATGCAAAAATGCCTATTCAAAAATAGACAAAATATGCTCTTTTTGGAAAAATGTACTTATTCAAGCAAAATTATCTGCCAGTGCAGTAAGAAATTACAGAAGTGCAGTAAGAAAAAATACAGAGAAGGTAGTCTTGATTTAAGAGAAGTTTGTTTTATGTATTTGTGGGAAGATAGTGATGAAATCCGAAGACATAAATCACAGAAATAACATAATCTTGTTTTGACTGCCTACCAGTTGAATGGCGTACATCATAATGGCTCAATACATAATCTGAATAACCTCAACAGGGCCATATTATGCACAAACACACACAGTTTACATACAAGTATACTCATCTATTTTTCAATAAAATCCTTAGAAATCTATCCTATCTCATGCAAAAGATTAAAAGCCCGTCTAAAGAAAATAACCTTGCTGTAGGTTGTATTCCAACATTAAGTTATCAGGGATGTAGCTATCGTTAAGCAGATATTGCTGTTGATTATAAGCCTGGGCCAATGAGGGAGCCACGATTCAAAAAAAAAAAAAAAAAGATAGTCAAGGGTCCTTTAACTATCTCTTTCCTGTTCGATAGTCTCTGAATACAGTAATATACCATATATAAGTAATTATACATATATGCACTATATAATATTCATTAGCATATTATAGTGATCACGTACATTTTTTAAATGAACAACAATGGATTTTGGTTGAAATTGGGACTGGAGATGATGGGATATGGTAAGTGAACTTGCATATTGTGCAACAACACTGTAAACAGCAGTTTTCAAAGTTATAGGTTAAAAGCCTGAAACACTTTGTACCGCACCAGACGATGGACCGGCAAAAAGACAAAAATTTCAAAAAGATGACATAACTACTGGTTTTCCAGTTCGGCTGTTGTCATTCCGTGCATGCTTCTGTAGGATATTTCTCAAATGAAAATAGTGTGAGAGCTGCTCAGGTTTACTAGTCTTTTGGGTCTGGACCTGTATAGTCACAACAATGAGAGCGTCACCAGTAGTTTTGCATTTGTTGAGATGTGCATAGCCTACTGTGGATGTTGTCAATCATCTAATTTCTTAGCAAGATTACCTATTTATGCCACACCTGGTTTGAGTCATCTGAAGTAGGGGTGCCCTCCTTGATACTCCTGCACTGGGGCCCAGTGGTGATGTTGGCTTGTTACACCACTGTATGTTAGAGTGACGTATGAAAGACAATGGCCATTGCAAGTTGCCTTTCAAAACTGAAGGAATTCATTAGAGGACTCAAGCATAATTGGTAGTGATTTTGAACTCACTGCCTCTCCTCCAGCACCAAAAGACAATGGAGGAGAGCTGTCATGTGCCTGAGGGACAGACAGCAGATCGGCTCCATCTTCCTGTGTCAGCACATGCAAAGGCTCTGGGAAAGTTTAATCGTGTGACTGGGGGTTGGGGATGGGGGTGGGGGAAGGAAGTAGCGGTGAGCTTCTGGAGGAAACACAGAGGAGCTCTTTTTCCTCCCTTGCTCACGGAGCAGGGCTGCTGCTGCTGCTGTTGTTGGTGCTTTATGGGCCTGTGAGCTTGGAAAATGCCATATCCCATTAGGCCAAAGAGGTTTTTAATGTTGTGGATGGCTACAAAGTGTTCTCATTAAAAAAGTGTGTGAGTAATGTGTGCGAGTGTGAGTGTGAGAAAGACAGAGTGAGTGAATGTGTGTGTGTGTGTGCGTGTGCGTGTCTGTGTGTGTATGTATGTGTGCGTGTTGCTGATTTCTGGAGGTGAAAATCTGCATATTTCTGGGATTTCAGACATCCATGACCTAATTGTCTGCTTTCGTAGTAGCAGGATCATATGAAACACTGCAGATGTTAAATGCTTGAAATACTTAGGTACAGGTTTATGGGTACATTGAGTTCATAAAAATAACTTGCAATGAATGTGCTTGTTCCAAGACTCCAACTGGAACCAAATCACACATGCCACTGTCCATATACTGGAGTAAAATGCTTTCTAGGGCTATTTTCCCATGATTGGGCATCGGGTTGATGGCACAATCACGTCAATCAGATGTGTTTTGAGAAACTCCGTTTTTTGTGATCTCAACCAAAAGTGCTGAAATGGCAGTGCATGGGGGCATGTCACTGCGCTGAAACAAAACACTATTTTTAAAACCACTGAAAAGCTCAAAATAACGTTACACTTTTTGTGGTAGTGAGTAGAGGGATCCTACAGACAAACCAAAGTGTCCCTAACTCTGCAAGTGTACAGACAGATTTCGTAGAAGACTGTTTATAAACATTACCTGAAGTTGTCTTGCTGTCAACTCCATCTTGAAGTGCTGTCAGTTGGACAAAAAGACAAGAAAATTTTACAACTGTTAAAACATAGCAGCTAAAGCTTGCTGAATGGAGACAGAGGAAATTAAACTGAAAGTGAGTTTTCTATATTTGGTCTATTGTCACAAATTTCCTGACTTTTTCCAACCAACAGCACGTGGTTACCTGGAACAACAAGGCTATGTGTTGAAATGCTCTAGAATATCCCTTTAAATTTATCTTTTTTTGATGTCAAGTTTGCATGTGCTTTGCATATCTATCGAGCTCTTTGTTAACTTTGCCAGATGTTCAGTTTACACTCTGATACAACACAATAATTGGAGCAAATGATCATTCCTCGGCTGTGTTTAATAATTTCCTATGGCCCGGCACACAGAGAGTGATTTAATGGGTTTCTAACTGCTGGCTGCATTCAAGAAGGGAGTGAGTAGCACTAGTCAGTGAGCCATTGCAAATGAAGTGCTCTGCTGACACAATGGCCCGGTTCAATAACAGCCTCACAACAACACCCTGGCAGTACACACAAATGATACCCAGACAAAGAGGCCCTTTCTCCTATCCCCCTAAGTGCATCAGTCTAATCCGTAGGACCAGGTATTCAATCCTGAACCTGTTGCTTAAGCTGCATTGGACAGAATCAGGAAGCACAACAGCAGCAGCAGCAACAACAAAAACAACAACACCAACAACAACAACCAAGACCACAACAACAGGAAGTCTATCAATAGCAGTGATTCCACTTAAGATGACATACAGATGGCACCGTAGTCATCAATTTTGCAACATTTCATCTGTATTTCTACAAGTGTGTTATTAATCATCATAAAAGTCAGCTCTGGCCTCCTTAGTTTTCACAAATAAAATGAATCAAAACTTGAATCATGAGGAGGCAATACTACAGAGAAATGAGGTCACATTACATTTGTCGCGACATTATACAACATTGAATGTGACCCTTTTGATTATTCAAGCCGTATATTACAGTGAAAATGACCTGTATCTGTGAGAGTTCAGGTGGCTATGTGAGAGAATACTAATAATGCAGGAAGCTGCGGGACAGACAAAGCTGTCCTGACTGATAAACTCCTCCAGTGCAGTACTGCCCAGTGCAGCTCATTGTGCTTGCACACCCCAGAGCACCATACGTGTAAGCACAGGTCCTGCAGAGTCTAAACGAAAATGCCACGCTCTCTCAGGGTTGATTTTTCAGCGGGATTGGAACCAAATCGAGTTAAACGCAAGCAATTACACCTGGGCCTGTGGGTTGGGCCCCCCATGATTCGGAGATGCCACGCAAAAGGGTAAACATTGGCTTAAGCCACTTATCACTCAAGATGCCGGCGAATGAGGGGATGAGTCCCTGTGCCTCGGCAGGACATTCTTTTGCTTCTCTCAACACCAGATCAATTGCAGGTGGCATCATTATCAGAGGAAGTAACTGATTGAAGAATAATCATGTCGAACTGAAAATATTGTTGCAAGGGAGCATCGCTGAAGCTTCTCTTCAGTTTTCTATTGTTGTACAAGTATGAACAAACAAGTATGAACAAACAAAAACAAGGCTGATATGACTCAAGAGACAAGAAATGGTAACAAATGGGTACGCAATTTAAATACATAATTAACGGCAATTTTACCTATCCTAACTGAAGTTATTACAGAAGCATTCTAACCCCTAAAAAGTTTAGGACAACTTTGAGGCTGTCCTAACTTACAATCCCCACCATATAACATTATGGATTTTTGGTGTTTGCTAACTTGCTGGGGTAGAAGATGGTAATGTTCATTTTTGTCCACTATATTAATGGTAGCTCCCTCTCCTTGTCTCTCCCTTGCTTTAAGTTCCAGAGTTAGCGATCTCGTTGTTGTTTCTTTCCCAAACACAAAGTGTGGTTTGGTTTTATTTCCATTTTGCATGAGAAACACTGGTGATAACTTCATGAGATGGCAAAAAACAATGGTTCTACTCCGATGCTAGATGTCACATTTAGGATTTCCTAAACGTGATAAGATAGGATTTGTAAACTTAGTTAGGATTTTCTTCTGTAGTATCAAAGTGAAAAAAAATTCTATGTTATATTCATCCTACCTTAACTTTAGAGTTGAGACAGGAAGTTTCTGTAATACGTCCCCTGTACTGCATGCATGTTAGAAAAACTGTAATGTTGTGAAACAGGAAAATATATTAAACCACTCAACAAGAGGCTTCAGAAGAGGTGGGTGAAAAACTTGCCATAGTACTGCTGAGGCAACCTGGACCTGCAGAATGTATTTAGGACTGTGAAAGACCACACTTCATGATTTAAGATGTGGACTGGGCTGGCTGTTTTTTTAACAAGTTAGATCCACACTTATTAAGGAATACATGTTGGGTACCATAGGACAATGTATAGGGTCCTTGCTGTTTTTTGAAGGTTCAAGGGTCAATTAAATATCCAGCACAAGGAGTTATTTCAGAGAGGCTAGAGAAGCAAAAATTCACAACTGTCACAGTATTTTTACATTTTACATGAGCTTATCACGACTAATAAAATTTTTAAAAATAAATAATAAAAAAAATACATTCACATCAGTATCCTGTTCCAGATCTGCAGGAACAACAATATTGACAATGTTCATTGCACTTTAGAAATATTACTGTAAATGAACAATCATGTGCACAGTTTGTCATGCACATGCGCACACACACACACTGACACACACACACAACCTATAGACTTGCAACAAATCGAGCATATCGTTAACTCTGGCAGGCCACAGAGTCAAGCGGAGCTGTCAGCTGACAGCCCAGCTGACTGCATTATTTGGTCTATCAGCTGACTACCTTTAGCTACATCATTGGTTGAGAAGTAAACAGGCCTGGCTTTTAAGCTGCTCTAACAGGTCTATTCTCGCCACTCCCTTTGCAAGCCGCTCTGGTTCCCACCTCCTCCCCGTCTCCGCCTGTTTGTGCATCTGTCTTAATCAATGCCTGTTGTCATTGATGTTTGCTCTGTTCTGAATATCTTGCGGGGGACCTCATTGCTTTTTCCTTCTCCTTATTATAAATAGTAATAAACTATTTTGACTACAACATGATTTTAAAGTAAGGTCCTATCCAACTGATTAAAGCAGAGAGTCCTGTGAGTCTGAGCACTGTGTGTGGAGAAGATGAAATTAATCAGTATGTGATTTCAGTGATTTCTTAAGAGAGAGCAAAGAGCAGAGTGAAATCAATCTTACTGCTTATGTGACTGTTGAGTTTGACTGCTGTTTTTTCAAACTTGTGCTCAACAGATGTGTTTGCTTTGAGTTAGATTAGCACAGCAGTATATGTTTGAATTATATATTTATGCATTAAGCTATAACAATGCAAAAGTGAACATGTTTGAAAAACTAGAATGTCTTGTTTCATTCAAGATCATGATGATGACATTGATGGTGAGGAGGAGGAAGATGACATTGATAATGTTGCTCTTCAAATATAAGGTACATGTTTAGATTTCCTCTTTCAAAGGTATGTTGGCTTGTTAGTTTTGCCAACTAAGTGCTTAAGCATCTTTCCAGGACCTGGTCTGCATACACTATACCATAATTTCACGGGACAAGTATCCACGTGCGCTATCATCCGCGCAATGCAAATATCCGTAGGTTAGGTTGCCTACCACATAAGTTGATCCCCACATAAAAAAACAATGTCCCGTTGCAGGCCTCTATAGTTGACCTAGTAACCAGAGCAGAGCTGCTGCACTACTGCTACCCTCTGGCCAGAGTTGAGATTCATTAATGTTCAGGTTTCCCAAAGAAGGAACTAAACGTTGCTTATCACTGAGCATAATGAAAAAAAAACAATATGCAGCCCCCAAGAATTAACCTCAGAGCTGCTGTAATTTTGCAAAATTCATATAATAACCACGATTTATAATCAGGAAAATATGGTACTCCAGCGTAGAGCTGGCCCTCAGCTTTGGCAGCCTAACTTTTTTTCCGTATAAACTACAGCAAAAGCTCCAGAGTTGGCCTTCAGTTTCCATACTCTGTGTGCCATGATCCATTGCCTATGTCCATCTCCATCTGAGGCTGTTCAGGGACCTAACCTCCTTTAATTCACATCACTGTTGGATGGAGACCCCAGCTCAGTTTCCTTTAATACCCACTTCATTACAGCTCTCCCTGATATCTACATTGACCATGTCTCAAAGCTCAGGGGTCACGTGCCAGTTTTGTTTATTATCCCAATGGAGGCTGGAAAAGGCCATATAGTTTAGTTTTTATGCTACTGAACAGCATTTACACATGTGAATTTACATATTAAAGCCATTCCCAGCTGAAAAACTGTCAGACCCAGGGTGAGAAATGTCAGCAAAACAGCGAGTGATACTGAATGAAGAAAATAATTGCTAATCTCAAGGGTATTTGCTCGCTTTGTTTTGAAAGTCCATGCAAAATGTATTTAAGTGGGCTATGAATTCTCAAAGAGATGTATTCTCAAGGAGAGTAAAGCATGGAAGCGATGGAAAAGCTGTGTGCACATCAAAGGTACATAAACACCATGAAATGTACTCCTGCCTATCATCAACCCATCTTTTTTAGATATATAAAGATTTTCTAAATCATGTATCCAGAGATTTTTAAAGCATCAAAGATTTTTAAAGCACAAAAATGTGTGCTGCCTATTTCTAATGTATTTTCTGATCTGTCCACTCAGTGCTCTCTACATCCATCCATCCATCTATCCATCCATCCATCCATTCTGCTATTAGGATTAAGACAAAGCCCCACCAGTGCCTCTAAGACTGGCTTTGGAATCTCACACTCAAAAGAACTCTATAGAGATGCGTACACCTGGACAAGTTTCCAAACTTTTTCTTTTTCTGCCTTTCTACAAAGTTCTTCCAAATGAAAGCCCAAATGCAGGCAGGAACATATGCACACGGTTCTGCTGTGTCTTATCGTCTGCTGGCACAGCGTAGATTAGCATGGAGCAGAATAGAATAGGGGAGGGGGTGGGATGAGAAAAAAGAGGAAGAAAGAAAGAATAGGAGAGAGAGAGAAAAAAAAACACAAAAGCTGCTCTCCAGTATTAGAACAGACAGTTGCATTAGTTTTCTAATGCGATGAGACAGAGCAATACAGAGCAGGAAGAGGATGGGAGGAATCACAGAACGGATTTCTTAACCCCCACCCACCCACCCTTTCTGTCTCTTTCTCTCTTTCTCTTTCTCGCTGACTTTTCTCTTTGTGATATTCTGTTGTATTTCTGCTGTAGTTTCACAGCTGTCTGGCTCCTATTTTATCTGATTGCAGGGCAGAGGGAAAAGAGGGTGTGTCATAGGTTTAACTCCTCGGACATTAATTATAGCCCTCGACCAGGGTGTGCTGATAATCTACTTCCCTCAAGCAGCCCTCTCTTTCCCGCAGCGGAGCCTCAGTTGTCGTGTCCGTTATCGGACAGTACTCAAAACCCCATGGTTGTCTTGGTGATGCCCCTGGCTGCCAGCGCTCAGCCTTTCGGGCAGTTTATGATTTATGAGGCTGGCTGTGGGTAATCACTGGCCAGCCTGGGATGTACCAGGCCTGCTCAGCTCCCATCATCACACCACAAGGATGATGGGGATTTAGCAATGGGTAACCGGTATCAGCCCCATGAATACAAACTTCCACGTTGCAGTGTGTGTGTGTGTGTGTGTGTGTGTGTGTGTGATCACTCAGCTTGTTGGACGTTCGAAGTGTTCTTTATGTTTGGGTGTGATGCGATACCATCGATTTTTTTTTTGTCAAGAGAGGGGAACGTAAACACATTTGGACAGAATTCGAACAAACAGCTAGTTGGTGAGGGCTGAAATACCTCAGGAGACAGCTATCGACTCAGCTATGCCTGACAGTGGAGAAATCGCCTGGTGCCAAGATTTATGGAGAGGGAGCGAGAGGGGGTGATAGAACAAAAAGAAGGAAAGAAGGAGAGCCTCAGCAAGTCACAGAGAGAAAGACAGAAAAGAGAAATAGAGAGAGACAGAATGTGAAGGATGGTCAAGACAAGAAATGGAGGGAGAAAGAGGGAGAGATAGAATGAGATGAGTTGAGGAGGGGAGCGATGGAAAAACAAACAGTGGTATCCTCTGCCATGACTGCATGGGCTGAGAACAGCCCACAGGCGTGTGTGTGTGCGTGCGTGCATGCTGGCACAGCCGTGCCCAGAATGATAATCACTGGCTCCTAATGATATTGGGAGGCACACATCAGAGGCTGGCGGTGGACATCTACTTAAGAGAAACTCGGTTTCCCCCCCGACAGGATTCCCGAGACACTCCCTGAGCACGTCAATCCATCCCCACCGAGCCCAGCTGAGAGGGGAGAGGAGAGGAGCGGGGTGCACCCCCGCAGTTCCTCATGCTGGGCATCTCCAGAGAGGAGAGACAAGGAGAAGAGGTGTTTTCTCCCCATCTGCCTTTGCGTGGCACACACGCACTATGTGTGTGTGTGTGTGTGTGTGTGTGTGTGTTTGTATGCGTGTGTGTGTGTGTATGTGTGTGTGCGTGTGTGTAAGAGAGAGAGAGAGGGAGAAAGAGCGAGAGAAGGAGAGATTGATTCTGACTAAATGACGAGTTCTGTCATCCTTGCACTCCCAGGAAGGAGCACCTGTCTCGGGAGAACTCATCAGTCCGTGACCTCGGTCACCGCAGAAACGGTGGCGGTTTTCCGTGCTGTCAAGCCTGAAGCCATTAGTTCTGGCACCACGAGGATCCAGAGAGGGAGCCATGTTCCCACCGTTGATGCATTCTTACCCCCACGGATACATCCAGCCACACTGGTCCTGCTCAGCCCAACTTCACAGGCCAAGGACTGAGTGGCACAAGTCATCAAGCGTCTTCTTTCACAACAGGGATAGCCTTTACAGATGCAGAATAAATACTTGGGTGGGAGTGTTGCGTGCTGTTAGAAACAGAAAGGCTGTGACCACAGAGACTAGTAATAGAGAATTATGGACAAGCTCTTTGCAAGATTTCCAACCAATAAGAGCTCCTTAAAAGGTGACTTATGTTTTGATCCTTCTTGCTCTCTGTTTAGGCTTTTAAATAAATGGATTCTTATTGGCACAGCCCTCTCCTCAAAGTACTGACATACAATGAGCTGGTTTTTTTTTTTGGCCTTTATTCTGTACACCAGAAAAGCCTTTGTTAAACTAGCTGTGTAAAGACAGTGATGTCAGAAAACCCTCATGCTGCCATGCATTTGTAAGGTATAATCATTATTGGAGGAAGTCACAGCAGGTTTGGAATCACAGATTTTTGCAAAGTGCTTGCGACGACATGCCTATCTGTGCCTGCATGTTGCATTTCCACATTCATTACTGCCTGATATATTACTCATCTGCAGTTAGTGAACGTTTTTCCAGTGGTCTTTCTTCTGCTGTTCCTTCTAATGAAGTGCTAATTCTGCTTTTGATGCTTTTGTGCTTCTGTTGACGTATGCCACTATTTCCTCATAACCTGCACAGAGTGGGGTTAAACTTACTCCCAACACAACCAAACAGTGAATAACTAGAATCTCAGGAAATAGTCCAGACAAATTAATTACATAAAAAAAGACAGAATATTTACTGACATCTTAACATTTCAGAAAAACAGAAAAGCGAGGTTTTAGTCATTACAGCCCTTTAAAAGCCAATAAGCAATTAGGCCAATGGTTGCTGTATAATGCCAAAGGATTTGTAGTAGATGGCAGATTGTGATCAGAGCTCCTACAGAAGAGAAATACATTTAAGTGAAACAAGAACATTTTACTAAGAAGTGAAAGAAAGCAAGAAAACAAAAATGTCCAGATTTACATGCAAACAGACATACCGTATTGAGAGACTTCAATTTTCTTCCCTTTACTTTACATTGACACTAACTGTGCATGTCCATGGAATATTAATTTGCCAGGACACGCGCCTGGACTAGAGAAAAAGTTGCAATGAAATGGGCATGGTGAGATGTGTGAGTGTGTGAAGACTAAGCAATGCCCTTGGGCCCCAAACACAATTATTCTAACTTCTGGGGCTCAAATCCGCACTCTCATGGAGCTTGCATTTGCCATTCATCAGTTCCTCTGTCGCACAATTTAGTGTAATTTCATGGGCAGGATTCTCCAGTTTTATTTGTAAAACCATTAAGAACTTCATGGGGATTGCAGGTCCCCAAGCCAGATTCCTTAGATGCTGAGGAAAGAAAAAGTCTCACAATGGGGTCTTGATTGTCTGGTTACCTTGAGATAAGAGCGCGGTGTCTGAAAATCAGCCCCGGGGTTAAAAATCTGTTTCTGAACTTTTTGTTGGCACATATTTTTAACTTTACAAATACAAACTCTACTGATCATGAAAGTACAGCCCTCCATACATTTTGTGGGTAAAAATATGGATTTAGGACCAAGTGCACTAACATGTCCTTGCTTGGGTTCACACAGAATTAGAAATACAGACATTGCCAGCCCCATCCCTACATTTAGTGCATCCGACAGCTAAAGTTCAAGGACTCTACCCGCTCTGGTTTCAAAGAATTCTGGTTGGATGATAGATGTTATATGCTTGCAGATCACAATTTCTTGGCTGTGATAGGCCACATGTGCTGGCTTTGAATGCAAAACAGGACGTACATCAATCCATTTTTTTTTCTCTTTTCCCCCAAGGATTTAGGGGATTTCAAAGACCACTTAATGACTGATTTATTTCTGGATTCATATATACAGTATGCTCACAGTATTTCACATAAATGGTCCAAACATAAAGCTGAGAACTGGCTACATCGCTGTGTCTTTGCTAATATGGGACACAATCATTTTGAAGACGGATCTCTTTCTCAGTTGCACCAAAACTGGCATTCCCAATTGCTAGACATTCAATTAGTTACATCCATTGGGGATTCCATAGCTCACTGAATTTTTGAGATCATTCACTACTTTTTACTGTACTCCAATCCTGTGAAGTATTTTTTTCTCCCACTTATGGTCATCTTGCCATGTTTCAGCTCTCATTTATAGCATAAGCCCACTTATATGTATACTTCACAGGAACCTCACTTATGCACTTGTCACAGCATGACACAAATATTTTATATTATCTCCTGACACATACTTTGAAACCTCTAAATTGCTCATAAATGCTAGAGTCAAAGTTTTATGAAAAGGTGGCATGAGATGTGGTGGGGGCTACAAAGTCTTAATGCTGACAGTGAGTCACAATCATCAGAAGCTGCAGAGAGCCAAAGGAAGTTTGCACATTTCATTTGCCAGGCATCACTGCCTCTTTTGTAAATGGCACCTTTGTAAACAGGGCAAGGCCCGCCAAACTGTTTTTGTCACCAGTCGCATTTATGCGCTCACATTCACGGATCATGGGCTTTCGATCAGTAAACAGGACTGTTGTAGCTGAGCAGGAAAGTAATGAAACAAAACAAAACATTACTCTCTACAGGTCTACTAAACCTCTTGGTGTGTTTGGGATTATAATCACTAACCCGGCGAGGGAAATATTGAGTGCTTTTTGAATCATTACTAATTTAAAAAAAAAAAACACCAAAATAATCATGAAGTGAGGGGAGTGTACAATGAGGCAATTTACAGAAAATCTGTCCTTTTAATTATAAATTTTAATTATTATTTTTTGTCCTTTTAATATGTGACTGGCCCGTTGTCATAATGACCTGATCTGACCACCAATAAAAGGAAAGATTGAGAATACCCATGCCAGGGGGGAATTTGCCTTCAAAAGAATTCTTTTTTTTCTCTAGAGTGTGTATGTGAGAAGGTTCTTTTCTCTCTAGAGTCTGTGTGTGAGAAGGTGTGACTTTAACAGCGGTAACAAGAAGGCCTTGCTGGTTTCCTCTGTGCTACCCATCCCACTAACACTGACCTTCCAGATTCAAACTACATGTGCTCCTCGGGCTTGTCTCTTTAATGGCAAGGCTAGAGTGCTACAGAAAAAAAAATGTAGATCACGCAGTGGCCCTCACACAAAGGTAGCTGGCCATAGATTTTGTAAAGGGAAGAGCACGACCTGAACATGGTTCTGTCCACAGCTGTCAAGGCTCATTGAGAGAATCGTGAGTGATTTGTTTTGAAAAGCCGCGCTGTGTAACCATGCCGGCAGGCTTGGAGGCCGTGAAGCGCAGCGACGGTGGCAGCAAAAGCCGCCGCCAAGACCTTGCCTACTGCATCTTCTGCTCAGACAGTTCAAGTCCACCCATCAGCAGTACAATGTGAATCAAAAACAAAGCTTCAGCTCCTCCACAGAACACACTCACACACACACACTTCAACACTCGTGCAGTATTTTTGAGGGTCTTGGAGGACAGTCACAATTATAGCCAGTGCTTGTCAATGGTGAGCGATAGACAACAAATGCTGCAGCCTTGTTGCTGAGGGGAGAGAGAAGCTGGTGGGGATTCGCTCAGTATGACAACTTGACATTTGTCTTCCATCCATACACACTAGTTGTGCAAAACCATCCCAGTTTGAAACACTTGTTATTTCTGACCACACACACATATGCCAAACTGGATCCAGTCAATAGCCAGAGGGCAAAAAACAGTTTGAAGATTTAAGTCCAAAAGGATCATTTAAATCAGAGGGTCATTTATGTTAGGCCCTGATTAAAATACCATATGGAAGGACATGGATGAAGAAGGTCCCATCAGCAGCCTCCTGCTCCTTGATTAAGCGATCAAGGCAAATTAAATCTTGGTGCCCATGAATCAAATGCGTGCAGCTTCCATCTAATGTCAGTGTAAGTAATGACACTGTGGCAGCCTGTCACCGAGGCTATGACTATGAAGCATTCCACTGGCCGCAGGCAACGACAACCATCTCTGCCCATCTAATGACACGCTGCACGGGCCCCAGTCCGCCGGGCACATGACCAACTGTGGGGGATGAGACAGACGTGACTCGCTGTCCCTCAGTGCATTACCAAGACAGCAAGACGAGCAGAGGAGAATGGCAAGTGCCAGTTACTCTGTTAACTTTGCTTCTAGGAGCTTTTCCAGGAAGCATTGGAGTCCTCTTCCCATTAACCAGTGATTGACATGTCAGGAGACATGTGACATTAAGCTTCAGCCAATCAATGCTCTTTAATTTGTCTACTGAGTTCAATAACACATGAAGGCAGAGCAAATACAAGGCTTTTCAAGGAAAAGACTACATTGTTATTGTGTCAGTACCAATATCAATATATAATATCATGAGCTTCATCAATTATGATAGCATTAGGATTCAGTATCTACCGTGTAATGAATACTCATGACAAAAAAAGATCATAGTTTTGATGCACTCATTTATAGGAGACACAATTTAGTATATATATATATATATATATATATATATATGTATATTTAAGATCACTGAATATGTACAGAATTTAATAGTATGTTAATCTTAATTTGGTGAAGGGTATTATTCTTGTTTTATTGTAGAAACCACCTCTAGCATCCAAGTACATTTTTATCATCAAACAGTGCGTTGCTGTACGACACACATAATGCACTAATATTCTAGCAGGAAGCATGACACGATAGATATGACGTAATTACACAGCTAAATTTTGGAACCCATCAAGGTTTGTGTAGAGCAGCAGAATAAAATCATGTTGCAGACAAAATTAGGTCCTTCTTGTACTACAATTACTATTAGGTCTAAGTCTTGATTTGAGTCGATCATTTTCCAGTATCGTGCAAATTGAGCAATTGCAAATGTTTCAGAAAGATGATATGGTTGAGAAAAAAGTAGGAGTAAAATGGATGCTCTGAGTGTCCCCAAAAAACATAATTACAAGAAAGACTGAAGAGAAAACAAGAGGTCAAGTAACGATTGCCTGTACTCGCAGATTGTACTTTTACTGTACTGTATAGGTCTTGAAGGACGAGCGGCTCTAAAGACATTTCAATTAAGTATAATCCATCTCCCTTGATCCTTTGAGGTACTACCTAGACTGACCACAGAAATGAACTGTGTGGTGCAGAGAGCTCAGCTTCTGTGATCTCCCCTGTGGTCTCTCCATTGCTCTAATAAGTGCTAGAGCAGTGTGTTAACACCACTACAATCATAGGTGTATTTCCCTAGGGGAAACACAGACACACACACACACACACACACACACACACACACACACACAAATGCAAACGCATGCACGCACAAAGGCACACACACACACACACACTGAAATAATGTACACTTTTCTCTTGCTTACTGACTTCTTCAGAGACTGTTTGGAGTACTGCTTAGAAAAATCAGATCTGCCATCTGAGCATACTGAATTAACATAAGACTCATGCAATAGGCCCGTGCCTATGTCTTTTCTCTCGCTAAGTTTTGTCTATGCTTCACCAACTGTAGTCTTATATGGACATCATTAGGGCTGTCTAGGGTAAGGGAGGCTGAAGCCAAATGCTTTGCACCCTTAATGGTTCAGCTGCATGGATATTCATATTTCTCTCTGTTAAACTGTTCATAGAGTTCTCAACATAGAGATAACATCCGCAAATCACATGAAACTGCACAATCTAAGCACTCATTCACATAGAAATCAATGTAATCGCTGTGCGTAACCGTTGCTGTGAGTTTGTGGTGTGTGTGCATCTGTTGTCTTTGTGTGTCTGTGTATTCACACCAGAGATGGTCTCCTGCACGAATTAGCTGCCCAAGCTCCTGCTTAAAGTCTATGGAGACTGTGGTACAGCATAAAGCCCACTTTTAAACAATTAGCCCTTTCTGAGTCCTCTAATTTAGAAATCACAGAGAATATCTGCATAGTCTCCAACACTGAAACGCCATCTTTAATTTATCCTATCATTTATCTGATAGCCATATGTATTGTGATGACTTTTTTGTGCATTAAGTCACCGTATCCCGAATATTATCACTGAGTCAAGGGATACTAAAGTGCATGTAAACCCAGTCATTCTTTTACACCACTCAAGGCTAATTTTGAATTTGTTCAAGACAATCTCCATCATGTGTGGCAGTTGTAGGCCAATGAGACGCTGCCGGTTCATTTAACTCACACAGACACACACAAGCAAAAAGTTTTTGCCGTCCTCCGCCATTTTCAGATTTTTTTACAGGACAAAATATTGTCTAATATTCTGGCTAATACAGTACTTTCACCCTGATCCTAAAGCATGTTAACCTCATTGGTTCAGCCTAAGTAATTGCATCAGATTTCTACAGTTACTTCTAACTTCATCATTAAGCTTTGCAAACTGATGGTAAACCACACTGGCAGTAAGGAAACCGTGCATGTTCTTCACAGTATCCATTTCCATCTGTCTTCCAACTGCAATTTGTTGATGTCTGCAGGCATTGCTACTGCTGTTAACCACTGCCAGCTACAAAACTATCATCATCCCCCCCAGTTACCAATTAGTCTGCCATCTTGGAGGCTAAGGGAAATGTAAGAGCATTGATTGGAGACAGCCTAGCATGTTGGTCAAATAAAATGGACTAAAACATAAAATACAGACAGGTGGAGCAAGGCTGCACTAGCATAGTAGCTTGAGTTATAAAAATACTTGCTAAATGTATAGGCCTACATGCCTAACAATTTGTTTCACAGTCTCTCAACCTTGAGTGGGAAATCACTACAAGGAGCCTCTACAACATTAGCAGTGGATAAATAGATAGATAAATGGATTAATAGATAGAGGGATGAATGATTGGATAGATAGAGGGATGCCAGCAGAAATTAGCAAGGAGGCTGAGCTGCCACTGAGGGTTTGGTCATCCATCTCCCAGCACCTGAGCACGGTGGCAAGGTCAGGGTTGAGATGGCACTCTTTACTTCTAACCAGGCGACAAATTTGCTCAAACACCGGCCAAGTGCACCAAGGAGGTAATGGGCTTATTTTACAAGACTTCACTCACCAGTGTCACACATAGCCACTTAGTCAACCACACACACATGCACACACACACACACACATTACACTTATAAATGAGCACCCATTTCTGGCAAAATACTGAGAGTACTGAAGCTTTTACAACCCGCGTCCTCCTCTAAAACCCACACACTCATTCTCTCTCTCTCTCACACACACACACCCTGACACACACACACACACACACACACACACACACACACACACACATACACACATGTACACACACACACACCACACACATGTGCCTCCCAGCTGTGAAGGCAGATGAAGTTGGGATTACTAGCTCTTAAGTGCCAGCACTTTCTATGTTAGAATGGTCAGGCACATAGCACATTAAGTCCTGGCACATTACAGATGTGAGACTTGCTTACAGCTGTGGGCTCCTCCAGACGCTTCGGGCACACATTAGGACACCCGTAATTGATGAAGTTTTGCAGCTTTCCCCTCTCTCTTTTCTCCCCCCACAGGCAGCCTCTTGACCCCACCACCACCACACACACAGACAGACAGACACACACACACACACACACACACACACACACACACACACACACACACACACACACACACACACACACACAAACATACACATTCACTCACGCACACACGTGCACACACACACACACACACACACACACACACACACACACACAGACACCTACACATCCTTAAGTATTTTCTCCATAACAGTCATGAGCACTGATTCTGTATTTATTTATGTGTTTATTATTTATTTACTTTCTTTATTATTTATTTATTTTCTTTTTCAGATGCGTGTTTTGTTATTGGGGCTGTGGAGCAAGCTCATTACACAGCCTGAGGCTACTCTGTGGCAGCACTCTAATCAGGGCCACAGCACCTTTGTGTGCTTTAAGTGCCCGATGCTCCACTCGATTCATGAAACAAGAGGTAGGTAAAAGGACGCGTCATGCATGTAATAAGATCTACACAAAAATCTGCTGCCCTTCTGCACAGATAATGGGGTCTTTAATGCATTGCATTTCAGGAAAGGAGAAACTTTTTGTATTATTGGTTGAACATCTGCTTGAAAATTAATACAAAAATCTATTTGCTCAAAGTCAAGGAACAAATTTGAGAAGGTGTTGTTGCCTGATCACAGCCATTTTGCCAGAGGCAGAAATCCATTGAGATTGCGGGGCAACGTGCACTGTTTATTCAATACTGAGTGTACAGAAAAGTCTGTGCTCAACATAAATGTCAGGGCTCGCAAGGCACCCTGACATCTCACCTCTCTTGCCTTGACTGTGTACTTTATTTTCATCATTTGGTTTACCTGACTTCGGAGTGAATCCCAAACAAAATCTCCATCCATTCTCGTGGCCCACACTTCTGTGAGTAAATAAATCTTCCTCAGATCCTGCAGGCTTATATTCCACCCTCCATCCACCCGTACTGAACTCGGCATTTCTGTACAGAAGCATTTGCCCAGATTTGTAATCAATCAATTAAGGCATTTTTACATGGTGTGCTAAGTGCAAAATGGGGGAGGGATGGGGTTCAGGGAAGTCTGCTGCTGCTGTCCCTCTTCTCTCTTTGTAGTTCAGTAGTATCGACTGGCTCTGAGAGCGATGGACCCTCTTTCCAGGGGGGGTATTGATGATTGTGTACCTCTGGCTTCCTCTTTAAGGCTCATTTTATTCTCAAAATGTCACTGAATTGAGCGGTGAGCTTATAAAGGTGGTAAAATCAATAGAGCATTTTTTTTCAGTGCGTAATAATAATCGCTGAACAGACTGCAGAATGAAGTGTGTGTGTGTGTGTGTGTGTTTAAGGAGAATATAGTTTTGCTTTTCTCTCTGTAAAGGAAACAGTGTTTTGTTTATTTAAATATTAGACAATGGGTAGATAATTTTTAAACTTGTTACAATGATTGCAGTTATGAGAGGCAGATGCACATTTAACTATGGGAACATTGTCTTAACTGACGAGTTGTTGCAAATTTCAATGTGTAAAATTATTTTTTCAATATGGAGAGAAGAGTCATCTAATGCAAATTAATGAATTCATAGAATAGTACAATAATAAGGCTATATTGTGAGTTATTATTTTTAGGAATACCAGTTGAATACCTTAACATAAAAAGCTTTCATATAAAAATCATGCAGCAACTGTACCCAATGTACTGTGCTGGAGATCACAAGAGACACACACAATCAATGCCCCTCCCTTAAATGAACTCCCATTTTAACTGTTTTCTGTTTGTAATGTTTTTTTTTTTTTTTTGACAGGACAAGTAGACCACAGTAAAATAGCACTCCAGACCTCAAATAGACCCGCCATAAAATTCTTCTCCACCTCTAGTCGAGGCTCAGCATGGTCGGTCATTGTTTCTCGCCTTTAGGAGTGATTTTCCGGTTCTGCGTCAGAGGGAAAACTCAAACAGAACCATTAACACAAGGGCATGTGAAAGACACGCCGAAGCAGCCGTGATGTATTAGAGTCATTGAAAACTAATACATTTAATTTCAGTGGGGGAGGAAAAAATATAACACTCCCTATAGATTCATGAGCCATGCCCGATCAATTTCTGTGGATTTATTGACTAATATAGCGCCTTAACCTTGTTGACACAAATCGCTCCCATGTTCCGAACTATGGGAAGGCTGTTGAGAATGTCCACCAGACTGACTCACATTCACATTCTTGTTTCATAGCTATTCTCACTAATCATACCACAGAACTTAAAGATGCAAGCATTAACCATCTATATGGGACCCTTTTGGGACATGATGAAGGGGAAAATCCCACATGTTGGGACATCTCCATCATAGCAAGACCCTCTAGACCCTCAACAGACTCAGAAACGGAGAGAAAGAATGGGTCAGATAAGGAGAAACAAAAACAGGCCGTGAAGGAGAAGACAAAAAGAGAGTGAGGTAACACTGCAACAGTGGGGGTGAGAAAGAGAAAGAGAGAGGTCCATCACTTGGATTGCAGGAGGATGAAGCGTAGCGTGAGTTTAGCAAACGTCAACAGTCAAATGTGACAAATGTCAACTGGCTGGGGAAGCAGGGAGACAGACAGTGACACATGGACTCAATGAAAAAGCCATCATCTGTCAGCGGGTACAACGTGTGAGGGTCACAGGTGTGGGGGGGGGGGGGGCTGGTGGGAAGATTGAGAGCGGAGCAAGATGTCTTCTAACACCTCATTACATTAGGGCCATGGATCATAGCCCTTTTTACAGTCACGTTAGCATAGCATAGCAGTTAACACACCGTGGGCCACCAAAGTTGTGGGTTTGATTTTTGCCATCCACTGTTGTGCCCTTGAGCACGGCATTGAAGTTTGCACCAGAAAGTCTGGACCCTGCAACTGGTTTCTACCTGTTGGTCATTTTGATAAATATGTCAGAAGGTGAAGGAGAAGAAGCCATGGGTCTGTAACAAAAATAATCACATATAATTTTTAAACACACACACACATCAGTGGCAATGACAAAAAGTATGTTGTTTTAAAGGATTGCAAAAAATGTAGTAGACTGTAGCTTACTAACTTCTGATTACCCCCCCCCCCCCCTCCATTTCTCTCTCTTTCTGTCTCTCTCTCTCTCACACACACATACACACAGACACACACACACACACACACACACACAGAGCGAGCGAGAGAGAAAAATACATACAGAGAGACATAATCTGTTTCCAATTATTACTCTGGGAAATTGCTTCAGTCCACCTAGGCAGACGACCAAGAGCCACGCCCCCCACCCCCTCCTTTAAAAAATAATCAGATTTCAGTGAAGGCCGAACACCTAATGTCATGATTAGAGAAAGCTGAAGCGCTATTATGTTTCACTGTGCTTTCATTTCACCATGAGAGAAAATGATTGCGCTCTCTCTCTTTCTCTCTCTCTCAGTGCTCATTAATGGCTGATCAGGAGACTCGATGTCGGAGAGGTGTTCTCAATGTCAGAGCTACCATGCGCCTGACAGCCAGCAGGTACCCAGTGGCGTGATTGAGTCACGGCCGAGTGAGGGAGGTCTTCCCTCCTCGTCACTCAAACGACAGAGATGCACACAATAGCCTAGCAACCTCTGGCATAGAAGAAGCAAGCTTCGTCAAGGGCATTAGACCTACACGTAAAGCCATAAACAGGTCTTACTCCCCTCTGAAACTAAATATGATGGATCACATGGTATCAGCATGACTGAATGAAACAAAAAAATTAAATGATTTTATGGAAAAATGTACAGTGTGTGTGAGTTCCCCAGAATAGTCCCCAGCTGACGTCTTGTTGGACAATGTGTAATAAACATGTTATAATGTGTGTATAACACCAGACAGAGAACATTAATGACTGAACCTTTATCTTAACTCCTTTTATTTACACCATGCAGCCATCCAGATCAAACATCAGTGCACAAAATAATTAGCTTTTTTGGGGGTGTGTTGCGAATTCCTGTCTCATCTGCATGAGAAAAATGCTATGGTCGACCCAGTGAAGCAGTTTTGTTTTCACACTGTGTAGTTTGCGACAGTATGTGTGGGCGACATGCTGAGCTAGAGAACGTATGAGGTGCAGCTTTATCTCTTAATTTGTTTGCTTGGTTTGTTTGTTTGTGTTTATGTTTGTCTCAGCAACAAGGCTATGCGGGGCCCCCAGAGACCTTATAAGCCACTTGGCCTCGGCACATGCCTGCCCTGTCAACAACTGTTTATGTGGTAATTAATCATCCTGGTCCTCATCTACAAGGTGTGTTGACAGAATGTTACTTTGCATCTTAATTAGTGCCATGGAAGGGAAACGTGTCCTGTAGAGAGCAAGGTTGTACTGTCATAAGAATCTTCTGCTTTTCTTTCTCTCTTGTTTTGTTAAATTGTTCGAGATTACATGATCGTCTTGTCTAAAGTTTGTAGTCATTCTGATTTGCTAATATTGATGTGAGATCTAAATCTTGAATGCTCCATGGGGTTTTGCAATCTTTTTTCACAGCACTATGGTAAGTAACTGATGTGTGTCTGACAAACATGCTTAAAAAGTGCAGTATCACAGAAGGGACTAACTGTTTTACATTCTACTTCCATGGGCAGCACACAAAACCACCTGTAGTTAGACTTGTACTGGATTGCTCTATCTGGTATCTAAAGAAATCTCTATCTTTTTTTGGTGCACAGACAAAGCTGTGAAGGACGAATGCTCTCGCCCCTTTAAACCAGTACATGGCAAGCCTGTGATTTTTTTTACTTCCTACAGAAAAAAAATAGCAACATTGCACATTCTCACTAATCCATGTGGATTTGTAGAAACCAGCGATGATCCAGCGATTTTGGAAGAGTTACAGTGCATATAGAAAGTATTTACACCCCTTTCAATGTCTCACCCTTTGTTACATTGCAGCCATCTCCTAGTCATTCAGTCAACACTCAGTACCTCATAATGACAGCAAAATATAGAATTATAGATTATAGTTTTTGCAAATTAATGAAAAATGAAAAACATGGACATGAGTATTTACACCATGTGTGAGAAACAAATTCTGGTGCCCTCCACATCTTTAAAGGCATCTTTGAGGTAAGTCTACACCCTCAAAGGAGTCCAGCTAAATTGAATTTTAGTTAAATTGTTTAGATTAGGCCTTACAGTTCAAAGTGCATGGGACAACCAGAAGGACTAAATTCAACAGCTGGGGGAGAAGAGCCTTGGTAAGTGAGGTAACCAAGAACCCAAAGATCATTCTGGCAAACAGGATCTATGTTGAGATGGGATAGAGTTCCAGGGAGACTACCATCACCTGGTTATATGGCAGAGTGGCCTGACAGAAGCTGGTTATCTCTGGAACTGGAACTTTAGCCCATCTCCAGAGAGATAACCATTACTTTAGTTCTCCAACATTACAGGCTTTTCATGCGTCTTGCACGGAGTGGAGGTTTCCGTTGGGCCCAAAACTTTTCTCCTCCTCACTGCATTCTCATTTTCCATGGCTTAACTGTGAGAGACATCACCTCACGGTGAATCAAGCAGCATATTAAGATCATTTCTCCTTTCAGTATCTCTGCAGATAGTCATAACAGCTCCCACCTGCTTCTTTGTTTTTAGCGCATTGAGAGCAAATGCAGCATTGCAGTCTAAGAGACAATAACTAACATAGAGTGATTTTTCAAAGTTATCTTTCAACTTTTTTATTATTACTTTTATTGCCTATCCACATGGATTCTAATCAGTCATTCCAATCATTACCTAATTGTTAATTATTTGCAAATAGAGATTTTCATACATCATCATAAGGAATGTTTTAAAACTTTGAAATGTTCAGCTGTGATAGTTTGGCCTACCAAACTGGTGACTTGACAGATGTAGACGTATGAATACCAAAATATTTTGACTTCTTATATCTGTGATGCCTACATTTCTTCAAACAAGTTTGCATTTCATGGATGATGTACTTGCATCACCAGTATTAGGGGAATTACTACAACAGTATAACTACTGGGGCTGCTCAATGCCCGCATTCATCCCATCCTGGTCTGGAAGGTTAACTTCAGTTTGATTAATCATTCCATCTGTAGCTCCATACTGACCACTACATGAAGATGTGTGGACAGTTTTCTGCCAAATGAGAGACACTTGTCTTCCCTTTTATTCATTCTCTGACAGGCAAGGCCCTCTCAGAGATGCAGAGCAGAGACAGGCTGTTTGCCTCACGTCTGCTGCCCCTGGGCTTTGCTGACGGACAGACCCTATCAGAAGGTGTTTGTGATTCTGGCCAGTGTTTGATGGAGCCGGCGCAGCATATGAAATTCCTGACAGAAGTGTGAAAGCGAACAAGAACAAAAAAGAAGGACAAGGTGAAGAACAGGTAAGAAGAATAGGAGAAAGCTGTGACTGACAGCCCTATCTTAACACTGTGGTTAGAGTTCATGCTGAGCCTGTGGCTTGAATTATTAATTGCTTAAACAAATGAAATATCATTGTTAGTTTATAAACCACAATGGCAGATTGGACTCTACACTCATGAAACATCACACTGGGATGGGATTGGTTTATTTTATGATCTTTTTATGGTCATTTATGAGTCTGCTGGACACAAACCAGCCAAGAACTACGGCATTACATTCAGTTAGAGAGTAATGAGTGAAGGCATACCCCTGTGCCACTAAAATTTTTGGCATGGATGTAATTCATTCACAAACAGCAGTCTATGGACAGCAAATGACACACATCAAACAGCACTTTCTACCACCACTCTTTTCATGACCACATAAAATGTTTTTTTTTTATTATCATAGGATGAGTTAACTTACATGTAAGTCACAATAGCCAGTTGTCAGTGTCTTTGTGCCATGCATTGACAGCACATATTGCAATATTGAAAGAATGATTTGCTACACAAAAGATCACATAGTAGAGGTCACTTCTACCACGAATAGAATATGTCCTTCAACAATCTATGGGCTATGGCATTTTACAAGCAGAATCTCATTGACGCAGTGCAGTGGTATAACGTAGTTTAGCCGGGCCCAGGTGCAAGTGTCTCACATCGGGCCCCCCCAACAACAAATAGAATATGTCCTTCAGCAGTCTATAGGCTATGGCATTTTACAAGCAGAATCTCATTGATGCAGCGCAGTGGCGTAACATAGTTTAGCAGGGCCCAGGTGCAAGTCCCCCCCCTCCTTTGCGTAGGCTCAACAACATACCAGCCTCTCAGTGTCTGGCTCAGTGTCTCGGAGCACTCAGCCTTCCCCTTAAGAGTAGGGGCTTCTATACTCATCTTTGCTTCCCCTTTCAAATATCTGACATAGCCTACTTTAACGTTTGCATCACCAGCTTGTAATTTGCAGACTGTATAGCCATGGGACAATATCATGCAAAACAGCTGAAAACGCGCACCAACACTAGCAAATTAATATGCAGATAATATATGCCCAAGCAGCACAAAAGGTTGCTGCATTATGACCATAACTGCTATTGTATAATTAAGCAGTGACTAGACAGATATGCTGCAGAAAGTAGGCTAACAACATGACTCGATTCCACAATACTTGACTCAACTCTACAACTGAAGAAACCTATTTATAGAAATACACTTAGACTTGCGTTCAGCAAAGCCACTAATGCATCACTCCAAATTTCGGGCTGCATGTCCACATTGCGAACACCACCAAGAGGAACATCTCAAGATAAAAATACTAGCAATTTATTCACTTTAGATTTAATTTGCAGCAACATTAGGCCACCAATTTTTATCCCTGGAATCTCTGGAATATTTTTTTTAAATTAATAGTTCTGGAAGATGATGAAGCCTATAACATTCTAGCATGTTACGTATGGAAAGTGTTCCTGTCATGGTCTTATTACCCTGTGCTGGTAACTTTCACCTCACTGCACCCATTCAATCACCTGCCACGCCCACTCTGCTCTCACTCAGTGACTACCTCTCCTCCTTCTAATTATTCAGTCATTGCTTTCACCTGCCACTCTCCCTTCCCGTTTTCGACCCGGACCGACCTTGCTATCCCTGCTCTTCTGCCCTGGTAATCCTGATCAGCTGCCTGTCTCTCTACCTTTTGCCTGTGTGTTTCCTGTCCTGCCACCTCCATTAGGGTGTACCAGTTGTTCCTGTCAACGCTTGGTTACTGGCGTGCGGATAAGCCAGCTCCCAGTGTGATCTACGGAGTCACAGTCCGCCTCCCGCTTCCTCCCTGGTTTTGGGAGCGATTCATCGGAGCCGTCCCCGACCCACTGCCCAATCCTCCGGTCAGTCGCTCTGTGCCTCCTTTAATCTTGTTCAGCGAACTTTTCTGTGCTGTTCAGCAACTACCGCTCTCCGCGGGTTTCGTTGCTCCCTGTTCCAGTGGCTCCTCTCTCTGTCTTCCTCCTCGTCTGGCACGCAGAGCCCCGCATCACACCTCTGGACTTGACCGCTGCCCGCCTGGTTCACCTATTCCCATACCCCTGACTCTGAACTCAATAAACTGTGTGTGTTTGCAAAGTGTTGCTCTTGGGTTGTCTGTACTGCACCATCACACTTCCAGGCTATCAGACCTTGCTTGTTTGTAACTTTTGAGAACAAAAAAAGTTGCTTGTAGCCTTTTATTGTCTAACTGTCACTTTCAGAAAGTCTTAGAAAGATTGAAAACACAAAAAAGTAATTAGGCATAGCGCATCAGTGACAGAACCAGTTTTAAAGTGAGATGCAAGAACAAATTTACCAACTGGGGGTTGGAGGTTCTCCCCGGAGAAAGTGTGCAAAATATCAGCTAGATTACATTTTTCACACTATTTCAAAGTGTGGTCTGATACCAGATCAAAAAACAGTGCTCTCATATATGGGCTGAACACTAAGTGCACAGTACGAAAAAATTATTTTGTAAAATCAGGTATATGATCAGGTATTTGAATGTTCTACATGCTTGTTACACAATTTCAGACAAAAAAAATAATGTTTTTGAGTAGAGTACAATAAAACAATGTTCTCATGTGTTATCCAATGCATAATCACATATTTTTCCACCTGGACATTGATGATGCGGTGAAAAGTGAAGTACATACTTCACAAATGCTCTAGATTGAACTTTCCCCTCACTCTTATTCATTTTGGGGTAGTCTGTCTGTGCACAACCCACTATTTGAGCCTGTAAGATAAAGCCTGTATTTCTCAACTAATAATACAAAAAGTATTTCAACTCAAAAGGCTAGCACCTTAAACATTCTCTATAGTGTTGGGCCCTAGTGGTCACAGGCCCTGGTGTGGCTGCACCTTCTGAACCTGCTATAGTTATGCCACTGATGTAGTAAAATGTGAATGCCTCAGCTAAACTCACAATAACACACAGTGCTAGAGAATGCTGTGGAATCGGTCTTGCAATGGATAATGGTGGTTTAGGTGTTTTGATACAGAGAATGAATGGCTGTATAAAACATAAAACTACAAAGACTGATTCATTTGACCACTTCACCAGACTCCCAATTTGTCCATTAAGGCCAGTCATCTTACTTTTCCAAATCTGACAATATGTTATTACGTATAAACCAGCACTGTGATATCATTATAAAAATGCCATGGGCATTTGGGCAAATTCGACCTGGCTTGATCACAGAGCAGAGCTCTATTTGTTCTTTAGATGTGTCTGATAGGTCTGGTAAACTGCTCAGCTCAATAGAAAGCCTTGATTGCATTTAGACTTTCTGGAGCTGCGCTGGACTTGGACTGATTGATTTGGTCTGTTTAGCGTTGCCTTTGGCTCGTCAATAAAGACAAGAGTCTTTGGTCATTTCTATACTTCAATTAAGTAGTCAGAGGCGAGTGGATTCCATGTTTCTTTTTTTTGTGGCCAACTGCATCTGGGAAAACCAGAGATGTGTTTGTGAAAGCTAACGCCCTCTCTCTCTCTGACACAGCAGGCTAGGTTATTATAGGTTTGTGTGTGAGCATGTGTGTGTGCGTGTGTGCGTGTGTGCAGATCTGCACACAATCTGCACACAACCCTCTCCAGGCATCTACAGGTGGGATCCTCGAGAAAAAAATATCCCCCTACACACGCATAAAAAAGACTGTTAGAGAACTTCAAAGTGCCTCTGAAACAAAGAGTGAAAAATCCAATACGTCTCCCATTAAGTCTTGCCATTGATGTATGTGCTCCCTATAGCCAAGCATGTGTTCTTGGGCTTCTCACACAAATCAAGGACTTGAGTCATGTTTCCAAAGCTAAAGCTAATGTCTGGGTGCCTATCAGGATCAAGTTTTCAACATCCACAAATGTCTCGTTTCAAAGGCCCTCGTCCACCAAGGTACATGTGTGTATGTATGTTAGTATGTATGTATGTGAGTAAGTAAGTTAGTAAGCTGGTTTGTTTGGAACTTTGGTTTATTTTGCCCAAGAGGCGCCATTTGTTCACAGACTCAGAACAAGCGATCATGGGGCCTAAAAAGTTAACAGTGAGACATGCGGCTAAATTCTTCACAGCAATTGTAACGTGAAAACACATGCACATACATGCACACACAGACACACACACACACACACACACACACGCACACACACACACACACACACACACAAACTACCACACATAGACATAACACATGCATGTTGACATGTATTGACATGTAAATGCATAAATGTAATGCATAAATGTAAATGTAAATGTATTGTATGTACAAAAATCTAAACACACACAGACACATGCACACACAGAAGTGTGAAAAGGTTTAAATAGATGCTCTTTGCTTTCCACTGTTGCAACTAGATTTGACGGATAGGAGAGGAGGAAAGAGCAGGTTATTTGTTATCTGAGTGAGTGCTATGGTGAAAGCTATGAGAGGTTGTGGTTGTATTGGAATGATAACATGTTACATGTTAGGGCTGGAACGCACTGCCTGCATTGCATAAGCATAATGAGTTTATACTTTGGAAAAACAGAGGATCCACTCGGCCTCAGTCATGCCACACTACAACCACACTCTAGCTTGAAAACAAAAGGGTCACCACTTTTTGCTGCTTGACACAAGTGTACCAGTCGATGGTCATAGTTTGTGTTTAAAGGCTGTAAGTGGAGGCTTCAGGTGTACCATCAAGTGGCAGATAAATCTGTTGATAAGTTAACAGTGCAGAAGATAAAAGACAGTGTGATTCCCAGTCTCTGAGGGCCAGATGTACAAAGAAATGGTGCCTGTTTTCAGACATTAAATGTGCCATAAAACTTGGCATGCATCGTATGTACAAACAGAGAGTAAAGCTGGTTACAGCGCAGATTACGTGTCAGTGGAGCGCAGATTTGTGACCTGTGTATTTCCTAATCATACAATATGCATTCATGGGAAGGTCAGGGGAAAAGGGGGAGGGAGGCGCAAATTATTTAATAATTTAATTTACCATCATGCTAGTCCACTGTATAGGCTTTGTAAATAATTTTAGACTAATAATTTAAGAATAATTTAAGTTTTATTTATTGTATTTATTGTCAGGATTTCCCAATTGTACTGTGCCTTTCTTTTAATAATGTTTTAAAATCATCGTTTCATCAGCAGGCAGCACTTTGTAGGCAGTCATGAGAAGTTTGCTTGTTAACAGAACATAAACTTACTGCCCAGAAACCTTGTAAATAGTTCTGATATATATTTTTTGCAACAACAACAAGGTTGTTGAAATGCAGTGTCTCTTTTAACAGTAATATTAACCAAAGGAAAACATGACAGGGATTCAGTAGATCTACTGTGTGGTTGAAGGGTAGATAGTGCCATTCAAAGCAGTTTGGTGAAGTGTGCTCTGTGAATGCAGACACTGGTGAAGTGTGCTCTGTGAATGCAGACACTGGTGAAGTGTGCTATGTGAATGCGGACACTGGTGAAGTGTGCTATGTGAATGCGGACACTGGTGAAGTGTGCTATGTGAATGCAGACACTGGTGAAGTGTGCTATGTGAATGCGGACACTGGTGAAGTGTGCTATGTGAATGCGGACACTGGTGAAGTGTGCTATGTGAATGCGGACACTGGTGAAGTGTGCTATGTGAATGCAGACACTGGTGAAGTGTGCTATGTGAATGCGGACACTGGTGACGTGTGCTATGTGAATGCGGACACTGGTGAAGTGTGCTGTGTGAATGCGGACACTGGTGACGTGTGCTATGTGAACGCAGACACTGGTGAAGTGTGCTGTGTGAATGCAGACACTGGTGAAGTGTGCTGTGTGAATGCAGACACTGGAATTGGAAGGGAAAAACTCCACCAATGAGTTCATGCAATTTTGTGACTTGACGCTCCCTAGACTTGACGCTCCCTAGTCTTGACGCTCCCTAGTCTTGGCGCTCCCTAGTGTTGCGGCGGTGAATTACTTTGCGGCACATGTGACCTTGACGCAGACCCATAACAGGAAAATGATAGCGACAAGGCAACGCAGTGCCCTATGCATCGAGTCAATGCAGAACCATAAATTAGCTTTTAATTTTGTCTGTTTCTGACATCGCACCATTAACCTGTTTCTTAAAGGGACCTTCTCCTTTTTCTCTAGAACCCAGTACAAGCAATACACTACATCCCTCTTGTTACGGGAGTTCTCAAACTTCTTCGGGCCGGGGACCCCTCATTATCACAACAAAAATGTAACCATATTAGATGATGTCCATGTGTTCTTTCAGATGCTTTTAAACTATTATTCTAAAAACACATTTTGCTAACACCATCACAGTTTTAAATGGACATGTTATTTCATTTGGCAAAACTTGAAAGTGCAGGAGGACTTTATTGGTCAAATCTAGCCCTATTGTAAAAATGCTGTTTGTTTCACATAACTAATGATAACCGATATTCATTTTCCTTGCAGTTAACGTTAATGTCTAAGAAAAGTGTTTTGACAGATTGATGTAATGTATCATGTAGGCAATTTTTTCAGTAATGTTTTGCTGGTGGGAGTAATGAGCACAATGTGATTAGGCTGTATACTGATCTCTAGTATTTTTCTCCCCATAAGACGTATAGAAGTATAAAAGAAGTTTGGCAAACCTTTTCATGGAGCCCCTGGCAACCTGCTGCAGGCCCCTGGGGGTCCCCAGACCCAAGTTTTAGAACCAATGACTTAGGACAGTCTCATCACCTGGCTACATTTGGAAATACCGAAAGCCTGTTTTTGCAGGGAAATATTTCCACCTCTTAAACTTACCTCCTTGCCTGACTGACTTTGCCAACATGCAGGAACAATGAGATTGAGTATTTTTTAAAAAGTAGAGTATAAGAACTGCTGTGTCATCTTTGCTTCTTGCCTCATGTATTGTATTTTTTCACAGTTGATATGTTTTAAACCTGTAAAGATTGTCATCATTCAACAGCTACACTGACTGAACTTTCGGTAACACTTTACTTGACAGGTGAGTGCATAACATATTCATAGCAGCTGTCATAAATTGCTCACAAAGCAAAATGACTTTTATAAGGCATGACTCAACATTCACACACAACCTTTCATAAATATGGAAGACAGAAACAGGTTTAAACCAACACGGCAATGCTGCTTTGAGACCGTTAGATTGGAGCAAGCATAATTTGAAAGTTTCATAAAAGTTATGCTTGCTCCAGTCCAATGGTCTCAAATCAGTGTTGCTATTTTTTGGTTTAAAACAGCTACACGACCATGTCACATTAGAGTCAATGGGCTAGACCAATGTAAAAGAAAAAAAAAAAAACAGATCATGACCAAGCATATAATTTAAATGTTTCAGAAAAAAAATAATTCAGGTAATTATCATCTTTTCCTACCTTGCCTGCACTCAAATGGGAATGTGTCCAACCAGTGTTAAACTCAGATGTGATTATGAATACTTCACAACTTGTGACATTTATAGTAGACTTAATCTGTTGTTATTCTGTCATGAAATTTTTGGGTCAGGTGATGGGATTAAAACGAAAGCAATGCCGCTTTAAAACCAATGGACTTTTATTTTAATAAGTTATCTCCATTCTGTCTTCCACATTTATGAAAAGTTGGGTATGAATGTTGAGTCATGTCTTATGGAACAGTCAGTAATGCTTTGTCAGCAATTTATGATAACTGCTATGAATGTGTTATGCACTCACCCGTCAAGTAAAGTGTTACCAAACTTCTATTTGTGGCAAGCACACAATAGGTTCTAGAGAGTGGGGATGAGTGCTGATTACCTGAAACAGGGGAAGCGTTACACTTGCACAATTAGGCACACTTTGGTTTGTCTGTAGAAACCCTCAACTCACTACAGCTAAAGCGTAATGTCGTTTAGAGTTTTTCAAATAGCGTTTCGTGTTAGCACAATGACATTCCCCACGTGTAGCCATTTTAGCACTTTCAGTTAAAACCACAGAAAACAAACTTGCCCAAAAAACATCCGATTGACGTGATTGTGCTACCAATTCAAAGTATAAACTCCAAATCATGCATTTTACTCCTTTTTTTTTCTTTAACATTGCTTGTTGTGAATGTATGCCCATTTAGACCATTTTCATTTCAAACACATTCATCTGAAATCCTTACAAGTTCCACCTCCAACTTTTTTTATTAACATTCATAGGATTGAGCACTTCAGTGAATGGCAGTTGGTGATGGGGAGAAAATCATATGTATCAAGGAGTCCGTCATCAGCTTGCATCTCTGTGAAAATGCAATGTCTATGTGCAGCACTGGCTCTGTCTACAACTATAAACATAATTGCCATAATATCCAAACCACTGATGCAAGCAATCAGTCTCCATACATGGAGAGGAGTGAGGTGACACTGGCAAACACAAAATATGAAACACAAATTATGATATATGAAACTCCTGTTATTAATTCAGTAATTTTTAAAATTTAGTGGCAGGATCTCTTAATTTCACCTTTCTCTCTTTGACATGCAGTGACAATGGCCACTTAAGCATGGTCAGAAAGCTGATGCATGCAGTTGGACAGTGGCAAGACATGGCAGACATGGCACAGGGCAGTGCAGAGATCTCATTCTCTGTGATCTCACTCTCAGTCAGTTTCATGGTTGTGGCTATCAACCACGTGTGGCTATCTAGATGAGTGAGGGGAGGAGCGGAGATGCAGTAACCCAGAGATCACTGAAGTCTTCTCACTATGGGGATCAGCAAAACTTCAGAGATTTTTGGCCGGCCAAGGAAGGTGGAAGATCCTGTGAAGCCAGTGGGACCCAGAATGGAAGAAGGGTCCAAATGATGGGTATATCAGTGCTACGTCAGCAGCGCTTTTAGATAGGAAATGATTCAACAGATTGTGGTCATAGGGTAACACTGCTAAATCAAACAATATATCTGTGCAAATATCATTAACACTTTAGGAGCGACCTAGCGTGACTTTCATAGGAGGTGGCATGTGGAGATTCTGAACATAAAAACAAAATAAAATAAATATATCAAAATTATATCAAAATTAAGACTCTAAACTGCTGTATGAAATGTAGTCCATGATGTAGAAAATGGCAGCTGCTCTGAGACTGAACTCTGTAACTGAGTTCCTCTTCTCATTTAGAATGCTCAGTGGGAAGTCTTACAAGCTGAAATTCTAGAGATGGAATTTTAAACACATTCAGAATAATTGGACATGCTTAAAAGGCAATACTATGAGTGTGAGCGCAGAAAGATCCATATTCAGGTATGTGTGTGTGTGTGTGTGCATGTGTTGTGGGGGAGGGCGACTAGTCATCATCATCATCAGGAAAAGAGGGGTCTGTGCTCAGAAAAATTTGACTGACTACTGTTTTACATATTCCCCATATTTTTTCAGTAATTAAGGCAGAGAAAGTTGACACAAAGAAGCTTAGGCCTAGCAAAAACAAAGAAAGAAAAACAAAGCCATTTAAAAACAATCTACAATAGAGAGATTCATGCCAGTAGAGAACCCCAGATTTCTTTTCACTCAATCCTACTCAATCCCTGACTGAATAGTATAGCTTGAGGCTAATGTACGTCTAAAAAAAAGACAATTATTTTGATAATAAATAAATGTTGGAACATCTTCAAGCTTCACAGCATCCTCAGAATGCCATTCTGACACAAACCCCTCTCATCCATTTACTCTCAGGCACAAGTAGAATATGGTCTAAGAGCACATGTAAGTTTTTATAATAGCCTACTGTGTTGCTGCAGCAAAAATAAACCCCTGGCAGGGTACTCAAAGCCAGGTCACAGCCATATACCACAATACCACAAGCCTATGAAAATAAACTGTGTACAAATTACTGTCTAATAATAGTACCAGATCTTTGAATTATAAAATGTCACAGCCAGTGTTCTTCATGGTAACAGAAAATCACAGGGTCTGTATTAATGCCATTAAAGCATAAATGAAAAATAAAGTAACAACACAACTCTCACAAAATGTTTCCACAAATGTTTTGTGTTTGTACTGTGAAATTCAGTCTTTGTCAAAAGTAACACTAGATCCATCAGTAGTGCCTAGTTGCTATGCAACACAGTGAAAACAAAGAAATAAGCATGACGTCCGGTTAAAATAGCTGTCTGGAAGAGCACCGGGGAGGCTATTGAAAAGCTCTGCTGCGCGTCAGTGACTCGTGTCCTTGTTTTGCCGGAGAATTACATCCTTTCGTATGAGAAAAGATTGTTGAGGTTTTATTACGACAAAGTACTTTCATCTTGCCCTATGACTACCCTGTCCCTGGATACCCTAATTCCTCAAAAGCAGCTGGACAATCAATAAAAGACATGACATGTTCAAATCTGAGTTTCTTTTCATTCCTCCAGTCTGCCCTCCACACACCCCACTTACATGCCTTTTGTTTAGGCCATGTGCAATGTGTGTTTTTCTCGTGCTTTGCGAGCTTTGCTAATGTAAGGCTAGAGGAGGGACTGACACCGTTGATCCTCTTTGCCTCCCCGTCAGTCTTCCTAACAGGTTTAGGGGCGGATAACGCCACCCACACTGTGTGTGTGGAGCACCAAGCCCCGGGCACAGCCCAGACCCCCCACTGCACAAGTGTGTCTTGGGTGCAGAATCCCCCATATTCTGACATTTTGCTTCCTATAATAGAGGGTATTCACAGAAGCAATGATGCATTTTCTCAGTGCATTCTCAGCTAAGAAACCACATAATCCATCTTTTGGGCATGCATTGCAATTCTGAAACTCAGCTCAAATCAGCTTCTCAAGCTACACTGTGTCATTCTTTTCTTTCTCTTGCTTTTTTTGGAACATACCACTCTCAATTGGTCATGCATTTACTAAAGACTGTTTGATTTGCCCATTTCAGTCAGTTATGGGTAGCCTTCTCCATGCGGACATATTTCATGGCACGCCATGTATTCACGGGCCATCAGGCAAATAATAATGCCTTAGTGCTGCACAAGTCAGGAACCGCTGGTCCAGTGAATCATTGCTATTTCTGAAAGAAAGAAAGAAAAAAAGAAAGAAAGAAAGAAAGAAAGAGAAAGAAAAGAACGGCAGTGTGTTGTCTTACATAGCATCTATCTGACACTTTCTATCACAAATAATATAATATTTATAATTATTATTTTAATCACTGATAGCTTGTAGACAAACTGTCTTTACAGCACTATGTATGTTGTTAGCATTTTAACAATGCATAATTTTTCACGAGTGCCTAAAATGTTGCTCATCCTTACTGTATATGTTATAGATGATTGCAATTGTCAATGGTGGATTAGGCTACTGCCACACCTGAGTGGTGCTAACCTTCGCAATAAGTGGAGTGTGTTGCACCGGTCTGAACCAGACAGGGTAAGTGCTTGTTTCATTTGTAATGACACCTCATTAGGCACTCCTAGATGACCAGTATACAATCACGTGGAGGGGAAGAGAGGGGCATGAAGGCTATAAGAGCAGATTGCTCTCTTCTTCCTTCCACTCGGCTTTCCTGTCCTCTCATCTCTTGTCCTTCATCCATCCAGCGTTCCAGTGTCCTGCCCTCTTCCTCATCAAATTCCCTCTCTGCTTCCACTATTCATCCACTCTTCTTTGCTGTCCTCACCCCTACAGTCGATTTTTCTTTCCCTCCTCTCTGTTCCCTCTCTTTTTTCTTCTTGATCTTCCACTCAGCTTGCTTCCACACACACACACACACACACATACACAGCCTTTTTAAACTGGTACAGGCAAGCCCTGTGATGCTGAAGAGTGAGGTGCGAAAAGCCTGAGAGGTCAACGACTTGACTGGTAAGAAGAGAGTAAAGGTCAAGCAGTGTCACACTAAGAACTGCTCTGCGTCACTTAGCCCATGACTCACTGTGTTTGGGCTCTGACCCCTGCAGAGGTTGTGGAACAAGGTGCTATCTCTGCCAAAGGGAATGTATATAAATTTATATTTCTGACTCTGATAACCAAGATACTTACCTTGCAAGAAGCTTCACTGTCTGTAGCAGAATAGTAGGACAGAATGAAAAAATCCTATGGGTATTAGAAATATTTATCCAAGGTAACAAATGGAAATCTAAGAACAGTTGCACCCATTAATGCCATATGGCTGGGATGAGCTACAGCAGCCATATTGTCTCTCACCTTGAAGTAACCTTGAGAATGCTGCTTGCTAAAACCACAGAGGTATATGGAGGCTTCGGGGAGCGCAGAGAAACGGAAAAGTGGTGGGTGGATGGGCACGTTATTGTGGGTGGGTGTGGGAGTAAAATCATATGCATTGATTTTTTTTTCTCCCTATCTTTCTCCCTATCATGACTGAAGGCATATTAATATTGATCACCGTGGAGAGAGTGAAGCACAGAGACGAAGTGTCCATGTTGCCACCCCAGAAGAGTGAGATGTCACCAGCACAAGTCCAAGGTCAAATAGGGGTGCCTGAGGTCAATACAAAAAAAAATGCATATGACCTAAACGGTCAAGTTAAGACAGCGGTCTCATTATTTCTGCCCCAGAGACAATGATTCACACTGGATAGGCCTACATGTAAATGTACACACGTATGTTGCATAACCTTTCTCTACATGAGTAATGTCGGAATATTCAGAGCGAATGTATATTTAGAATATGTTCCTCCAGGACAGGGTGAGAAGGTTGATATCTGGCAGCTCAAGTTTACAGGGAAACATAAAGATAAATAAGAAGTCTGCCTTTGATCCATGCATTTCATATTTGTCTTTTTTTCTTTATCATTTGCAAAAGAATACGCAGTGTGACAAGCAAGCACCTCTGATGAAATCTGTGTTCCAGACTGGTGTTGTAGACTGGTGTGCAAACCACTTTAACAAGACGCCGGCTGAGTGAAGCGTTAAATCTTTTCTCACTCAACTTCGTCTTTGATAACCTTTCATTCAGCACCTGTCATCCTGCAAACACGTCAAGGGTGGGAAAAGAGAGAGATTTAAACAGCAAAACAAATCAATTTCAGTGTTTTTTTTTTCCTCCAGCACCAGATCCTTTCTTTTTTTTCTCCCAGATACTCATGATTTCATTGGTAAAACCAAACACACAGCATTGCTTCACTTTAATAATGTTTCTTTGTGGCCTATTATTTTCGATACTGTTATGCACTTGTAGTTTGTCGGTGACCATGTTCGAACTCTCAAAAAGTGTTACATATCGATTACAGCAGGAACTGAAAGGTAGAGGAATCATTTTGAGTGTGTTGATATTTTTGGCACAAACACCAGTTGTGCTTTCCCTTTTCCATCCTATTCTTTGGCATGATGTGGAAGTCTAGCTCTAATGAAATAATAATGAAATAAATGAAATAATTATCTAATAATAATATTAGCATAAATGTTTTCTTACTCAGCAACAAAAAAAAGAATGATATGCTACAGGAGTTCTCCTCACTCAATCCCAAATAACGTGCGTCTGCAGGATGTTTGCAAATTAATTTCAAACCAAAGACAAATAGGCTACAATAAGCCCTGCTTTAGCCACAAGTGGCATGAGACACAAAAAAACTCATGGTGTAATAAGTATTTCTATAGTTTTTCTTCATCTTTGATTGAAGCCACAGGCCACAGCGAGTTTGTGTTTGAGTTGGAGATGCTGGTGGTGTCAGTCGCTGGTACACTCTATCTCACCTGTGGGAATGGTATCATGTGTAATAAAGGACTGAGATTTCACTCCTTTCCAGGCAATGAAATTTAATCCTGGAGCCAAACAAACACCGCACAGGCACTTAACATGGGCTCTCCCCAGATGAAGGGAGTCATAAGACGGCTGTGGATCGAGCTGCTAAAGCGATTAGGGTTCTGTTAGATCCCCCAGGGCGAGGCCCTATCTTGCTGTGTTTGTTCCGCTTGCTTTATGTGATATATGTACATGAAGAACAGTGGCCCCCTAAGGGGTCTTGCATTCTGTGACCTCATTGAAAGTTGATTCAGAAGCCGACGGGAGACCAGGGAACCATTTCATCTCCGACGACTTACCTGTGACACCAATGATCTAATCGCACCTCAGTGCACAGTAGAGGGTCTGTCTCTGTTAGTGAAATTAGGGTTATTACTGAGATCATTCATACCAAATTTAAGTATTTAACAAAGCAGTTGAAAACATAGGGAGAAACATTTGCAGCATGCTTCACAAGAGAAAAAGAATAGTCATGCCTCCTCCTGCTAAAAGACTGTCTGACTGAGTGTGTGTGTGTGTGTGTGTGTGTGTGTGTGTCTGTGCGTGTGTATGTGTGTGTGTCTGTGCGTGTGTGTGTGTGTGTCTATCTATCTGTGTCTGCCTGTTAGACAAAGGGAGAAAAGATGCTGTGGATTAAGAGGGGTATGAAAGATAAAAAAGGCAACACTTCTGGGCATTCACACAAAATATCACAAAGGTGTAGGTCTCCCCTTGAGTCAAGCAGAGCGTTCAGAGAAAGTTTTCCGCTTCAATGACATTGAGATGTCATTCAGCCATCTCCCCTGCGCTCGCCTGAATATGCCATTAAGGCGCCTTTGTTCTTGCCGCACTCCGTCACTACAAAGCTGCACAAACATCAGTGGCATGACGCGGGCACACAAGACGGGGGGGGGGTTTGAGGAAACAGGGGACAGTCTTGGGCCATATTTATTCTACCTTGCCAACAGATTTTGGCAAGATGGAGCTGCAGAGCTTCAGTGAGGGGAGTAAAAGAAAGACACACACACACACACACACACACACACACACATACACACACATACCCTCAAGCACACCCGCTTCTGTCATGTTTGGGGAGCTGGGCACCTCTTTATGCTTGGAGACACAAGAGGAGGATGATAAAATGACAATGCGGTTTGATTGGTG
Source organism: Tenualosa ilisha (assembly GCA_015244755.2). NCBI lineage: Eukaryota > Metazoa > Chordata > Actinopteri > Clupeiformes > Clupeidae > Tenualosa > Tenualosa ilisha. The sequence goes on from PYXC01000629.1 coordinate 4,969,674, forward strand.
TGCAAGAGCCGAGCCCTGGCCTCTTTATGGGAGCCCAGAGGGGATGGGGGTAGCAAAGAGGACACGGATGTGTGTATGTGTGTGTGTGTGTGTGTGTGTGTGTGTGTGTGTGTGTGTGTGGTGTGAGGTGGAGAGAGGGAGGGAGGGAGGGAGGGAGAGGGAGAACAGAGAACAGAGAAATTGAAGCTTATTAAACTTGGACTCCTTATAAAGCTCTGCAGCTGTGCTGTCCACCCATCCATCTATTTGTATGAGAGCAGTCCCTGAAGACAGGTAGGGCATGGCAACAAAAATGTAAAGTCATCCGCCAAAGGGCTAACAGACGCACACACACACACACCTACACACACACTCCCCCTTTATCACAACACACACACACACACACACACATACACACAAATGAGCGGAATGAACATTTCCTCTAATGGCCACATCCTTGACAGCACGGTGAAAAACAAACTAACAATGCCATTGTTGGGGGTTTATTATGAAGCTCACAGTCTGATTTAGATGGAGGATGCTGGGGAGAAAAGAAGCTCATCACTAGGCGAAAGCAGACAGGTAGGGTGGGGTTGGGGCTGGGGCTGGTGGTGGTGGTGTGAGGTAGGGTGATGGGCTGGACCTGGGGGTGGGGGTGGAGGGTGGTCGGGGGGGGCAGTTTTACGAGTGTGGACGTGTCACGACGACCCTGGCGCACGGTGAGTGCACATCACTGTGCTGCTAATGAGCTCACCGACGCTAGCCAGCTGTTCGAGGAGAGGGAGATTGGAGCATGGCACTGACACACACAAACTTTCATGTGCGCACACACACACACACCCACACATACACACACAAACACACACATGCACATACACGTGACATACACACAAGCAAGTGAGCGCATTAACACAGATGCACTCACAAACTTGCACCCTGCGGACACAGGACATTTGCTACATGTCCACACATGCCCACACGATAGATTCTTGTTACTTACTGTAATTATAACTGTAATTTGTTTTTTTTAAATTTGCATCTTAGTTTCCCTGGTCAATGTAAAAATATTTCTACGATACTTTGCTGCTGATAGCCTGCTTTTCCTCCCATTATTTTTATAAAATATAGGCAGCACGTAGGTGAACTCTTGACCCTGTGCTTGGAGAAGTTTGTTTTTAATCTAGCAGATTTCCAAAATGAAAATGTTCCAGAAGATGACGAGGCTGGTGCTGAGACACACGCTGTGAATGCAGCCACAGGCAATAATAGATTTGACTTTTCTATGGCTGTGGTTTGTTTTGCTTTGTTTGTTTTTTTACCAGTGGGATCACAAGTGAAATCGATTCACTTGTAAAGTTGAATGAGGAAGATTTAAATGTTATTTTCCAGCAATTTATGTATTAAAAATTATAAGGGACTGTATAATTGTACTGTATTGGACTGTATAAAGGATAGATATTTGAGACTAACCTTACTGTTTCCATATGCCTCTGTGTATCTGAGTGTGTATGTGTCTTCTGTCTGTGTGTGTGTGTGTGGGGGGGGGGGGGGGGGGTAAGAGAGAAATGTATTTGTGCCTGTGTGCACATTTCAATTGATGTCTGGTGTCACACATGTATGGAATTGTCCATGTGCAGTGAAGCTGAATCATGTAGAGATCTCCAGCAGCCTGGCCATGCCCAGGTGTGGCGCTGGGAGTGTGTTCTCATTCGTGGAGCGCTGTGACAAGGCCCTGCTTTTTTTCCTCCACCTCTCCAACACCCCTCTCTCTCTCATCCCTCACCACCAGGCACAGGCACCGCTGTGAGGGTCATGTCTCCAGGAAAAGCTATTATAGGCGCTTTATGGATTATGGGGGCCAGGAGCAACCCCTGACTCAAGGTGAGAGGAGCTGGCCACCCCACTGCACTCCATCAATGCTACACTCCTCCATTATGCGTGCAGGCACACACACACACACACACACACACACACACACACACACACACACACACACACACACACGTACACTCATAAACAGAGGGAGGCAGCCCTCATGGTGCATGTTACAAACATACACATAAACACACACAGGTAAACACACACATACACACACACACACACACAAAAACCATTCACGCAAACATACAGTGTAGATTTACTAGGGACCAGCCAGATATACTTATGTTCATGTTTTGTTTTGGCTTGTTTACCCAAAGCAACATACAGTGATCAGTTATTACTACTAATAATAATTACATTAGCATTTAAGTTAACAGTTTAAGGTGGAGTCAACATATTCCCACTATGACTCCCTATCTCCTGACAAACACAGAGTCGCTTTTGTGCATGCACGTACCTATCCAGACACTCACACACACATGCACAAATTGATATTTACTTGGTCTGCCTCTTGCCTCCATGTCAGTGGTGTTAGGTTCCCCATTCGAGACGGAGGTCAGTGTGGAGGAGAGCGGGACAGTGTACAAAGTCAGCGTTTTTCTCTCAGCCAGGCTGCCCTGTGGCCGTGCTCAGGCTTTGGGCTGTCAGTGTGGGGCAGGAAATCATCTCAGAGGAGTCTGGCGCCACACGTTTACGGCCAATTGGACTTAAGGAAAGGAGCCCGAGGCGCGCTCACTCGCTCCTGGTGTCAGGTTCCCAGTGTTTCATAGCCTCTCTGGGCACTCTATTGTTCTGCTCACAGCGCAGAAGTGTTTGGAAAGTCTCAGTCCCACAAGGTTTCTAATATTGAACAAGAACATGCATTCCAAACACACCTATCACAAGATTTAAATCATTTTATAGTTATCTGTATGTAGTACTGTAACAAAGGAGGAGTAATATAGTCAGTGTACATAGCCCACACACAGGAATGTGCTGTCTTTCTAGTTTACATTTTTCTTTTGACATCTTCCCCACCAGCAGCAGAGAGAGAAGGTTGCCCCCACATGGAAATAGTGAACATACGTATTTTTTTGTCTTTTAGTCTTTCCAGCTAAACAATATAAAGTTCCATACCTAATTAATCACCATTTAATTATTAGCTGTCTGTCTGTGGAAGGGGGCAATCATAGTGGTTTTACATCTGACATACTAATGACAAGCTGCTGTACATTCTAGATGAAAAATGGACTCCATTTAGCGTGTGGGTTTGGGGCAAACGTAAAATGAAACGTCAAAAGGGGTGACAGAGCACTGATGAGGAGAAGAGAGGCTGGGGGATTAAGCTGAAGTGCAGGACCTCGGACAATGGAGATGACAGCATGGAGGCTCTCAAGGGGAGAGGAAAACTTGACTGACAAGCTGAGGGATGATGCTAGGACATTGAACGAGGCCCTTGACCTATGAAGCCTCTTGGGAACTGTGCCTTTGACAGGTTAACTTTCTTCATGTCGACTTCACTCAGTGTGAAAGATAGCGTTTCTTAGATGACCAGATATTGAATAAGATCAAAGATTGCTAGAATATTTCGAGGAATATGAATTTTACTGAATTAAATGAAAACATAATGTAGATTACTATAGAGTTGTTGTGTGTGTAAAGCTATTTTTAGACTGCCTAATTTATTCTCTTTAAATCTCCCTAAATCCTTCACATGATGGAGACGCTTACTCAGTAGTAAATCTGAATGAGTTGTTCAGTCACTGGAACACTTCATGATGAGATCACCACATAGTGTATGCTCTGGTCAGAATTAGCTTGATGGATCAGACACTTTTACTTCCGAATTTGTTATCAGAATCCGAAGCCTGCGGAGAGTCCCCTGCCTCAATTTCTACCACAGACCAATGGAAAATCATCTTACATTACAGTTTTCTAAGGAATTGACTTAAAGGAGTAGTGAGAGTGTTTTTCCTTGTTTACCATGCGTACATGAGTGGGCATGAGTACTTTTTTGAAAGATGTCTTTGTGATAGAGGTGCTTCTGTGAACCGACTGCCTGATGGGAGAATCTGAACAGAAGGATGAAGGGGAGTGTGTCTGATCTTCAATTATGTAGTCTCCCTTTCTGTTTTCTGCATAATTGTGGAAGGTCTGAAATTTGGGTCCAAAAAGCAATGATGTAGGTTATGTACTTGCTCCTTGCTTGCTCCTTGCTTTTGCAGTTATGCCAATAGATACAGTGTGCAGTGTTATCGCTCAGCTCCAGGATGGCACAGCTTCTGCTGAAATATTCCATGCACTAAACTCCTACCACTATGCAAGCAATGCACAGCACACCCTATCACACATTGTGGAGTGTGGCATGGATGATGCTCCTGGTCAGAATGTGCTGCATGTCTTAACAAGGCTCTGGGGCACAGACTGAAATGGCCCTGTGGCCACTGAGGATGTTAGAGGGTACGTCTGCCGGACTGTGTCTTCTCAATATTTCTCTGGCTTGCTGTATTGATGCACATGTCGGCTGTTGATAATGATATTCCTACAGTGCTGCAGAAGTTAGACCCAAATCCCACAGGGAGCTGAGGCTCGCAGAGATGATGTATAGCCTCAGTGTACTGACAGCTGCTCTAGCGGAACTGAATCCCCCAAATGCAAATGTAATGCACCTGAGTGCGTTGGTCTGTAGCTAGCTCTCTTAATTAAGAGAGAAAAGGAGTGGAATTCAAACAAACAAAAGGATGGGGTGGGGGGTGGGGGGATGGTAAGGCCTGCTTTGATGTGTACTAACAGGATTGTCTTGGGGGTAATTCTGTTGTAGTCAGGGGCTTGCAGTATCGCCACTGGCTACACTTGTCCAGGCGCTTGCCATAGAATCTTAATCAGGTCTATGTTTAGGTGGGGAGGATGACACTTTCCTGCCTCTGATTCTTACCACACACACACACACACACCCTCACAGACACACACTCACACACACACACCCTCACACGCACACACTCACTCACACACACTCACACTCCCACACACTCAGAAGCGGGGCAGCAGGACTGGCCCCTCCTGTGGCTGAACGCTCAGAGCATGGAGTTCTGAGTCAAACTCAGGTCAGAGCGAAATACAGAGAAGAAGGGTGTCCACACTTTCAAGCCCTGCAAGAGGGGAATTTTTGAGGGTTGTTATGGGCTCTTATGATGTAGCTGGCTTTTATGTTTTTCTGTCTCTTTTCACAAGTTTATTTATTCAGTTTTATTTACAGTACAAAAACAATGATGCACTCAATGCACTCAAACAAAGCCCAGGGGTTGTGCACGGCACAGTAGAGTCATCACTGTTAAAACATGCTGAATAATTGTGTTTGATCTTTGCTGTCTATACTCTACTTGATCAAGTTCCAGGAATCCGCTCTCTGTCTGTTGAAGAGAACTTGGGCAATTACTGTATTACCTTGTGTGAGTATTGATGAATGACCATTGTGGGTACATTTCCTTCTCCACGCTGTTACACTAACCTATGGATTGGATTTCTATGCCTATGGATTGTTGCTGTGTGGGCTATGGGCACAGTTGTGAGTTTATTTACCACAGATTTGCTTGACTGTTTATGACACTTTAAGCAGGCTATTGACCTTGTACTCTGGATTATTTCTATTCTTGTTTACCTCTGTTTGTTCCCAGAACCCTATATATATATATGTGTGTGTGTATAATATATGTGTTGATCTCTCTGGATATTGTAATGCTATAATATTTTGAGATGGTGATACTCTGACCAGTCTGATCTAGCCAAGCTTTTGCCGCCGAAGTACCTCCGACCACTAGAAATCGAACAAGCAGTAGGTGCAGCACGAAGGCCTCATTCACACAGCAATTAGAGCATTTGAGGTGCGTGGCAGTTGCTGTGCATTCACGTTAGATGTGTGCCTTTGTATTCATATCAGATATAGTCTTCTGCGTGAACTACAACACTTAAAGTCTATGGAGGTCAAGTTTATGCCTCCACGCGTGGCATATAGAAAATACAGAACTCTCTTCTATTTGCTAGCGGACAATGCGGACGCGGTGCTGTGAACTGCATAACAATTATAAGAGGTGATCATGGTCTAATCTGCTAGCGTGTATGCTAAACAAAAGCGGTCCAAAACTGTGGCCACCAAACATATGCACAAACCCACTGATTGTGGTGTGAATTAACCTTAGAAATTGTATGTGGATTTTATAATATTTCAGATGTTAAGCCAAAGAGGGGGAGGTTGTCATTCTTTCCTGATCTTACTGATCAAAAAGCAACCGGAGATGCAGCATCACAAGCACAGGCCTTTCAGTTTCACAACAGGGCACAATTGCTGTTATAGCAACCAACAATGATGTTAGCACAGTGTGGATAAAAATAGTAGATAAAGCTTTAAAATGTGAAAATTACATGCAGCAGAAGTTCTGCAAAGTTTGCCTGGATTAACTATACATGATTGATTTTTATCACTGTCATTGCAAGCAATAACTTAAAAGGTCATTCACTGGGGTCACACATTTGAAAATAGATCCATGTGTTTGTCTTAAAAAAGCACTTGACATCAGCACTTTCCCTGATTACTCCACCAAGGAGATGTGGGAGCGAGACTGTGGCAGAGACCTCAGGACCAAACCCACGACCCCAGGCATAGCATGCAGTATGTTCTGAGATAAATCAAGAACCTTTTTTCTCCCCAACACATCAATTTCAGCGCTTAGCACTAATTAACACCTGCCAATGTAGTATCTGTTGCCAGTAGAGTTGCTGTAGAAGCCGGCAGGCAAGATCTGCATGGAAGAGCAGTGATCCCATTTCTACACAGTGCATTTCTCTGCATCCTATGCTATGCACAATAGTTATTTATTGATGAAAAAGCAGCAAAGGAAGAACTGGGGCTGAGACTGGGAAGATGCTGTCCGACATGCTAACCCTGCAATGCCCTGAAAATTGAGGTGATAAAGCAGCAAGGCTTTCAGGCCAGTCTAAAAACAGAGCAAAGAGCCAGAGAGGAGAAACATATAGGTGTGACAATTTCCTGTTCTTGCTATAAATCCAGCCGGACAGTGGCGAGTAGACTTAATGACAGTCCAGCTAACTTTCCCCAATTGCTCTTGCACTGACCTTCCCCAATTGGCACCAGCCTCTCCCATAAAACCCGTCCACATCTCCCCCTGGACACCAGAGTAATGTGCACATCCGATCAGCGGAGAACCCTGCTCAGACAAAGTGTTTCGAACTCACCTAAATCACTAAGGCAGCGCCTGTGGTGGAGTCTCCATTTAGCTAACCATACATTACACTGGGCCTCTCTCTCTCTCTCTCTCCTCTCTCTTCATTTTATTTTATTTCATATTATTTAAGCATAAGAAAGAAGCAGAAGTGGAAGCAATAAGACGTCATGTGAAAGGGGTGTGAATTTGATTTATTGTCAACACGTTCTCCATCACTCACTTCATTAGGTATAATAAAATGTTAATAACGTATCATTGGAGCCTGAGAGGGATCTCATTTGTCACACAGACACAGATATAGTGGGTGACAAAAAAAATAAAATGTAGAAGCTAAATGAGATAATTCACCGTGGTAGAGGGACCAACCTATATATCCGACAGAGGCATTCGTTTCTCACAGCACGAGCACTGAGGGACCCGTCACTGCTCCAGGGCAGGGGTCTGAAAAGAATTTCCACTCTCACTTATTCCTTTCTGAAATCTACACTTAAAATCCACCACCAGGGGCTACACGGGAAATAAGAATAATTCGCTCTGATTTTAGACAGCACGGGTAGCCTACCTGCAAGCACACAAGTTGGAAAAAGGTCAAGAAAAGGTAGTGAATGGAAAGCGCCATTTTATTGAACAGCTTTTTAGAGCCTTCACTGCCATCCTCAAGGCTTCATTATTCATATCTTTTCCTGTGCATCGAGGCAAATTCACTTTACGCCCACATACAGACACTGACCCATTGATCCATCCCTTCACTGCCCGTCTTGCTACAATTTGCTTGTGTTACTGTGTCAGATCTCATCCATATTGCAACCTCCCTCAGGTCCAATGCATTATAGATGTAATCATCACTTTTTATTTTCAGCCACCCATCCATACACAAGGTCTACCATTAATGACAAACTGCACGGCGAAAACCGAGCTGATAGTTCAACTGTTGAGACCGTGAAAACAATAACTAGTTAATATTCATGTAAGTGACAAAATCCAATTTCATGTTAATAACTGGAAAAGAATGACCCGTTTCACCTCTCTAGCTGACCTGTTCTGATGGGGATGTTAGGTTTAGTGAATAGCACTCAAACACCACGGCCAGGTCTGGCCTCATGGAGTCACCATGGAGCTTTTCAAAACAGGGGGACTGAATGCCTCTAGCACATACTTGACAGATCGATGGGGCTCTGGTCTAGAGTCTGTAAGAGGCTATGTGTGTGTGTGTGTGTGTGTGTGTGTGTGTATAGCTCTTGACTTCACATTCCTCTGTCTCTACGCATGACCCCAAGCCAAAAGATGTGCTTTTGTATGTTTGTGTGTATGTGTGTGTGTGTGCGTGTGTGTGCGTGCGCATGTGTAGCTCCAGACTTCATATTTCTTCTATTTCTTCTAGTTCATATTCTTCTATTTATGACCCCAACAGGCCCAAAGGATATGTATCTGTGTGTGGACAACATCTCTTCGCTGTTCCGTTGTTTGAGCAGCAGTCATGTTTGGGCTGTTTACAGTGTTTACAGTCAGCCACCACCGCTTCCTCTTCCTCATCCAACCACCCCTACCATTCCTGCAGCTCCTCTTCGTCTTCATAATAAATCTATTTGTATCACAGGTTCAGATTCTGCATGACCTCAAACCACTCCCTGTCAGCCCCCTGTAAACATAAACAAAGGGGTTACACAATTACACAAAGCAGACATGAGGTAATCATAATTTTGTCTAAAAAACAAAACAAAAACAAATACAAAAACAAAACAAAAAAAACTGCAAACCAATTCAAACACAGAGACTATCATCTCTGCCTCAGAGCAATGCAAAGGCAAATTCACCTCCCTCTAATTAAAACTGATTTGGGATTATTTACAAGCCAGTGGGGGAAAAAAAGAGTAAACACGATTAGGTTGGACAAATACGGGGGTCAATATTTTTTTAGGCTCCAAAATTAATAAAACATCGCATGCGATAAACATGAGTGCTGTCGGTCCGCTCCAAGATGAAAGGGATGGAAAATGAGCCCAGCAAGGGGAGAAGATGGCCGTAGTGTCTCTGACGACAACACAGCTCCACCTGCTGCCCGCCCGGGTCTGTTGACATGGTGGGAAGCGTTCATCCGTCTCAATCCAGCGTGGATGTAGCAGAGGCTCTCTGATTGAGAAGCTATCTCAAGCTAAAGCTGCACAGGCTCAAGAAGCTACTGAAGCTGTGTGTGTGTGTGTGTGTGTGTGTGTGTGTGTGTGTGTGTGCATGTGTGTGTGTGTGTGATTGTCAGTGTATGTTTGTATACACGTGTGTGTGTGTGTGTGTGCTGGAGTGTGCATGTTTGTGTGTGCACCTTTGTGTGTGTGTGTGTGTGTGTGTGTGTGTGTGTGTATATCTATGCAGACATGCTTTTTGTCCTTATCAGACGTTTGGCACCGGCACAATCCACACAACAACTCTAGAGTTGAGAGGTAGCAGTGTAAATAAACACCAGAAGGAGATGAACCATTACACTAGTTGTTGGACAACTGTGGTTTCAGTGTTTATCCTGTAGCAAGATACAGGTATTATCTATCACAGCTTACACACGCACACAATAGAGGAATATATATGCATATGCACACACACACACACACCACACACACACACACACACACACACACACACACACACACACACAGAGGAACAGAAGATGAAAATGGTGCTCTGTGAAGAGAGGGCACAGAGCTTATCAAACTTTCTAAAATTAGCTGGAGGTGACATGCATTCTAGTAAAAACTGATAAAAGGGTTGAATTATGCATAGAAATATAATGTAAAGAAGGTAAGACAGCCAGAGAGGAGGGAGATGATAGGAGGGAGATGTGCATATACGTGAAAGGGCCTTAGAAATGAATAAGTCAAAGAGAACTAGTCTGAGGAACTGAGCAGCACTTCAAGCATTTTTTTTCATGTTTGAGGTAAGGGCAGTGAGAGCAAATAATGGATAAAATAAATGAGTAAAGAGATCCCACTGTAGAAGGATAAATGAAACATCATAACACTAGTTATTTTGAGGATCAGAAATTTTCCTTGATGCATAAATGAAGATAGGAATCACTTGCTTAATATGGATTTTGTGTTTTGGAAGGTAAGAGCATCAGAGGAAAGCAGAACAGCAGTCAGAAAAGCAGTCAACAGCATCAGAATGCAACCAATTTGAAATTAGATGTGCACTGTTGGGACAGTAAATATAGGTAAACTTTACTTGATGTGCCTGCAAATAACAAGGATGTGAGGTCCAGTGTTTGCAGTTACTAAAACCTTGTTCTAAGAAAATCAATGAAACAAAAATAATGACTTAAATGGTTGTTGATAGTGAATGACATTGCATCATTAATATCCAACAGAAATAGAATGCGAAGAAGCAACCAAACTTATGTCAAAAACACTTAAGAATTGTGTGGTTCAGATATCCACTGAAGTTATCATGCTGATAAACTAGCTTCTGCCTGGTGCAATGCTGCTGTAATATCATGTTCTACAATGTGTGCCCGCTTTATTAAATACAATGCAGTAAGTATGCAGATGAGCTTTAAGTTTTGGAGAGTAGCAACACATAGGCTATATGTTCCAGTGTATTTACCATGCCAGTGATCACCATTTAAAATTAAGGCAAGCCTTAATAAAAAATTTTTAAATTCTGTAATAGATGCTGTAGTCCACTCTGAAATTGCATTGTCCCATTAAAAATGCCTCTTACTTGCAGCTGACTGTTTTGTGGATTGGGTGGAGATGTAACATATCATGAAAACCCCCGAACATACACATTGAGGCTACTCAAATACGTAATTCACGTGTCACAGACACACACACACACACACACACAGACACACTATATGATCTGTGTACTGCAGACAGGTGAGATGACAAACATGACAGAACGTGAGTTAAAGAGGTGCCTTGAGTGTGTTTTCTAAATTAAGCTCTGGCTTGTTTGTATTCAGTGATCCCCACAGAATGTAGATGACTACTAACAACTAACACATTCCTTCTGTGCAATATGGAAGCACAATATGTTGTTTTTCCATAAGGTTTTCCAAGTGAAAATTTTCCAAACACTGTTACTTGCTCCGGTTCAAAGCCATATGGTCTATCCCTGCATACTGTACCTGCCTAGAGACACAGGCCCAACAGAGCAGGTGCTACACTCATCTGCTCAGAGAAGAGGAGGTGTCTTTCTGTGCCACTTTATTACTCAGGTAAATTCATTACTTACCAAAATCATAAGATGCATTCAGTGCTTTATGCTACAATAATTTAAAGATCTTGAATAGTAATGAGAAAACAACATGAATACAATATCCTATGAATATCTGTAAAATCATTCATATGCATAGACATACATACATAGACATACTCATGTGCACGCACTCACACACCTATACAACAATAGAAGCCTGCACATAGCAATAGACACGTTCACACACACACATAGACACCGCGTAAGCGCAGAAGGTATGCAAGCACAACGTCCCCACACTAGTGGGCACTGGAGCTTCTAGCCCTTGGCAATGCATTCAATCTCCCACGACCTTCAACCAGTCCTGACAGCCAGTATTCATCCTCCTCTCGAATCATCAGCTTTGCTAATCATCTAGGCTCCAGTCTCCCTTCCATGTAATCTGTAGTACAAAGCAGCAGCTGGTCACTCAGGCCCTCTATATAGATGATGAGCACAGTTTTCACTCCAAGATAATCCAATCAAAGCACATCAAGCTCTGTAAAGGATTTACTATGATATAAAGGCATATGTATGTACATCTGCATAAAATACTGCAAATGTGAAAAAAAAAGTGAATGTCTCACTAATTTTAATTTATTGAAATTATTGTTTGGTTTGCTGTTGCACTTGTTTTTGTAACATGTAACAAGAAAAGGTTCCAGAAGGTTCCAGTCCCCCTGGCACAAACCATACACACACAAACACTCTCTCTCTCTCTCTCTTTCTCTCTAGTGCAAGAGTGAAGATCTACAGTGCTGTGCTTGAGTCTAGTTTTGGAGATGCAGGCACTCATTAAATATAGAATGGAGCTGTATTTGGCCCAAACTCTGGGACTTCTGAAAGATTGATGCGACATATAATGGAAGGGCAGAGATTTAAACACACACACGCATATGCACACACACATACACAAACACACACAAAGGCATGAACATGTCAACTTTGCAGGCACATTCACACCCCACACACATTTTCAAAAACAAAAAGACACCTTCAAACTCCACACACACACACACATACACACATGTGCGCGCACACAGTCCCCTGTCATATTAAAAGGTCAAGATGGAGGGCACTGGGTAAAACATCTAAAATGAAGTTGCATTTTCCAAGGAGTGAAGGAATAGAGCTGGGAAAGAATAGGTTCCCCAAATAGGCGGTGCCAAAGCCTTAGCTCCTCCAGCTGATGCGACACAGAGATAAGGCTGAAGATTTTGGTGACACATCTCCAGCCTTATTAGAACTGTGTGAAGGCTGTGTTATAACAGAACAGGAATGAGAATCAGGAGTGAGTGCTTTTTATGTGCAGATTTCACTGAAGATAAGTGGTCGACTAACACACACACACTCTCTCTCTCGCTCTTTCTCTCTCTCTATCACACACACACACACACACACACACGCGCGCGCACACACAAACAGACACATGCACACACATCACTCACGCACCGGCACCCACTCAGCTGACACAGTATTGATGGGTGTTGGGGAAAATGTGGAATGAATGTAGAAAACACCAGCATTGCTGTAATGACACTGCCATTTATATGTATAGGTGCCATCTGAGAGCACGATCTCTGTAATCTGCATGGCGCGCAGAGCAGCGGCAAAGGCAAGGTAAAAAGGAGATGAGGGAGAGAGAAAGGGAAAAAAAGGCTGTGAGGGTGCATCTTCACAGAGACAGATGAGTGTGTATTACACTGTTGTGGCATGTCATCAGGGATGGCATTTTCTCCCATCAGTCCACAAACACACGCAGATGATGGGCATCAATCTCTCAGTTCAGAGTGGATGGTGTAAAACCACACCAGGAAGACTTTGTGGAGAGAAAATTGCTATAAAACCTTGCTATAAAACATTTGAGGTGATCTGGTGCCAATTCAATTAAATTAAATTTACATAGTAAAATAATTTGGTCAGTCAGTACTAATAACTTTTCTCCTGATGCTCATTACATTGCCTATATGAGGTAATTGTTTGTTAACAGTGTTCAGTTTAAATACATAAAATGGCATTTCATGACATTTTCAGGGGTTATACAAATGATGAAGGAACTGCTATGGTCATCACATTCTTCTATTTGGATATAATAGAATATGTTTTCCGCATGACTTTCCCATATGGGCAGAGACCCCACCAAACATGCTCTCTGCTTACTCTTTAACAGCAGAAGAAACAAATGCCTCAACCGTTACTCCCAGATAGCTCTATTGTTTACCATTTGACTCTTGGCCATCAGCAATAAAATACAAATGAACAAATAGTTTAGCTTTTAACACAACATGTAAATTGCAGAGATTTATCTAATTTATAAAGCAAAAGAGACTCGCAATATGCCTAAAACCTACCACCCCAGAAAAGAGGGCTCATCCATTACCTCTAGATTATTTTATTCTTTTCCATTGAACTTCTGGCCTGAGCCCAACCAAACCCTACGGTTCAATAACCATTTGATGGTTGTGGACTCTTTTCATTCCCCCCAAACCCTCCCTACAATGTGCCCACTGCTATAGTGCAATCTGCTGCACCCCTCTCTCCCTCCTCGGCCCTAGCCCTCCATCCACTGCTGATGCCCCTATGCCCTACAAGACTTGGCCTTCCAAAGTATCATTTTTGAGGAGCCAGTTTCTCTTGGTCAAAAACTGTATTTTACCTCCTGGAAATTCCACGCTGATGGGAGCTTGGGCTATGGTTAAAACTCAAAGAGAAATGCTCTCATAGATTTCAACAATGCTTGCTCTGGGGAATACAAGAAATACAGGAAATGATCAAAACAGGTGAAGACATCTCTGCGTATTCCTTTGGAGTTACATCCTGAATCCAAATAGAAAATATGATATGGAGTGACATTTTTAATAGAAAATGGAAAGAATTAATCATGAATCATAGTGCGATTAAAAGACATAACTAAAAATACCCCCCTGTCGATGAAGTGAGAGTCTGACACACTTTAAAGTAGAGCATAAAGGTGAGGCAGGAATATGCATGCACATATGAAACATTCTAAGTAAAGTACACATAGTACACATATATAAACATATACGAAGGTGCGTAAAGATATCTAAAAAGGCATATATGCATACACAAACAGTGCAACCATCCCAAACCCCAGTCACACACACTCACACACACACACACACACACACACACACACACACACACACACACACACACACACACACACATACCAATGTAAGGGGCAGCTCTAAACTGAGAAATGTGATGGTTTGATTGTGCCGTATAAACACAGTGTTATATCATGCCATACTTTTGTTTATTGTTCATTTCAAATGTGAGGTATCTCTCTTGAGGCAGCAGTGGTGTGTGTGTTTGTGTGTGTGTGTGTGAGAGAGAGAGAGAGACAGAGAAGGGTAGAGAGAAATCAATAGGCAGAATAATGATGCGGGGCCACTCAACCCCAGCGCTCCCTTTTGTATTCAGACCCATCCGTTAAAGACGCCGCCGTCTGCCTCCTCAGCTGATTATATTCATCCACCGCTTTCTCTGCTTACTTTCTCTCTCTCTATCTCTCTACCTTTCTCTTGGCAGACAATCATGTAATGCAGAGGGGGTAGCTCGTTGCTTCTGCTGTGCTCCTCCATGCTGGTGAAAGAGGGAGAAGGAGAGTGAGGGAGAGACAGAGCGAGTGAACAGGAGGAGAGAAAGATACTGCCCTTGCATACAAAATCCCATGCTCTAACTAGCACACACAATCCATACAACTGTGCAGATATGGATCCATGTGTATAATGTGCGCACAACGCACAGAGAAACCTACACACATACACACACACACAATTCTCATGTTCACACCTCAAATTCCAAATGTGGAATTCTTTTGCTTCCTCAAACACACATAGACATGGCACATCTCTTGCTCTCCCTTCCTCACTCACTCTGTGCGAAACCTTCACCACACACGCACATGCATACAAACACACACACACACACACACACAAACACACACACACAAACTCAAGCTAACAATACAAACCACTTTTAGGGGTCTAATGAGTTGTTTAGCCGCACGCAGCAGCGCCTGCATAATTATGGGGAAAAGAGGAAATGTACTTACGCCCGGGAAAGATAAAGGGATTTGTAAGGGTATGTAAGTACAGAAGAGAAGTGTAGAAGGCGATCAATAATTAATTTACTTTCAGCCGTCCAGGACAATTAACACGCTCTCTCCCCCCCATTACCAAGCTAAAAGACCAGCTTGCCACTTTTATCCCTAATCTCACTGACCATTGTCACAATCGGGAATTACAGGCCCTTGGAAATCAATAAGCCACAATGGAAGACACTCTGTGTTATACCGCAATTAAATCTCATGTACTCTGATCACCATGAGGGGTAAACACCCCTGACTTGGGCCAGAGGGCTGGGCAGCTAGATTTCTCACAGCGGAACTCATCATTTGCAATGGGGGCTTCAGCTGAAATAGAGAACATGTCCAAATTGATCAGAAATTACAGAGGGTAAAGAGAGAGATGGTGTGATGCTCTGTATTCAGACAGGAGGGAGACCTGGTGGCATTCAACAATGTTTTTTTTTTTTTTTTTTGTTAAGTACATTTTTTTTTTAATGTAAAGTAATTTATAGTACACAAACTTGCACAAGTTTAGTGACCACCCAGGGAGAACATACTGTCTAGTCATTAGTCTCTCTACTGACCAAAAAGCCCTCTTTAATTTTTTGATATTGAAGTCCCTGATAAACTCCCAGTGCAGTGGAGGACTAAGCATTCCGAAGCTGAAGCAGATAACCCAAGAAACAGACAAACTAAGGTCAAGAATGTGAATGCGATTAAGGATAGACTTTAAAGGGATACCAGGCAAGAATTTCAGATTAATTTACCAGCCTTGTAGTCACTAGAATGGCTTTAATGACTCATTGCGGGGTGAACAAAGGCTCTGGTCGCTCCCACTCTACGGTCTCTTGGCGAATTCACCACGCTTGCAAGCCGCCTAGCGTCGACCCCGACAGTATGAAATCGAAAGGAACTCACATATGAGGCAACAATGTCAGGCATATGTCAGGCAACTCTTCGGAAAATGTTGCTGGATTGTTTGCAAACAAATCCACATGCATTGGTGAGAATCTAGGACGTTGGTGTAATAAAAAAATTAACAATTGTAGGTGGAGCTCCACAGACATGCCTGGCCAGATGGATACAAGGCCAGATGGCCCTATTTCCATTATACTCCATTCTGTCTCTGAGACTTGGCTACACCCTCATTACCACCACATTACATGGGCCTCCACAGTCTTCTGCTTACAGCCCATGGGGTTGATGATACTGAAGACAGCTCACCAAGGAGAGACTGATGAGCAGATGATAGGATATGAGAGCCCTGTGCCGTCTCAGCTCAGAGTCAGTGCATCTCCATCCAAAAGTGTGTCTGTGTGTATGTGCGTGTGTGTATATGTGAACTGTTGTGTGTCAGTGTCTGTTTGTCTGTCCCACTTGAGTATGTGTGCTTGTGTGTGCCAGTTTGTGTGTCTCTTCATGTGTTTGTGTACTGTGGGCCAGAGTGTCTGTGTGTGTATGTGTGTGTGTGTATGTTTGTGTGCGCATGCGTGTGTGTGTGTGGTCACGGTTGTCAGCAGGTGACAGGTGAGAGCAGGACCAAGGAGCTGAGGAGCTTAAGCCTGCCGTGGTCGGGCATCGAAAACATTTCTCTCGTCTCATTCCCCACCTTATTCATTTTCATGTCTCATCCTCCACTTCCTCCCCCGCTCCCTCCCCCTCTTTCCTTCCTCCCTCCTTCTCAACTCACTCTTACTCTCTCCTCCTCAACTCGGCCACCCACCCTCCCCTTGACCGGCACAAAGGATGCTTTCAGACGCAGCCATGACGCAACTTGCAATTGGTTGCTCAGTGCAAGCTGGGCTGGGGGGATGGGAGGCTCTGGCAGTGTGGGCTGGTTAAGCCATACCTGTGGGTTTTCGGACGGTACCGGCGTGACCAGAAAACTGGGTCAAGAAGCTCCAGAGCAGGTAGTGGAGGCGAGAGATGGATGATGAGCGAGGCTTCGGAGGGAAATGAAGTGGGTATCACACAGCGAAGGGGGAGGCGAAGGAGGGAAGAAGGAAGGGGAAGGGATGAAGCGCTCCACTCTTTCATTCTCTCCCTTTCTTTCTCCCCCCTCCCTCCCTTGTAGCATTTTCCTCCACAGAAAAGGACAAAGCACTCATCACGCCACTGCTTAATTGCTGTGGATTTGTTTAAATTGTTTCACTCGTTCATTCTCTCTCTCTCTCTCTCTCCCCCCTCTTCCTTCTCTGACACACTTTCCACAGTATAAATGTGTCAGGTAAATTTATTCTGCATGCTGAATAAAGAGAGAGACAGAGAAAGAGGAATGTGAAGAAATAAAAGAAAGAAGGGAGATGGAGAGGTAGATTGAAAAGGGTGGCGGTGGTGGGGTGGGGATGTGAGAGAGAGAGGGAACAGAAAAGAGTGCTGTGGGATTTGGATGTAAAAGAGTGCCCCCCCCCCCCCCCCGTCTGCTCTTCATTCACTCCATCTATGATTGGTGACCTTTATTCCTCAGATGGAACAGCTCTGTCTTTCATCTCTTAGGCAAATGAATACAACAGTGCCAGATCAAAGTGTGAGATCAAATGTTACCGTCTCCACAGCATACACTCCCCCTTATGCAAAAGTACACCTGGAAAACCTGTGAAGTGCACCAACGCAGAGCATGCCGGACATGCTCATAATTGGGCTCCAGGGAGAGACAGAGGGAGATACAACTATATAACTCAGGCTCTTGGGGACAAATTGAGATTACTGCACAGTGTGTTCACCACAGCAAGAAACGGGGGGAGAGGAGTCAGAGTGAAGCTGACAGTGAGAAGAGAAAAGAAAAGAAAAGGGGAGGGGGAAAAAAAAGCAACAACAACAACATCGGTGGGAAAGCTTCACAATGTCGCTCATCTCTCTCGGTGCCACTTGAGTGTATGGCACACCTGAAAGTTGACAGTTGCCAGAGGCGTTGTAAGGAAAGTAAAAAAGGAAAGGGGAGGGGGACACAGGAAGGAGAAAGACACAGCTGCTATTTACAGATATCAGCCTCCCTAGTGTAATTCCTATGGAGTCTGCCGGATCAGAGTCCAAATGCTGGAGGGGGAACTAAGTCAATGCAAAAGCGCTGCTTGTGTCAGAACTGGAACAATGGTGCCCCCTGGTGGAGAAAATTCAGGTCTATTTCTAGTGATGAAGCCATCATTCGTATCTGGTGGTGAAGATTATGCTCCAGGATTAGGATGTCTTGAAGCTGTGAATCCAAAGTGCGTGCTAGCCACACAATTTAAGAAGGCTGCTGTATGCAAGCTTTATAGAATGATAGAATGACATGTTGAGGAAATGGTTCAGTCACATTTGAGCAGAGATGTGTTAATTCAATTCAATTCAATTCAGTTTTATTTATACAGCGCCTTTTACAATAGTATTGTCTCATGGCGCTTCACAGAAGGAGCACCCAAGAGCAACAGGGGCAAGGAAAAACTCCCTTATGTTCAGTTAATCTAGGAAGAAACCTTGGGCAGATCCACGACTGTTAATATATTATGAAACTTAAATCTAGATTCTTTGAATCAACAAAATAAGCCTCCATTGCTGTGCTAAATAGCTCAGTCTGCAGGCATTACCTGCCTTCTAATTCACATGTGGTAAGCACCCACTCTTCTGCAAGAGTTACCATTGTAAAAATCTTGCATGATAATCAAGATCAAGAGTTCAGTGACTGAATGCTCATGATTCCTGAATCACTCTGTTTAAATGTAATCCAGTTGTGACGCTTGATAACAGTGGCAGCTTATGTCAGTAATATTTCCCCCAGGGCGTAAGTGCTGTAGCAGTCTTGGTGTTCGTAATACAGACGCGTTTGTTTTGAAGTGTACAAATTGTAGTTTTGTGCCTGTGCTATGAAAACCTACAAGGCATTTGGTGAACAGGCCCTAGTGATTGGTCTCACAGTCATGAGGATTATAGCTTTGAGTCAAGATCCATGTGCGTAATCAAATATGGTTAAAAAGTAATTGTAGAGCAATGTTGATCAAAGCACAGTGGATATGCCATTCCTCCTCCTTCTAGGGGAAAATGTTCATTGATCTGAGGCACACATTCTGATTTCTTTGAGAAGCAGCAAAAAAGGAAATATTGATAACTGCAAGCTTGGCAAACTAAGATCAAAGGCTTTCTGCTTTTGTTTGCATACACATATTAATTATTGCATATCTATTTAAAAATGCAAATCTGTTATTTTCACACATTTGAAAAGACAACCACTCTTCAAAATACCCTTTTCAAAATGAGAACAATGCTGAATTAGCCTGGACATGCCTTCCTATGTACTTCCGCTCGATTATCATCTCAAGTGGAGAATGAGGGTCTGGTTTTATTATGAGGCTGATGCGGAATGTATTGCTTGCAAAAACATCCAGCTCCCCTGAAAAAAATTAATTCACACACACACTTACACATTATTTCAGCAATTTCTCATTTAGCAGACAATTGACCAGACGGGGCACAACATAGGCCTAATAACAGTAACAATGAAGACTGGGAAAATGCATCATATGCAAACCAGCAAATGGTCATAATCAGGAGGTAATTAATAGTTTGAGTTAAATAAATATCTCACTGGAGTTCATTTATGTGAAATGAAATAGTTGAATTGTTTTCAGCAGGTTTTGACTCTTACATAATATGACCAAATGCTGCCCCCGTAGTCTTCAGGAGCGTCCCCTTCCAGTCAGTCACCAATGCCTATTGCAAGTCATCAGAGATGCCATAACACAGCAGGGGGAAAATAAACAAAACAAAACAATAAAACCTTGGTCTAGAGGATAATGTGTGCCAAGAGAAAAACACAGACAATGAAGTAGCACTGTACAAGTTTATTTACATTCTGTTTTGTACATGTCAACAGGAGCCAGGGCGGGGAGTGTTCCGTCTCCACGTCCTCAGGTTCCAACCCAACGGGCTTCTCAAAACACACACACACACACACACACACACACACACACACACACCAGCACACACACAATGTTGTAATGCAAGTCAATGTCCTTAGCTGGGAATGTAAACACCAAACTAACCCAACAGATACAACAAAAGAAAAACAAAAACCAAACAAGCAAAACAAACATTGCATAAAATATAGTTTAGAGAGTCAAAATGACCATCATGAACTGAAATGCTAAGAGTTTGATAATGACCCTGCGAACAAGTTTTTATTTTCATCTTGTAAAAAAAAAAAAAAAAACATTAATAAAAGAAAGAGAATGCATCAGGGACCAATGTGCCTTAAAGGAGAAATCTGGTGTAAACCAATCCATAGCCCTGTTGTTCAAGGTCACAGAGTGGTGTCAGTAGAAAAAAGAACAAACTAATGTAAGGAAACACAGACCAAATAGCGAATCAGCAGCTAACACTAACCGAATGGGGTACAGAAACTCACCGTTCTATGCCCCATTCAGTTCTTGTCAGCTGCTGGTTTGCCATTAGGTCTATGTTCTATTAATATTTCTGGTTCTTTTTCCTACATACAGCACTCAGTGACCTCGATCAACAAGGCTATTGATTGATTCACACTAGATTTCTCTTCTAACTAAAGAAAGAAAATAAAATCAAGAGGGGGGAAAGCCAGCCAGCCAAAGTCCCAGCAACCCAGTAATAAGAAAATAACTTAGGTAAGGTTTAAATGGAGAGTTCAAATAAAAAGGCATCAAAATCAAAAGTCACACTCTGAGTGCGAATGCCCCCAACAAAGCACAAAGGCTTACACATGACAATGTACATAACTGAGAAGAAAGATCACCACACTCTCTCTTTCTTCTAACATATATATATACTGCAATGCTGATGTAATTCTTATACTGTAGTTAGCCTGTAGTTTGAATCATATGCTCTCATACTGTAAAAAATAACAGATGTGTGTGCATGTATAGGGCAGGGGATTGCTTCCTGTGCATCCATGACTATGCTAATGTTATGTTACATGACCGTTCAGACAGCCATTCATATAGTGACTAGAACAATTCCGATAACCACTACCTTTGTCTTTTCCTTGTACTTGTCATCATCTTAATTCTCTTTTTTTAAATAACTATTTGTTCTGTTGAAATGTAATGCTGATATGTGTTTATATTATTACTATTATTATTCTGTTGTTGTCTATTTCATCCAGTCTTGCCATTCTTTACCTTTGGTTTATGTTCAGCGCATACAAAGTCACAGTTTCTGTTTAAACACTATGGCAATGTAACTGAGACACACACAGTTTCTGTCTGTGTTCACACACCCATTCAAACACAGACACATGCGCGCACACACACACACACAGACACACACACAGTCTCTCAGGCACAACAACCCTTTCAACTGAAAGTGAAAAAGCAATTAAGATCAAAAACCAAAAAGTCCTCGCATGGCAGGACACGTGTCCATCAGACGACGAACTTGTTTTTGGTGGTGGAGCCGCTCTTGGTGGCTGTGTCGGCGTGGGACTGGTATCCTATGATGACTTTGGGAGGGACGCCCAGCCTCTCCTTATACACTGTCCTGGGGTGGGAGGTAGACAACAGAGTCACTTCCACTTTAACCACAACAACTCAACGTATCTTAGTAGACTTGACTTTCTGTTCTCCACTGCATCTTGGCTAAACACTACCCACATTGAGGGACCACAATGTTTAAAGACTTTTTTGTGTGTCATCCTATTATTTATTTATTTTATTTTAATATATGGTATGGTCTGCAGTGCTGCAGTGCATTTTAAAATGAGATGGTCAAATGAGAAAAATAAATCAACCACTAACAGTCAGGTGACGATGCTACTTTTTTTTGATGTGACTGTGTGCGTTACACCAAACTTAGGATTACACCATGATTAAGGATGTTGGCTGCATTATCAGATACGATTTTAAACACAGCATTCAGCATTGTTGTGTATTATATCTAGATCTTTTTTTTGGGCCATCTTTGGATAAGATCCTCTGGTTATGAAACAGACACTATGTTCTTAACACTTACCCTATGTGTGTGATTGCATCTTTGTTCTCGTAGTCTGTCGTCCAGATGGCAATCTTGTCCCCTTTCGTTCTGATATTGACCACGGCTCCACAAACATCATCGCTGTGATCATCAAAAGCTTCGCCCACCAGGCACAGGAGCTGTTGAGGGACACACAGAACAAATGCAGTGAGCACTGAAGTATGGTGGTCACAGACAGATAATAATCCCATTCAATGTATAATCTTTCCAGTTTTATCAAGACCTCAGATACTGCAATAACTTTTTTTTTTTTATCATCAATGACGCCCTGCAAGAGGTGAGTGAGTTAGTGACTGACTGAGTGAGCAAGCGAGCGAGCAAGTATAGAGAAAGGAGAGAAAGGAAGAACGGAGAGAAAGAGAGAAGGCTGAAGGTATATAATTCTAAAGGGTTCCATTCATGCCTCTTTACAGTCAGACGTGAGTGAAAGGAGTGTGTGTGTGTGCACACACGTGTGAATAACGGCCAGTGCACCCTGAACGAGAGCAGTGTGTGCATGTAGGTTAAACCAACACTGAGTATGTACCAAAATGAGTACTGAATGATGCTGAATTAGCTCAATAAGGCTCAAGTGTCCCATAGGGCAGCTGTCTGTCTGTCTGTCAGTCTGTCTCACTAATACAACTTAATGCACAGCCATGTGCATCAAATGCATTAAAATGAGTTTGGTGCATGAATGTTTGGAATGTTTGTGAGTATGTGTATATGTATATGTATAGGTGCATGCATTCATACATGTTGCAGACCTGTTTATATTTTGGTGGAAGCATGCCTATGTCAGCTCGATTTCCTCCTGAACCTGATCTGTCCAGATCTATCTGCACATGTCGAATTGTGCCTTTTGTGTGTGTGTGTCTTTTCCAGCTTACCGTCTCCAGCCAGAAGCGGTCCAAGTCGGAGCGTCTCTGCTGTTTGGACAGCGTGATTAGCCAGCGACCACCTCGTTTGTTCCTCTCGTCCTCCCACATGGGCTCGATGCCATCCTGCACAGGGTCAAGGGTCAAGGGTCATAGGTCAGCACAAACTGCTCTGAGTCTCCATATGTTTTCTCAATGCTATTTTGACCTCAAGAAAAGCAACTACTGGTCTCTCAATGCCCATTCAGACCAGGTCTTGCATGTGTCTTGCAACACAGAGCAGTCACTGTGGCACAGTGGCTGGGTCGACACTTCTTTTTTGAGTGTTGGTAAAACAAGATTTTAGTATGTAAGGAAACATACACATGGAAAAACAAATAAAAACAGTAACGCCCATCTCCCTGGATCTTTTTTGAAGTAAGCGCATCTACAAAGATTTAAGCTAAGATTTAAAGTGCCTGAATAGGGTACCTCAGAACGTCCAACTGCTCTTCAGAGAGCTGCTCTTATAAGCAGTAACCCCTAAATAGCACCATTTATGATAAACATTTATGAGCACCAAAGCATTTTTAGACCAGGCCCTCTTTTTGGACATGGTCTTTGTTCCAGTGGAGTGTTCAGCATTTAGAATAAATAATTCGAACCCTTTTAAAAGACACTCTCCCCGTTTCCAAGAGCAGTGGATCGCTGCCCTCATGATGGCCTCCTTTATGATGCCGTATGCCAGCTGGATTCTCAAAAGCTGCTTGGCACAGTGACCATGCCGTTGCTTAGAAACCTTTCTCACAGTCCTAAACACTGTCACATCATGATCTTCACAAGCTGTTTCTACGGCAACAATGGCATACAGTTGTAGCAATCATGTGGTGTGAGAAGGGTGTGTCGGTTTGTTTTGACCCCAATGACGAAAACGGCTACTGCTAATTGGAAGGCGAATGGTGTAAACTGTGACGCCCTATTCTGCCTTGCCAACGTGAGAGAGGATTGGGTCAACCTCTGGCTAGGTCAGAAACCTAATACCGGTGACCTTCAGCCAAGCTTTAAAATTCTTTCAAAGCGTATGCATGCCGTACGACGTACGCAGATTCCCATGGTATAATATACTCCCCCACTTGTCTGATGTGGGCTCAAGCACTACTGGGCAAAGGCATGTCCATTCCCCCCACTCTGTACTTTGAAAATCATTCACTGCCCAGATAATCCCTTTTACCTTGAAGAGGGAGTAGTCACAGCCGGACATCAGGTTGCTTGACAGCTGAATGTGATTGTAAAGGCTGAAAAGAAAGACAAAGGCAGAGCTGTCAGGTTTGATTCCAATACCAGCGCCAGTGATTCATAAAGCAGACACTGATTAGCTTATTGTAATGGACCTCAGACACAGCAGAAATGAAAGACCAAGAGTAGAACTAAATGTGCTACCATGGCTACACCGACACTGATATTTCTAAGGACAATCTCACTTTTATTAATAAGAATGGAGATATTCAATGATATGTCTAGGCCACAAACACTCTCAGTGAAAACATTTAGCGCACATAATAGTCCACATGGCCAAAAAAAAAATCTGTGGAGAGAAGTTTAGTCTAAAACCTAACCAGAAAAAGTCTGTTTTCAGAAGCCACATCCTAATGGCAGCAGAGCAGAAAGCTGCTTTTGAAATGTGCAAATGTGCATCACACTTGATGAAACTGAAAATATGCCTCGACTAGCAGCAGGGGGGGGGCTATGAGGTTAATTCAGCCAGGTCTCCTAAGGGTCTGAACACATTCTGGGCATGGTGGAGCAGTGGTAGAGCAATGGTTACCCTGTGACTAACAACTGGTTGTCCCAAGTTCAGTTCCCAAACCACACGCTGCAAATAAATATGCAAATAATCTACATAATAACAATAAGCGAATGAGCTTGCAGTTTAGCAGTTTAACAGTTTAACAAGCCCTATGCAATTTCATGCACCAAGACATTCTCTTCAGTCTCTGCAGTTGGCTCAAACAGAGAGAAAACCATCCAAACAGAAAGAGAAATCAGACGTTACTCAGAAAGATTCCATTTGTCTTTCACCTTTCCAAACTAAACAGCTGTGATACTAAGGTTCTGATGACACTTACGCCCAGAAATCTTCCACTGTGTCAAACTTTGAGATGAGACGCAGGTTGGCTTGCCATGTTTTGCTTTTGTCATTTTTGAAAAACCAAAGAGCCCACCTGTTCAGGAAACAAGACAAAATTAACTTCTCAATAGTACAAAGATCACACTTACTCATTTGACAACGAAAACAGTTCACTTGCACTGTAAATGCACCTTTGTACACAATCAAAAACTGTTGGCCTGTCAAAAATTTGCAAGAGTTTAAAGTGTGGTCCTGAATGACATGCTAAATTTTCACTAGAAGACTCAAAGGCAGCCAAAAGGAGGTGCAGGGATGTGGAATGAGTGAGTGTGTGTGTGTGTGTGTGTGTGTGTGTGTGTGTGTGTGGTGTGTGAGAGAGAGAGAGAGAGAGAGAAAGTGAGTTTCAATTAATTGAAAAGATAGCAAGGTAAAGGAGTGGTGCATTACCTGTTCTGTAAGGGATGCTTGATATAATCCTCAGGACTAACAATTTCTTGTCCAGTGGCTTCACTTTTCTCTTCCTCTGAATTTGAAGGATTACAAATGGTTTCCTGTGGGGAAAAAAACACACATGTTATGTATGTTGTGCTTCTGCAGCACAATTTGGGCACAACTACTTGCATAACTGGTACATCCATCTGTTTTATTCCTGTTATTGGTAAACATGGACAGTGATCTCACTGAAAAGTAATAGGCAATACTGTGCAACTTGTTCCTCAATCTGCTCCCTTACCAGGACAACAGAACTGTGGAGTTGGACAGAGCAATAGTCTCGGTTATCGCTTAGCTTGGGACAATTTAAGTTGAGCAGTTTTCGCTCGTCATCAAAATCAGCCCCGTGCTTGCATCAAGACTGCAAGAACAGTCTAAATGACCTTAATCGAATCTTTTAAACACAGCGAGCACAGTTTCATCGCGTGTCGTTAGTCAACGCGCCTTTCGTGTAACATCAACTGCAGCTAGTTCTGCAAAAGGAGCACGTTAACCACGGTTCTCTCTGATATCAGTTAAAGTTGCCTGTACTTGCAATATTGAGCAATGTGTGCCTTAGTAGTTAATAATTTGTGGTGACAGTTCACCAATTTGATCATTCAAAAATGATTAATTACACTGGTGCAGGTCACATTAATCTAAAAGTCACTAATTGTTAAAGTTGGGTTAAGCTAATCGGACAGCATTAACAAAGATCATTAAATCACTGAAAACTTTGGAAGGAGCATGACGTTACCAGTAGCTGGACAAACTTCATCATGATGAGCAAGTCTATTTCGAGCTAACTGTGAGCTAAAACAGTAGTAAAAACAGAAGTTGGGTCTAAAACTCCATATCAATTTTCAATTAAACTTGCAGGTAAAATTTCTGATTAAACTTGTATCCAGCTCAAGTTAACTTAGCTGGCTACCATTGACAAATGACACATCTGTTGACACAAGAACTAGCACACGCGCTAGCTGGCTAGCACAGCGTTCGTTAAACTGTTAACCCGAAGTCTGGAAAATGAATTAAAACTTAAAATGAATTAACAATGCTCAGATACATACCTAATCATGATCAGATTAACAATTCCCCCATTAAAATCATTCACTAGACTTGAGTCAAAATCACAAATCGTCTTGGTAGTCAACTAACGTTAGTGTCAGTTTTCCATACTACGATGACTACCCATAGTCCAAACCCACGAAGAGCTGGATTACGCCTTCAAAAAAAGTATTCACAGTTCAGCACTTCCCTCTTTAGTCCCCCACGTAGTATGGATCTAGTGATGTTTGTGGTTATTTAGCATCGTGTTATAATATAAATTCCATATGAGATTTTAAAATAATTTTGTAAAATTTCCCAAGGTAAGACATTCACTCACCGGTTCCGCAGTCGCCATCTTCTAAAAATCTGCCTGCATGTAGCCTACTGTGGCGTGAAAATAAAAGCTGATTGGATGAAAGGGGTCTTGGATTGGATTGCGCCTTTCAACGTGACAAACCTAACTTTGGCAGTGAAAGTCGGCTGTGCTTTTTTTTTCTTGAATGTGCGAGGCCAAAAGCTAGTGGCGCAAACGTGGTCTGCGCAATGTTTTTAAAAAGTTTTTTTTCTTTCCTTTTTCCTCCTGTCTTTGTTTCTATTTAATAATCGTATTTTCTAAGCACAACCTCGTCAGTCACGAAGCCAGCTGTTGTAACTTATCAGACAGTTTTTAAAGACTTAAGGTACAAATTCCACAGCGACAAAATCAGAACACCAAACAATATTGGTTTTCTTTATTAGTCACTGACAAATAGACTACATAGTGCAAACAGGAAGTTGTAAATGTCAGAGACCCTGCAACTTAATACATTTCTAGCCTCGTGAGTCCAAATATGGTGAGACTAGACAGCAGTAAGAGTCATCAAAATTGCTGGACAACAGGAAGTCCTAAATGCCAGAGACCCTGCAACTTAATACATTTCTAGCCTCATGAGCCCAAATATGGTGAGACTGGTCAGCAGTCAGTCATCAAAATTGCAGGACAGCACGAAGACTGGAGAGCAAAAGACAATGTAAAGTCATTAATGACCAAAATGGTATATCAAAAAGTCTTCACAGTTGCATCATAATTTCATATTACACCAATAAAAACTAAAAAATGTACCTTTCTCCATGGTGCATGAGATTGAATGCTTCGTTGATATCCGTGAAGGGCAGTGTGTGGGTGATAAACTCATCCACCTTCAGTTTTTTGTTCATATAGTCATTAACCAGTCTAGGCACACTCTCCACACTCTTCCAACCTAGATGTAGAAACCATGGTACACAGAACATTGAGGGCATATGTTTTTTTTTGTGCTTCAGTATTAGAATGTCAGAATTATATACAAATGGAAAAGCATGCATGAAAAATTTCAGTTGCCATATGAAGAGTGTTGGACTCAACACTCAGGTATACAAGCACAACTAACATTCTCACAAGAAGTTTCAGATGCTTTACATATCAAATGCCTAAGCCTGTATGTGAATGTTAGTGCATCCATCATGAGTCATGCTCAGCCAGTGCCTTTGTGGTTAAATAACATGTTGTTATAGCTTCACGTGTTTGTCACCTGTCCTCACTGTTCTCTTAATGCTGAAAAATGTAGTGCACAAAATGCAGATGATCACCTCCAAAAGCGGAGCCCTTCCAGGTACGCCCTGTGACCAGCTGGAATGGTCGGGTGGAGATCTCTTGCCCTGCAGCTGCCACCCCAAGAATCACACTGGTGCCCCAGCCCTTATGACAAGCCTCCAATGCAGCCCTCTGCCAACACCAAAACATGGTACAGATTTTGATTATGTTGTGTGAAGTAAGGATAATGCTGCAATATCAGACAACAAAAGATAAAGTGGTGAGAAGCCCAATTCACAATTCACCGGACTTCTTAGGGAGGGTGCATTATGATCAAATGTATGCTGCTGTTGGTGATATCACCCTGGGATAAAATTATCTTTGAGGTGAATAACAAGCCATTTCTCTAACAACTGAAAGGAGCTCACCATGACCCCAACGTTTCCAATGCACTCAAAAGAATAGTCCACCCCTCCATCAGTCATCTCAACCAGTACTTCCTGGATGGGTTTGCTGTGATCTTTGGGGTTCACGCAGTCAGTAGCTCCAAACTTTTGGCACTTTCAAATTTGGATGAATTGAGATCAATGGCAATAATTCTTGATGCTCCAGCTACTTTGCAACCCATGATTGTGGCAAGGCCCACTGCTCCAAGACCGAACACAGCACACGTGGATCCTGGTTCAACCTGTAATGGTAAAAACAAAGGAAGGGGGAGTCATCATCTGGGAATTCCTCTACTGATAATAATGGCTCACTTTCTTAGAAACACTGAAATGAATAAAGGTTATAAACTATACTTAAAATACCATTAAAATAGTGCTAAATGTATAAAATAATTGAAAACACACGAGAATTGCCCATTTTTTTTTATCTCCTATATTCCTTACCCCGGCTGTGTTTAGTGCTGCTCCATAGCCAGTGGAGATGCCACAGCCCAGCAAGCAAACTTTATCCAGGGGAGCCTTGTTGTCCACTTGGGCCAGAGAAATGTCCGCCACTACGGTGTACTCGGAAAAGGTGCTGGTCCCCATGAAGTGGAACAACTGCTTGCCCTTGCAAGTGAAGCGAGAGGTCTTGTCAGGCATCAGCCCCTGGCCCTGAGTGATTCTGTGAAGGTGATGTTATTGGGAAAACAAATAGTGTCAGTATTGTTTAACAGTATTTTTTCTCAAGGTCATCCAAAAAAATAATCACAGGAACATCATTATTTAGTTAAAAGTCAACATTTTGAACATTGTGCAGCATATATTGACAACATTACGTTTTAAAGACAAGGATGAATAATTGCTTCAATAGGACTACTTCTCAAATTCTATAGACAAGCAGACCTGATCTTCTGACACAGGTTGGTCTTGGGGTTTTTGCAAAACTTGCACTCTCCACACTGAGGCACATACAATGGTATGACAGTGTCACCTAGGAAAAGATTATTATGTTGTTATTTTTTTATTCATTACAACAAATACAGTTGGATTAATTCTTCATGCCATATACAGTAGTATCTATCCCTGGCGTGCCAAGATAAACCAAGATGATACTAAGATGTAGTATTTTTATCTAATTATTCAGTATGTTACATGTAATACCACTCCAGTGAAAACATGTACATGTTAATATTTATTAATCTTAAAGTCATCAATTTTATGGAAATATATATTTTTTAATCAGTAGTTTTCTATCAGTACTCTGTAAGAACATTGATATATCATGATAATATTTCTACAGTCATAATGAAATATATTTTCATTTGGGTAGACCTGGTTTGAATTTGGTGACTCCCTCTCCAACACTCTCCACTGTCCCTGCGCCCTCGTGCCCCAGAATGACGGGGAAAAGCCCCTCGGGATCCGCCCCACTGAGGGTATAGGCATCCGTATGGCACACTGCAGTGGAATGGATCTGGAATCAGAGCAGCCCATAAAAAATGTAAGTACAATTAAAGTACTTTTTTTAAATATGTAAATATCTTTGAATTTATCTGTGTGTAGGCCAACATGTTAAATATATAGCTATACTATTATAGTTGTCATGTTTAGAGTCCCATATTCAAGAATAAGGTTTTGCATGATAGTGCTAAATACCTAATGCTTACTATAAAATAATAGTTATCTGTGTCTGAAAACCTGTAATGAAGTGCTGTATCAGAAATTTGTGATATGCCAATTTGCCATCTTGTAGTATATGCTGACCTGTAGCAAAATTCAGGTTTAGGAACATTTCATATGGATTTTTGCAATTTATGTTTTTTTCACTTCTATAGTCTCCATAGTCCTCAAAACCACCTGCGTCCAATTTGGACCCAAATCGAAGGTGATGGATATGTCATAATAATTTTCTTATAAACAACATTTGAACACCTGTTATGGATACCAGTCATTCTTCCTCCAAGGCAGCCAGCTGGGTGATAGCTGTACAGTGAGTACATTGGTAAACCTCTCTCCTGACACCCTGAAAGGCATGCTAATGAGTGAAGTCTAGCATCCTAGGGTTTTAGCTCACTAGCTAGTGCGGTGGACTCCCAGTCCGTGTTGCTGCTAGTTGCAGGTTCAAGCCCAGGTATGTGCAGGACTGGACCATGCAGGATGATGGATTGGTGAGGTTAAACTGTTTGCTTGGCTTGCAGTCACCAGCGCCTTAGTCACCACTGGGACCACTTCACCTCCTCTTTCAGTCCTTGGTATCTCAAGCTTTTTCTGTTCTTTCTGCCTGATGTTGATGTACTTCTCCCTCTGCATTTTGAAATCAAACTGAATATTGGTTGGGATTCTCAAGCACTCAATCTCTTAATCGGGGATGCTGATCTGTCAAAAATGTGGACATTTGTAGCTTCAAAGAAATGCCCTTGAGTGTTGTCCTGATGAAGTGGCCCTACTGTGTTGTGCCATGTGTTTGTGAGGTGGTTGCTTTATTTCCCCAATGTGATGATCTAAGCACTCCTTACTACATTGCATAAACAGAATTGTTAAACTTGGGTCTTGTAGTTTTGTTCTTGGGATAGACCAGTCTCTGTCTAAGAGTGTTGCTGGGCTTGAAGTGTACTGTAATGTTTACAAAAAATCCTTCTGAGATTTGCAGATAGTCCAACCACACAGGGAACCATGTGGCTTCTCCTGTTGCTTTGCTTGGCACTGGTTGGTGTATTGTTTTCTTTCTCCTGTTTCTTTTCTGGATTGAACAAGGCTCAGTTGGGCTAGCCACCGGTTCAAAGTGCCCGTTTGATGTGGATGTTCCTTTTCGTTCCCCTCTGTCTTGGAGTAGATGCTCTCAGCCCAGTGCTGTAAGGTCCTGATTTTTGTGTTCTGGTAGGGTCAATCAATCAGCGTGCATTGGTTGTTCCACATACAGTGTGTCCTCTCCCATATTACTAGTACATAGTAGTATTCATTCTCAGGTATTGGGAGGTGCTGGTTGGTGTTGCATGTGGCATGTTGGTACCTGTTGTCGAGAGTTCACACTGCCTGCTTGCTAATAGGCTTGTGTTGATAGCTGAAAGCATCCAGTTTATTTTATGACTTCTACCCTTCAGGCAGGCAGCAAAAACTGTCAGTCTCCAAAGCCTCATGTGTTGACAGTTTGTCACACTGCTTGAGTAATCCTTTGTACATCTGACAGCAATTCTGTATGACTTCCTTCAGTGTTACTTTGATATTGGCTTCCGGTCATCTCAGGATTCACTGTTACTGTTGAGGATATTATGATAACAGCTAGTAGAGTGGCAGTAACCGTCTCTTGATTGTTGATTGTTGATGCTTTAGCACTGGTGTAGTATTGGTGTAATATTTTTCATCAGGTCTGTGGTGGATGCTATGTTGTAATGGATAATAAATGTCTTGAAACAGTCTAACCAACATGCCTAAGTAATTAGGAGTATTCTTATCACAAACGTAAGCATGACGCTGTAGAAGTACACAACATAGAAGTTTAAATATGCCATTTTTATGATTTTTCTGTATATTGTCTGCCATGTTGTATTTTGCCACTGAGGAAAAAATGGCAACAGATTGTTTTGTATTCAGTGGGTCCAGAAAGAAAAAAAGCAGCCTTGCAAAGTTCTATATGAAATGTTCATAAAATGACACATCAGCTGATACTGAAAATGCAGACTGGCAGTGATGATAATGGCAACTGAGTTGTTATAACTGATGGTGTCTTTCCCAGATGTTTTCCTGTTTTGCTGACGATGTTTTACAGCTGAAATTATTGGTGTTGTTTAGATTTTAGGGTGAGAACTGGTTGCATAGACTTGATGACATTTTTTCCATTATGTGGTGGACACCATGATCTATTTTGACCATAGATGAAATAAATGCTATGAAGTCTATTTCTCACATGTGAGTATACCTAACCTACATAATGCCACAACACAGAAAGTTAACTCTGTAGTACCAAAAAAGGTCATAGATGTTATTTTTTGTTATTTTTCTATATATACTGTTGGCAGTCTTGGATTTTGGAATTGGAAACAGGTTATTTTGTATTAAGTGGTGTCCTAAAAAGTGAAAAAAAAAAAACATTGCAATTGCAAAAATCTGTATGAAATATTCCTGTCATTACATATCAGTGTATACTATTGTGGGCACCTACAGTGCACATTCACCTTTATTCGGACTTCATGAGCTCTGGGTGGTGCCACCTCCACCTCCTCTATGGACAGGGGCTTACCAGCCTCCCAGGCCACTGCTGCCTTGCATTTGATCACCTTGGAATAATTCATTATGCAAGTTAGATGCAGTTGTCACAAATTTAAAAATTCAGGCATGCAAATTCAAACGTTCACTGTACAGTCACTAACTTCAAAAGAGGTTTTGCTCATTGCAAAACCATCAGAGACCATTGTCATTTGTGATTTATGGTTGAGCAAACAAGTCCCTATGAATTTCTTAACTATTTTCTGCAGCAGATACTGAACTTTGCTGTGGCCTTTACACTTAAGTCAAGGATTGACCATAAAATAATGCTAAGCCAGAGCTGACAAGAACCAGCCTGTATGCTTATCACAATACATTGCTCCCATGTCTTACACACAGAAGCCTGCCAGCTAAATATTTTCTATCAACATTTTGTATTTACTGGTAGACATTCATGCATTTACACCTCCAGCTGAACACAATATGAATCCTTAGTTTGTTTAATCATTTTGTCCTTATTCTTGCTGTGGTGGCCAGCAGGGATTGAAATCCACACTCAGCAATGCAGGATAATGGCTATACCAATGCAACACTTATGAAATATCTTGAGCCTTAGTTATATTAAGCCTTTAGTTATATTATCATATCTTCTCATTGTTGCTGAGTCACAGCTACCAGTTATCAGATATTATCCAGTTTAACACATCATGTATTTGCCCATAAACATGATCCTGAAGTATATTAAAGAACAAAGATTGAAGAAAAGAGCTTACTTTTCCTGCAGTTGCCATTATGTTACAGTTTCTTGTTAAAATGCAAGCTAGATGTCGGAGAGGAAGCAATTGTGCCCTGTAGCGTGGCCGGAAGAACCCCGTTATAAGTTCGCTGTGAGTAAGGTTAATCATTAGTCATTGCCTGGTCTTGTGGGTGTTAGATGCATTTCCAGGTTTGAAAAAATCCTCTCAAACTAATTTTTATGTGGCATGTATTGTAGTCGGTAGAAAGTTGAAAAGAACTCTCTCTACATTTCATAAAACCACCTAACTTTGAACAGGAGTGATTCAGCATTTACATTGCAGGGAAATGCTTTCAAAAAACTAGGAAGCAGGGGATTGTGTAGGAAAAACTGTCAACCATACAAGTGGGTGGTGCTCTGGAATGTGTTACTGCCTCTTATGTAAACCTGTAGCCACGGCAATTGGAAAAGCTTTTCTTCACCCCAATAAACAACTTAGGGTCATTTAATCTCAAATATATATTTAATATTGTTGGTGTAGATGCTTGCTGATAGGTCTGTATTATGGCATGCCAGTCTCAGATCTAATAGAACAAAAAATCAATGTAAAATAAAGTTGCTGATTCAAATATTGATGTTTACTATTTCAATGTGTGCCACCACAACCAAAAATTGGAATTGTATAGAACTAGCCAAATGATAAACATTTTTTCCATTCTTGAAATTCCAGATTCTTTACCTTTTACATATCAACCATATATTTACAAAGAGAGTGGCAAATACAAAACTTAATGCTTGTTTTCCTGCTTGTTTTCTATGGTAATGTATGTTATATCTGTAACAAACTTAGCCAGCTGTGCAATGAGGAGAGATGACAAGAAATCACAGTTTCTTAGTCAAATTTAATCAATTGTGATTGTAACAGCTGTGCCTTGATGGTAACATTAAACAAAAACAAACTATGATGGTCGCCAAAAGGACGGCATGTTAAGTGCACACTAGTTAAGTGTCAGTAATGGGGTAGCCATGCCGTGGGTGACTGGAGAGACTACTTCCTGTCCGCCGGTACCTCAGAAGTTGAGCACAGCACGGAGGCTGAAACAAACAAAGATAAACAACATGAGATACAACAAAAAACAAGGCATTATCCTAAAACTAATGCCAATTGTCTATGGGTTTTCTACATGGCAGCTCTACTAAGTTAGCAATTACCAATTTCTAATCACCACCAAGGATGCCAAAGATCACATATCATTATAAAAGTAAACCAAAATACATACAGTTTGCTTGGTGGATTTGCAGAAACTGTACCTCTTTCCATGGTGCATGAGATCAAAGGCCTCATTGATCTGAGTGAAGGGCAGTGTGTGAGTAATAAACTCATCCACCTTCAGCTTCTTGCTCATGTAGTCATTCACTAGCCTAGGGACACTCTCCACACTCTTCCAGCCTACAGACAGAGAGTGTTACTCGTTTCATTCGGAATACTACAACCAGTCTCATGTTAATCAGTCACTTCAATATTTGGTCCTTAGAAAAAAGAATTTCCTTAAGTGAGTGCAATTATGCAGAGCGGTAATAAAGACACAAGATTTGCGAGCTTACCGTGATGGCACGAGTGACTAATTGTTTTGGCTAAGCCACTGACTTGACCTAATGTGCGTCATCATGTGTAGTGTTTACAAATCAGGTCGATATGTCGTAATGATGAGAGGCAACTAATTTGTTTAGTTACTGCTGGTTGATGACTTCACAGCAAATTGGAGGAAAATAGCCTTTTCCTGTTCTCTCTTGCTAAAAGTATCCCTGACTGGCGAGGCATGTTGGCCTTATAAGACTGACCTTGGCGTTGGCTATGTTTAACATGATTTTAAAAATAGTTTAGAAGATCCCTTCACTTGTAGAGCTTGTAAACTGCCGTTATGTTTTACATTGTTTACATCTCAATGCTTTCTTGGTAAAATCTTGGAAATCACCTGGTTGAATTGGGGATTACGGTGCAATGAACAGCTTCTGTTCAGCCTTTGGAATTTTAACCCGAGTACACCATCAATTAGGAGGACAACCAGGAAACCAGTACTCAAAATTTATGTGAAAAGGAAGATAATCAGATAAGTGAGGAAAAAAGATTGTGTCAATTGTCTGTGCTGCAACAGCTTGGAAGCAGACTAGCGCAACCTGGTGATATCAGTTTTTACCCAGAGGGCATGAGACTTAAACAATGGCAATTTACAAGTAAAAGGATTTTGTAAAACTTTTAATAAAACCGAAAATTTTTTAGAATGTTTTCAAAACATCACGCGTTAGCTGATGCAAACGTTCATAATGGAAGACCGACATGTCTTACTTGCTGGGGATGTTTTTAAAACACTCACCTCCAAAGGCAGTTCCTTTCCAGGTGCGCCCAGTGACCAGCTGGAAAGGTCTAGTGGAGATCTCCTGCCCAGCTCCTGCCACTCCAATGATGACACTGGTCCCCCAGCCCTTATGGCAGCATTCCAGTGCAGCTCTCTGTAGTCAGAACACACAGACAGAATAAAACATACTGAATCTGATATTTAAACTCTAAAGGAGTCTCTTCAGGTCCCTATGGACCTTCAAATTCCATGAAGCTACTTGTCCTTCAGACACCCAGTACAGGAAAAGAAAAAAAGGACTTATGTCCTAAATTACAAAAGCAAGAAAAAACGGAGCGTTCACCTATCTTTTTTTTATTATTATTTATTTATTTATTTACAGGTACCGAAAATGGTCAAAGACAAGACAGGTGTATGCCTAAGCCATATTCAGGGTCTTCAGGGTAGTTTCTATGTGACAACTTTAAGTCAATAAAAAAGATATAAAGTTTGAGTGTGTGCATTTCTCACTGCCCAAATTACAAAAGCACCTGGAATACTGACCATAATCCCAACGTTTCCGATGCACTCAAAGGAATAGTCCACCCCTCCATCAGTCATCTCAACCAGCACTTCCTGGATGGGTTTGCTGTGATCTTTGGGGTTCACACACTCAGTCACCCCAAACTGCTTGGCCACCTCGAACTTCTCAGCGTTGATGTCAACACCAATGATCCTGGAAGCTCCGGCCACCTTGCAGCCCATGACCACGGCCAGGCCAACGGCTCCCAATCCGAAGACGGCACAGGTAGAACCTGCCTCCACCTACAGGTTGGGCAGGGCAAAGCATGTAAATGGACAACTATTTCCAGATGCCAAAAAATGCCAACGTATCCCTTTTCAGTCACTTGCTGATAGGAAATATGTACAGTCAACATAGGTGAGGCAAAATCTATCATATTATGAAAGCAAGTGAAGTAGAATTTTACTTCTTTCACTTGATTTGATCATTGACAACATTCCAACCAAGAATCATCCAACTAATCCAATCTTGTTTGTGCCAAAAACATTGCTGGTCGTACAGTGATGGTTGTTGAGCTGTGTGAATCCAATGCCACAGTAGTTGCTAAACCAATGCTTCTGTAATCCACACTGCATGAAAATGAGACACATTAGCTGCTTAGTAATCATGTAGATCTAGTAAAGCAGCAGAAGTAGTCTTGAATTTGTCATTGTAATTATTCCCTGAATGCTGCACTTGTTGTGTTGTGCCGCTATCAATGATACAGCAAATCTCATTGTACTGGTTCTACTTGATCTATGACAATACCTTAAAGGAGAATTTCAATCATTTTCAACATACACCCCCATGCAGTCTCCTCGTACAGAGACTTAGTAAAAACAGCTTACCCTCGGGGCATAATTTTAAACTGTGTTTTTAGCATCTTAACATACTCAAAATGTCACCCAAAACTATGCAACATCACCCAGCACCTTAAAACACAGCACTGTAATATGTGCAAATGAATAAAAAAAAGTGGTTAAAACAGCGCGTTTGAAAACAGACGCATACCAGCTTATTTAAAGCCCAGGCCGAGGTATGTGGCTGCAGAAATGCACTGTCTAATTCACTGATTTCACTAAATATCTTAGCTATGAGATTAACACATGAGGGAGGGTTATACATGGGAATGCCCTTAATCTACTTCCTCAACACTTCATGATGTGATTCTGCTTTATTATAAGTAATGTCTAATAAACTCAATTAATACATGGATGCAGTTAATGCAAAAAGATTTTTGTATTAACTCTCCCTAAAACACTGACCGGCAGCTCATACATGGTGCAGCTTGTATTTGTGAAATTATTGCAATCTGAATTATACTGATTCAAAGCCATTGAGTAAGTAAGTCATCCCAATTTGAACGACACCTTTACACATCATCCAAGTGGCTGCATTACCTTTGCCGTGTTCAGGACAGCCCCATAGCCAGTGGAGATACCACAGCCCAGCAAGCACACTTTATCCATTGGAGCCTTGTCATCCACTTTGGCCAGAGAAATGTCCGCCACCACGGTGTACTCAGAGAAGGTGCTGGTTCCCATGAAGTGGAACACCTGCTTACCTTTGCAGGTGAAGCGAGAGGTCTTGTCAGGCATCAGCCCCTGGCCCTGGGTGACTCTGAACAAGGGAACAGGAAGAATGTGATGACCTCTGTTCAACTGTGTTAAAATGCCAGCAAACACATAGTTAGAAAACAGAAATGCTGTGATACCACAACTTCAAAGTTTCTACTAGACTCTATAGGCCTATTAGATTTTTAAATTATTAACCAATTCTTTGTTAATCAATTACTTGTATTGTATGAGGCTTTGGATGAATGCATCGGCAAAGAACCCAATAGCATAAACATAAACTTTCATTACAGAACAACAGAACATCATCTTAAAATATAGAGAAAACTGACTTGTTCCTTCTCATACCACTGAGTGCATGATAAATGGTCTCTACATCAGAGTTTGATGGCTAACTGGAATTTTGCAAAATGCAGATTCAGCTCCATCAGTTACAATTTTCAGTCTGATTGGGTTTTGGAGTGGAACAGAAGACTGATGAATGACTCTGCAGTATGCGTTAACACCTTGATGAATTGTAGCATAAATTCAATTAGCGCAAAGCAGGAGACCCTTCAGGGTCACATGTGGGTTAAACATTTCACATATTTGCCACAAATCTTATTTCACCATGAACACACTCATGTACATATACTGTATGTAATTGAAGCTGACATGCTAATCACTAGTCAAACTGGAACTTATTTTGCTCTGTGCATATCATGCAATTACAGTTTCTGATTACCTGATCTTCTGACACAGGTTCGTCTTGGGATTTTTACAGAACTTGCACTCTCCACACTGAGGCACATACAGAGGAATGACCACATCACCTTAATAAAAAAAGGCAATCCTTTTAGTATTCATATTTTAAACAATAAGTGTACTACTGCATGTTTGGTTTAGCACAACATTACGCTATATGTAATAGTTATAATTGGACAAGATGCTTTAAATCATTGATAATAAATGACACTGCAAATGAACTGCGCGGGACTTTTTTTTTCATCCCGCTCCTGCTGAATTTCTGACCATTACTGCCCGCACCCGCAACGTGTGCACAAAATGTCCGTCCAATCCCGTGATGTGTATGTCCACTCCCGCCCACAACCCGCGAAACTCTGAGAATTTATACCCGCACAGTAATAGAGATGCATTGATT
Source organism: Tenualosa ilisha (assembly GCA_015244755.2). Taxonomy (NCBI): domain Eukaryota; kingdom Metazoa; phylum Chordata; class Actinopteri; order Clupeiformes; family Clupeidae; genus Tenualosa; species Tenualosa ilisha. Next base: position 5,009,062 of record PYXC01000629.1, read on the forward strand.
TTGTGTCTTCTCCCATCCCAGAGAAGCATGCCATTTATGCTATTAATTGAGATTGGGGTTATTTGTTTCGTTTCTTTCCCTGCACGTCTTCTGACGTCTTTTGTTTACAAATGTCGGACTTGCCTTGTTTGGTTTTAGTGGTGTACACACCTTGTTTAATGTTCTTCTCTACTTCGTTGGTTCACTGAGATCCTGTAGTAGCTAGGTTAGCCTGCATTGCTATCCTGCACAAACCCGCAGTGTTTTTTAGCCGCCCGTTCCCGCGAAATTTGCGTTGGGTCCTGCAGGACCCAGCAGGACCCAATCCCAATGCAGACCTCTAAATGACATCTCATTTATTACAAAGTAAAAACACAAGACACTCTGTACGCAGGTCTAAGATATTACCACAGAAGTGTGAATTCTCTGTCTTACCTGGTTTGAAGTTGGTGACTCCATCTCCCACACTCTCCACTGTCCCTGCACCTTCGTGACCCAGGATGACGGGGAAAAGGCCCTCGGGATCCGCCCCACTAAGGGTATAGGCATCTGTATGGCACACTGCAGTGGAATGGATCTGGAATTAGAGCAGGCCATCTGTTACAGACAAGTTTCAGCTTTCTCCACACACAACATTTACATTTACATTAGGCATTTAGCAGACGCTTTTATCCAAAGCGACTTACAAAAGAGGATAACATTCAAACACACAAGGTACACAACCTCATGAACACACATATGTTTGTCATATGATGAAACCTTGAACATCAGCAAAAGTCATATTTTTTTTCCTCAGTAGACAAAACCAAACCCATGTTTGTTATAACTGTACATAAGGATACAGCTAAAAGGGAAAATAAAAGGAAACTCAACTATCTTTTTTAATCAGTCTTGGCACATTAAAACTGGTCAGGGCAGGCATAGTGCTACAACTTTTACTATTGTAACCCTAAAGAAGACCATGGTGAAATGAACAGAAAATGTGGTCAGATTACAGAGTGGGCCTCCAGGATAAACTTCCCGATTAGTTCTGTCAATACACCACAAGTGTATATTAAAGTACTTTGTGTAGTACTTTGTGTAGTACTTTAAAAGTACTCTGTAACTAAAGACAACTTTGCTAGCAATAACAAAGAAATATCAAATCATTGCATAACTCTGGAGACATGCAAGACAGCTGGCTGACTTAAATCTAACAGGAGACAGCAAAGCATGCCTTCTCCTACAGCAAATCCAGCTGCAAATCCAGCTGTTACAATCATGCCATCATGCAACAGTTTCTTTTGAGAACACAGCAGTGAAATTTTAAATTAACATATCAGTGTTAAGTAAAAATAAGTTGTTTGTACCCTGATATTCACAGCTAGAACAAACTGAATTGTTAGAATTACATTTTATGTGAATCTCACTTTTGCTCCTATGTGTCCTGCTTCACACACAACCATTCAAATTATTTAGTTACTGTGTAACCAACCTAAAAAAAATGCCAGAGAAAAAGGTATACACAGAAAATGGAAAAAGGAGATGATAACCTTCACTCTAACTTCATGGGCGTTGGGTGGGGCCACCTCCACCTCCTCTATGGACAGGGGCTTACCAGCCTCCCAGGCCACTGCTGCCTTGCATTTGATCACCTGGTGGAGAAACAGGTGTGATTAGTTGTAGCATACCTTGTAACAGGACTGTCAACACACAATTTGTATGTATTTCCCTGATTATGATTGAACTAATCAAGCTGGGTTAAATCAGTTTTCACTACACTGCTGAAGGTAGACTAACCTAAGGAGCCGACACCGTACAACGAGAACATACGAATGAGGTGGAGATTGTATTCAGCAATCTTGCGCTTGCACGTGATGCTGATTTAGCCGCAAAGCAACATTGACAGGGTCAAATTTCACCAAGTTTCATTTTTGTATTTCTAGCCGACAAGCAAAGACGAGTATAGCCTTGTTCATTCACAACCCAGTGTTTAATATTATGTTCCCCCAAATCATGCAAGCGTGCAGTACAGAATGCTATCAGTATTTCTAACGTTAGCACGTCATCCGGACAGATAACGTTAAGGTCCGGTAGAGTAACAAAGACAGCGCTGACTGATTTCTCATCGGTGTTGCATAACGAAACATGCACGCACCGGTGGAAGTTTTTCTGCTGGCCTACTGGCGAGCACACAATGATTCTTTGTACCACGCACGAATTGGACAACTTTTCACGTCTGAAAGTCAACTGTAGTCTGCTCAGGCAGTGCCTCATTTCTTTCTTTGCACGCTGCAACTTGAGGAAGATCCTCTGATTTTCTGCCATTTTTTCATAAACTGAATGTCGCACTGATATAGCATAACATAAAGGATACTTAGTTCGATGTGGTTATCTGCAAAAAAGACTAGACCTTACTTTCCCAGCTGTATCCATGATCTTTCTTTCTCCTGTGAACTAGAGCAAGAGAGAAACAGAATGTGGGCGGTGGTGGACACTTTCACCTTAGCCAATCAAAACGCCGATTCCTTGTTCGCAGTGTCCAATCTGTGTTACATTCCTACACGATGATTGCGATGGCCACTGTATTGTATCAGTCTCATTACAACGACCAATCACATGCAACCGCGATGTTAAGCGCATTAAGAAGTTATTTGTTGACTGAATACAACCTTCGAATGATATCAGACCGAGCCTGCCAATGAAAAAATGCAATGTTTTCCATTTTCCACTGTAGTGGGACGCTTACTTTAACCAACACAAAGCTGTAACAATTTATTGTCAATTATTGTGTGAATGAGTGAATTTAGTGAAAGCATGGTCAGGAAAGACCATCATGGAGTCTCTCTGCCTTAGCATAACCCCGGAGGAAACCACTGAGGATCCAGCGTCCCTCATAGTCGTCACAGCTAAGCATAGGTATATTCTTACTGATGTTTGTATTTCTGGGTGCCATTGAACATTCTAAAACCAGAGAGCCTACAGAAACTCAGATGGAAAGGAGAGCAGAATGCAACGCAGGCAGCATTCATATAAAGCATCAGGATAAACATATGTGACATATGTACATGATTGTTCATCGTCATATAAGCATTATATGCCAGGATGTTGAATGATTGAAAGATTGTGTGGATAAACATGAAGAGAACCAGCATTCCCTGTAGCTTTAGAAATGGCTAAGTCTTATCCAAACACCGTGCATTTATAATAAAAACATGCAACTATAAGGACCAATAAGGGTCCAGGTGTACTCATAAGGCTTCTAAGAATGGGTCACGCACATGCCGTTCTTCACTGTTTGTGGGGAGAAAGAACATAGGAAGTCATGATTGTTTTTTGGCAGAAGCTTTTGGTCAAAGCAATAAGTTACAGACATTATTGCTAAAGTTATGTCTATCATCAAAAGTAGGAGGGACCTCCACCTCCCTCACAGAGAAAGGTAGATTAGTCCAAGTGAGGACTTCAATGGTTGATGAGGTACAGTCACAGATAACACAGGTTACAGAGAGTGTAGAGATTTATGTTTCCCTAACACATCTGACAGATGTAGTAGGGCAAAGTACTTTTTTAATAACAGCTGGTTACCAATTATATTTTTTATTCAGTTGTAACACATTGGCAGATTAACACAACTATACAAAAACAGTGACGTCACCCACAGGAACACAGTGTATTCACTGACTGAATATCACCAGCACTTAAAAGATACGAAGCTATCCAAACCAAACATTTGACAAAGATTTCATTTAGAAATGCTGCCAAATCTATCACTGTTTTATGTTTCTGTAATTTTCTGAATTAAGTTAGTTACCATATATCAAAAAGAATCTCCTAACAAGGAGACATTCCTTTGCATGTTGATAGCATGAGCCTCACTCTTGTCTGTAGGTTTTCCAAGGTAAAGGCATTATTACCACGGGAGAAGAGTCTCTAGACACACAGGGGAAAATAAGGAATGGACACATAAAACAGCTCAAGAAATAATGATAGAAAAGTAAAAATAAAATTGCAGGCCAATGGTCCAAAGGCACAGGGGCCACTGTCTTGTTTAAAAAACAAGTCCAACACAGAGGATGCACAACAGCCTCTTTGTTCCACTGCCACTTGCGCCCTTCCAGTGGTGCATGCTGATCAAGTCTGCTTCTGTCGAGTCATCATCTTCCTCCTGCATTAAGGAAAATTAACAGCTGTCACTCAGTGCTTTTGCCATTCGAAATGATCTATGTACATACTGCTTTCAAAGGCATTGTGATTGAACACAGAATACACGTGAACTGTTTTGTTCAGAAATAACACAATGCTAATTCAGATTGCTAGGGTCTAAGCCATCGTGTTTCTCTATAAGGTGTTCCACTGACCTCTGAATCCACGACCTCCACCACCACCTCCTCTTCCTCGGAATCCTCCACCCCCACCACGACCTCCTCCGAAGCCTCCTCCGAAGCCTCCACCGCCGCCCCGACCACCGCCAAAGCCTCCACCTCTTCCTCCACCACCACGACCTCCACGGAAGCCACCTGCGTTAACACACAACATACATTACTGGGTTACATTTTTATGTCCTTATAATGAAAGTTTATTTGCACAGTGCTTTACAAATTAAAGTACAATTTACAATTTCACAGCCGCATGCAGTAATACCACTGTCAGAATTCATATTATGAGTGTGACTCATATTACTCATGCCGTAAATATCTGCAGTACAGATGTAGTGATCTCACCTCCTCGGCCTCCTCCTCTGCCACCACCCCTACCACCTCTACCACCCCTGGGGGGACCCTTCTCCCCTGGGGGCCGCGGAAGAAATCTCTGTAGGGGCAACAGCTTTGCAGGGTCTATGTAGAACTGAGGGAGATAACAGAGAGCATAAAACAACAACACCACATTAAATTCTGTAGCAGGCCTCCACTGGTGACCAGTTATAGCAAGGTCACCCAGTATTGCTCAAAGAGATTTTCTGAATGGACAAACCTTCTGTAGTTTCTTAAACGATGAAGCCTTCATATTTTCTGATAATTTGACAGAAAAATACTACAGAGAAGTTAAGGGAAACTTCTACAAATCTTTTTAAAAGATATCATGCATTTGAAACTCAAGTCTTGCATTCTATACCACAATCTGTTGTGACAAGAGTGAAGCAGAATCAGACATAAACATATGTTTCATGCATCCAAGCTTTTCCGCTCCATTTTCCATCTAGAGAGGATATTATCATTGCACAAATCAAAACAGAACTTCTGACAGACTTCTCTGGGATGAAAAGGATACAAAGTCTCGTAGATTTCCAAATATTTCATCCACTTTTCCAATTTGTTCTTTGTTTTCTAGGTAGACTGGGGCATTGAAGTAAGGCACTTTGCTCTCTTCTGTTGTGCACTTACAAACAATATCATCCTCACAAGGATGCACAAACTCTCCTAGAGCTGTAAAAAGACGATTTATGAATTGAAGAAAAGTATGCAAAGGCTGAATTAAGTAAAAGAGCATCAAAAACTGGTCTCAAGGCAGCCTCCACATCTTACCGACAACATATTCTGGGGGACCATAATCTTGCTGTCTGTTAAAGCCACCTCTTCCACCACCTCGACCACCAAATCCTCCTCTTCCACCACGGTTAAATCCTCCACCACCACGGTTAAATCCTCCACCACCACCTCGACCACCTCCCCCTCTGAAAGACATCCTGAAACTGGAAATAACAAATGGAAAAATAAGTTAACTGCTCAAAACCATAATGCTGCACATCTAACCTACTGATATAGCGTTAAACATCCAACTCAGATAACTTACTGAGAAACACATATCAGTACCTAAACTACATGCTCCAAATACAGATTATGCAGGGGCCATGACTTCAGTTGAACATGCTGCTAAGTTAATAACTTATTTAGCTTATGAACACATTTACATTCGTTAGCTCTGCCTAAAAAGTTACAACCATGGAGAACAAGAGAAACTCCGATTTACCACGGATAAACTTAATTAAACTCCAACATACAGTACATACACACAACACACAAACAATAAACAATAAAATAAATGTGGATCATTTTAAGAAACAACGTGGCATATCTACCAAACAGCCTGCCCAGTTCATGGCACCAGGCTAGCGAGCTAGCTAACGTTACAATTCGACATATGACTGCGTATATCCTCTCATATACACAAAATTAATTCATAGCGAGGGATACAATCGGGCAAACAATTCCTTAAAATAAACACCAATAAATACCTTAAAATTTATCGGAGTGTTTTGACTAAAGAAACACCGAAGTTATTGAGTCTACTACCGGAATCATGCGGTCTACCAAGACTTGCTCCACATGTTTGTATCTGCCGTTAACCCAAGCTGTGTCGTAAAAACACCAAACCTTTTACGTCTTGCTGCAAATAACCCGACCCCATAGAACTTGTAGAGCTAGAGCCATAGACAGAGCCAGATAGCCTGTTGACATCCAGTTCTGCACGCCAGTTCTTAGAGAGTGTGTACACATTTTCATTTTGATGATTTGCCCTCTCACCTACCAGTATTATAACATGCCTATCTATTGGATAAAAGATATTTGGTAGATCTGGCATGATGTAGCTCTGATCCAAATTGGATTGGATTGGCTCACCTTGGCCAATTCCTTCACTATCCTCTATCCACTTTGACAGACAGAAAACAACATGGGGTCAAAGGAAGATATAGGCCTAACCAAATTCAGTAGGACTTAGAAAAGACAACTGGTGTCAAGAAAGCTCTCTCTCGACACCAGTTGCCTTCCAGCAACGTTCTGGACATCTTGGGCAGTGTGCCACTAGGGGGCACCATTGTGCAGGAACTTCTGTCACTTGCAAAGTCAGCTTTTATTATGCAGCAACAAAACTGATGTCTAATGCAAAATTATTGACCATTATTTGCAAGTGGAAAGGAAAAGCACTGCATCATCAACCAGCCACACACAGGAGCTCCTGCAGTGATGGGCATAAGACCACATATGTCAAGATCAAGTCTTTGAAGGGTCAAGACAGAGTTAAGACCTAGACCATTGATTTTAAAATACAGCCGTGACTGAGACCATAAATATATAAAAATCAGTTTATTAACCAAGTTAATATTCATAGTTAATATTCAAACTGAAGTTCATCCTTCAGTTACCATGGATATTTTGACAATATGCTCACATGGAACATGGGAAAAAGGTCTTGAAGTCTTGTTCTTAAATTAACAAGTTCATTACCTGTAGGCAGAGACCAAGTCTCTAAACTGTCTCTAAACTTTCAGTTTAGAGATGAGACAGAGAAAGCAAAAAATAGCCTCAAGACCAGTTTTGAGCCCAAGACTGGACTAGAGGAGGCTACTACAACACTAGCTCCTGGCAAGATTTCTCACCAGGATGGTAGAGGAACAGTTAGTGTGTTGGCCTACATAGCCTCAAAAGAGTAGCCCAAGAATCAAGGATTATTTGGAAAGGGCCCCTAGAATAAGAAAAACTGCAGCTAAGAGAAAACAATTGTTGAAAAAACTATGCATAAGATTATTACAAACACCAAACAAGGCCCTTTACACAAGAGTTTTAATACAGCTCCAAAGAGCAAATGTCATTTTGATAAAGCCACAGTAATATGTTTTTTTAAATAACTCCAGTTAGCCTATGTTAATGCACCCGGAACCCAATCCTTGTCTAAATCAAAATCCCACCACAACCACATCATATTGAAATACAGGTCGACAACAATGAAATGAGTAACGCTGAGTCAAAAGCCTATTTTCACATGGCTTTATTCGTTGCATGTAATTCCCTTTAGTATAAAAATCAAACAAAATCTTAATACTGGCACTGGCAAATGCTACTTTCAAAAATCCTCCTCTAGCTCATGAGGTAAAATGTCACTAATTGACACAATAACCTAGTTTGTCCAATAGATGGCAGTATGTTTTACAGTAACTGTGTCTAAGTGTCCGCGTGTGGGTGGGTGGTTGGGTGTGATGCATCCATATTTGTTGAATTAGTAAAAGTCTCTTGAACTTAAATGTTAAAAAAGCTAGACAATATGGACATGTTAATTCATTAAACAGCTTTAAAAACAAGGGGAAATCTGATCTGTATAAAACACCTTTGGTGGCTTCTTCATGGTTTGACAGGCATGCCACCTTTGTGAGTGTTGGATGTTCTGTATGTATTCTGTGTGTGTGTGTGTGTGTGTGACAGAGAGATAGGGGGAAGTTAGTGTAGAGTGTGTCTGCTTGCGTGCATGTGACACGGAACAGCTGCTCTAATGCAGAGGCCTGGGGTCAGAGGGCTAAAGCAGGTGTGACACCACACTCTAAAATCTGCTTACTTCCCAGCCTGCACTGCATGGCTTTCCAGGGCTAAATAAGGATTATTTCTGGGGGTAATAAATGCCTTTACAGAAATACAGTATAGGTTTGGATTCACTATGAGATGGCCTTTTGGGAACAAAATGACATCTTAATTGTTTCAAATATAGCCCTACAGTCTTCCCTGGGCAATTGTGTAAATTCACACAACATGTGTGAGCAGCTCTTAGTCCCAATTACATGACAACACTGGTGAGGATGAGAAACACTTCCTGCCACCTGTGGAGCTTCAGTGACTGAATGCTCAGTTTAGTTCCTCTCTATTCATTTAGCCTTCTCAAATAGATTCAAGTTTCTTGTTTGGATTGGATCTTAATGCAAAAAGCAATGGCTACATGTTACTATGTATTTACATTAACCAGCAGTCAAATTAAACATAAACTGGTAAACTCAACCACAACTAACTTTGTGCAGCAAACAAGTCTTTTGTTTTAACAAACAAGTCATAAAAGCAACAGTTTACTTGATTCCATTTGTTTCACACTAATGGCAACGCCATAGCCAGTGGTTGTGTTGGGCAGCACTGCTGTCTGTTTATCCCCATATAAAGCTTGCCAGTGATTGGTTCCTAGGTTTTTGGTGTTTTGAAAATCAATTTAACTGGGAGGGTCTCCAAAGAGATGGGCGGAACCAAATCAAGTTTGCTGACAGGTCGTCTGTTGTTGACACAGGATTCTCTTGAACCAAAATATGTGTTAAAAGACAGATAACATAAAAATAGTGAGTTGTAAAAATAATCCAAAGGTTAAAGTATTAGTTGGTCCCTTTTGTCTCTAAGCTGGTAGGGTTAGTTTGTAGTTCTATCCCTCCGTGTTGCCAGGCGCCGACAGTGGAGATAGACATAGGCAGGGTGAATGAAGGCCAGTAAGGTCAACAAGGTCAGACCAATGTTCACCTATAAACAAACACACACAGACACAGAGAGAGAGAGAGAGAGAGAGAGAGGGAGGGAGAGAGAGTGAAGCAACATAGTAAAAAGTGTTACGAAATCAGCACAGTGCTTTCACAGAACTTTCTGCAGTAGCCATATTCTGACTAGTAATAGACTGACAGCGATATCTGTTACCGTAATCACTGATTTACATATAGTAGTTCCTCTCCCAGATTACTGTAATTACTGATTGACATGTAGTGGGTCTCCTCCCACATTACTATGGTCATAGATTTACATGGAGTGGCTCTCCTCCCAGATTACTGTAGTCACTGATTTACATAGAGTGTATCCCCTCCCAGTTACTGTAATCACTGGTTTACATAGAGTGGCTCTCTTCCCAGATTACGGTAATCACTGACTTACATAGAGTGGGTCTCCTCCTAGATAGCCCTTGATGAGGGCGAAACAGGGGTACTGCAGCAGAGACACCACCGCAGACAGAGCCATGACCAGACCATAGAGCTTTCCAAAATGGGCAGCTGGGAACCTGCACACACACCAATAAAAGCAAAAGCATACAAACACACACACACACACACACACCACACACACACACACACACACACACACACACACACACACACACACACACACTAATAAATGATAACAGAATGATTATGTGTAAGAGGTGAAAGTTATGTCAAATGTGACCATAGTGCAGTAGTACTCGAGTACGGTCTTAGACCTAAGACCGGTCTTTTTGCTTTCTCAGTCTCATCTCAAACATGAAAGTAAAAATACTCGGTCTTGGCCCACAGCGGGAGGAGAAGGACTTGTAATTTAAGAGCGAGACCTTGAGATCTTTGTTTTTCTTTTATCCAACTGATTTTTTGTATGCCAATATTCACAAAATACCCTATCACAAAAAAATTGCACATTGATGACAGAGCAAAGACAAGATGCAGTCTGCAATCATAATCACATCCAATTGAGTGCAGAGGCATTTGATTTGGCATCAATTGGTGCCGTCCCATTAGGAAGGTCAATCGGTTGTGGCCAGACCTACATCTTGAGATGTGCGTCTGGATTTCAAGGCAATCAGTAAAAAGTCTATACAAAGAGGTTGAGTAGATAAAGGTGCGTAACACTTTCCATGAACCCAGTTTTCATACAGCACTGTAAACACATTCATAAAGGGTTGTAATGCATTCATAAAGCCTTATAACTAATGACATTAGTGTTCATAACTGTTTATACATTCTAATGACCGTATGCATAAGACATTATAATGTTATTATATAAGCCTACATACTTGAAGTGTCACAAAACACTATAAAACTTCAATTTGTTAATTGTCCTTTTATATGTCCAATTCCTCAAATAATGAAGAGTTACAACCGCTCAGTGCATACTCTAAACAATGTGAGATAAACACATAATTACTCATGAAAATCAATAAGGCATCATCACAGACAAGTAAAGTTATGTATCCCTATCAAAAGGCCAAAGAAGCTTATAAGGCTTTGCGAGACTTCAAGCTTTAAAGGCTATATGATAACATTATAATGCCTTATAAGTGCAGTCATGAGAATGTATAAACAATTATGAATACTAATGTCATTAGTTATAAAGCGTTATGAATGCATTATAACCATTTACGGATGCATTTATAATGCTTTATTAATACTGGGTTCATAGAAAGTGTTACCTATAGCAGACTGCTCCAAACAATCTCCAATCTAGCTAAGTGTGCACCTATTAAATATTAACTGGGGTAATACTAAATCATAGATTTGTTTTTATGGTCTTGGTCTTGTCTTGGTCTCAACTCCTTAAACACTTAAATCAGTCTTGTTTCCTCTGAAAGAGTTGAAAATAAGAATCAGCTCTGTGCTCTATCTACTGCATGCATCATTGTATGTATCTTATGTTGTTTTCCTGTGTGCCTGCCCAAAGTTGTGAATATGCTTGCAATTGCTATGGGTTGTAGGATTGTCCTTCACACCTTTCTAGCTTGCTATTTGACCACATGCAAAGTACCTCCCTATGACTACAGTACTCATCCCCCGCCTCTGTTGAACTGAACAGATACAAAAGCTTGAGTGTCTCTTATGTTAGTTAGAGAATTTGGTGGATCTGGTATGTGAAACTAGTATCCTCTCCCTTGATGCACACCATTGTCAAGAAAAAACCTGTTTCCTGATTGATCTGAATTCTGACCGAGTCTGTGGTATTGGAAAAATGACCAGCACGTCAAAGACTCGGTCTCGGCAGCTACATTTAAAAACTAAGTCTCAGTCTCGACTTGGTCTTGACCCTTCTTGACTCGGTCTCGACATAAGCAGTCTCGTATCCATCTCAAAGCACAAATGACAGACAAAAATGTGTATGTGTGTGTGTGTGTGTACTCACGCAATGCTGATGAATGCTGCGTTTCCTCCGTAGAGGAAGGACCTGTTGAGCACCTGCAGGATGAAGGTGAGATACTGCAGAGGCAGCAGTGGTGTGGCTGCACACAAGGAGAACAGCACGCACTGCAGGACTGTCAGAGCCAAAGACAAAATGGCTGCCCGCAAGTCTGCCTCACTCTCGCTCTCACCTGAATCATATAAACACACACACACACACATGCAAAGCAGAGATATGTAGTATAGCAAAAGACATACACAAGTACACACACACACACACACACACACACAAATTTAACATTGGGGGTTCACCTGAGTAAGACTGTATGAATAAGTGTGTGTGTGTGTGTGTGTGTGTGTGTCAGTGTGTGTGTGTGTGTGTGTTTGGGGGGGGGGTCACCTGGCTTTCTGGCACGTCCCTTGTGCCGATCCATTATGAGTCCATTCCACGGTGCACACAGTACTCCACACAGCTGAGTGATGGCAAAGGCATTTGTGTAGGTGCTCACTAAGGGAGGTAATACACACCCACAGCCATGCACAAACACACATGAGTAGAACACACATGCATACATGAGGACACACACACACACATTATACTTTTTTTAAATTAATTTAAACGACTTACCATAATGTGTGTCATTGTGTGTTTTATGAACAAGTGCATGTATGTGTGAATAAAACCATGAGAGAGAATGCATGACAATCTGTGTGTGTGTGTGTGTGTGTGTGTGTGTGTGTGTGTGTGTGTGTGTGTGTGTGTGTGTCTGTGCATACCAAGAGCTGGCTCTCCTGCAGTGAGGCGATTTAGCATGGGGTTGAGTGTGCCTATGAAAAGGTAGTGTCTCAGCTGCATCACAGACAGCCACAGCAAATGCCACAGGAAGAACCAGGACAGCACACAGCTACGGAAACTCTTATCTGTACACAAGACACAATGATTAAGTGAAACAATGACTACAGTTACATGTATTCATGTTCTAACCGGAATATTGGCAATATCTGGGTTGCACACGTCATGTACACTCTTCAATGAGTACACTGGTTGTCATATTCTGGCCATATCTCAGTTTTTAGAAGCCTGAATAACCCCCCTGGCATATGCCTGAATTAACTGGAATACTGTGTCATGCATGTACCTTAATCTTTTCTTCCTCTTTTTTTTTGTGTGTGCATGGTCAATTGGTATGACGCTGCCAAAACACTCTGACTATGTAGGCTACGCCGGTGATGTAAATGAAAGATAGTGATTGATACGTAAATCGTAAAATTCCCATAGCACAATACTCTTCCACACGTGTAAATGTAAATTATTTGGGATTGTGCTTTAACTAGAAATTTACCTTATTCCAAATTCATTCTGCATGTAACCATAGTGAATGAAACAGAGAGGAGATGGTTTAGCATAGCATAGACAGAGAATAAGGTTACACAAGGTCATGTGCCAACAAGGAGGAGAAAGTATGAGGAACCATGACATCAGAGGGGTGTATACGTCAGGTTCACTTTCATTTCCTCTTTCTAGACTTCCTCAGACTCCAAAATAACACATTTTTTGTCAGTCAGCATAGTAGACACACACACTTCTTGGCATATTTCAACACTGGTTCTTTAAAAACCATATGTAAACACAACACACGTTGTATGCCAAATATAAAGGAGTGCCCAGGTATCTGCTAAATGATTTCATACTTATGTATACACACACACACACACACACACACACACACACACACACACACACACACACACACACACACACACATACCTTGTTTGTTTTGGGATGATGGAGAGTCTTCTTTGAGAGCAGTTTCCTCATTAACAGCTGGGGTCTGGATGTTTCCCTCTATGCTGTAGCTTCTCTTCTGGCCACAGTTCATTCTGTAAGAGAGACAGGGTCACTCAAAAGTAAAAACTTTTTTTTTCACAAAGATTCTGATATTCATCAATGTTTTCTTATCTGTTCATATCCAGTATCCATAGGAACCCTCTTAAGACCAAATGTAAGAAATTTCAGTTACACTTTAGATTAGGGCACACATTTTCACCATTAACTAACAGCTTATTAATATGCAAATTAATAACATATATGCCATTTGTTAGCCATTACAAGTCACTTATTAATACCTTATTCTACATGACCTTATTCTACCCATAACAGACCATTAACTATACTTTTTCCAGTATAAACTCTTAATTACTGTTTATTTGTAGTTAGTAAGTTAGATGTTGTGTATGAATTATGATCTTAATATGCCTTGGTTAGTATGGAGCTTATAAAGCAGTAGTACAACAGGAGCAGTTATTCTCCTTCAGTAATATTTAGAAAAGATGGTCTAGTATTAGGAACAAAAGCCAAAACTACAAGTACCTAATAGTGTTCAAATAAGGCCTAATTACATCTTTTTGATTGAGGGTAACTGTTCCTGAGGATAATGTTTCTGTTGCATTACCACCTTATAAGCCCCTTACTTAGCAAAGCATATTGAGATCAGAATTCATTCGCAATAACTATCTTATATACTATGAATAAGCAGCAATACTGGACAACGTCTAGTTAATGGTCTACTATGGGTAGAACAAGATCATGCAGAATAAGCTATTAATAACAAATTGTAATGACTAACAAATGGCTAGTATGTTATTAATTTGCATGGTAATAAGCTACTAGTTAATGGTGAATATGTGTACCCTAATCTAAAGTATTACTGAAATTTATTACACAGATGTTGGTGAATGAGCCTATGTTGGTGAATTGTCCATGTTGGTATCAATGCTGTTGCAAATAAGTGTGTGTAGGGGTGAGAATTGATAGGATTTTATCAATATCAATGCCATTGTCAATTCTGATTATCGGTCCAATTCTTTATCAATTCTCTTATCAATCCCTAACTGTTTAGGTATTCTACACAGGTTTTCAGTATCAGCACATAGGTCAATAATATAGCCTATACCCCTAAGGTGACAATAGAAGCTCATTAGAATGAGGAAAACCATGTAGAGCTGTGTCAGCATTTAAATTTTGCATTTGAAAGACCCATTGACAATTTTCTGAAAAACATGTCGGCACTGACAAGAGGAATTGATAATGTCAGAGCGAAACAATACCAGTGAATTAAAGCATTTAATTCTCGATTCTACTTGATTCTCGGTTCTCAATTCCCATCCTTATCTATGTCTGTGTGTGAGTGTGTGTATGAAAGAGAGATAGAGTGAAAGTACCCATAGGTGTAGTCTTCAGGTAGTGGGTAGGGGATGTGTTTTCGGGGCATGAGCAGAAAGGTGCGCAGCAGGTGGATGAGGCTACACATGGACAGGAAGAGGAAGGAGGCCCGTAGTGAGACCCCACTCTCATGCAGCAACTACAATACAATACAAGACAATACAACACAATGTCAATTACTACAGGTCAGCATTAGCTGACATATAGACTGTTTCAACAATACAATACACCATCAGTATTAGCCTCAGCAGATAAAACAGATTCAAGCCTATAGACCATTTAAACAATACAAACAAAACAATGTTTGAGCATGCTATTTCTTTCCCAAACAACTTATGCTACGTTAAGATAACATATTGAATGTTAAAATGGAAAGCCTGTGGGGCCTTATTGTCATCATTGACCAACATCAATTTCAATTTCAATATTAATAATTAATAATAATTAATCATTTCAATACAATGGAGAAAATGCTGAACTGTTGCAGAAACGTTGGTTAATGTATGTTATAGAAATACTTGGATACAAATAAATGATAGAGCCCAAGTTATGCAAAATGACGTTTTTTTTCCCTCTGGCTTACTGAGGTTATTTAAGTCCAGCATTTGAAAAAAGAAAAAACTAAAAAAAAAAGAAACTTTAGAGAGGCGTGCTCTGCTCCTATGCAATTACAGAACTAAGGGGAGCAATCTTCTTACTGTACCCTTAATCATCATCATGCCTGCTGTTCTATCACCGTGGGAGGAGTGGGCCTTACCTTGATGATGAGGAAAATGGCTGAGGAAGAATCAAAGGCCCCGTTGTAGAGAGTGATTATAGTGGAACGCCGTGACCCAAACAGGTTCCCCACCTGGTCACAGGGATCAGAAAGCGGTCAGAAAACAGAGAAAGAGAGTGAAAATTAGAAAAGGAGGGTAAGGATAATGTGGATGGGCACAAACACCCATGCATTTGTACTTTACCTGCATGTTTGTCACCAGAAAGAGAATTCCTCCAACCGCAATGCAGGACAGAGCAGGGAAGAGGAGGATGGACAGAGCTATGGGAGACACACAGACAGACAGAGATGCATCGGGTCAAATCAACAGACAACAACTTTGCTTTTTTTTCCTTTGAATCACATCCCATTCCATACAATGTCGGGCAGATCCCATGCTGTGTCTGGCTGCTCTAGTAGTGGTGGGAACACAAGAAACTTTGGAATAAAACTGTGATATTGAACTACCTCTCTGACAACTACCAAGTTACATTAGCAACTTCTACTTCAGTGGTTGTACCACAGCAATGGCAGCGGCCACAAATTTCCCGGCGGATTTGTGTATTATGTAAAACAAAGAAGGTGACACGTTTAAAAAACTGTTTAAAGTGTTTAATTTGTGTTTAATTTGTGTTTAATAATTTTACTGTTTAAAATTATTTATTTTGCATGTGTGTGTGTGTGTGTGTGTGTGCGTGTATTTGGAAATATCTTAGAAGTTCTTTGTGCCCCGATTCTACTACAAATGAAACTGTGACAATATTGATATGTTTAGCAGCATGTGATTAGCTTTCATGTTCATATCTGAAATGTGGAAAAAGAGCAAGGAATTGGGGCTATGACTGTTACCTGTGGAATGAATAAGGGGACGCTACCTGCCAACTACCTGGTTTGTGGAGCAAATGAAAGAGGGATTGTGATGATTTGAGATAGTTTGATTTAACTCTTAATATACTTATATGTGGCTTTGAATAAGAATGCCATGGAATGTCTTAAAATTCCAGTGGAATAACACATCACCTTTTTAACCTGTCCACGTATACACAGCTTTGAATGTATTTTTTCACCGTGAGAAAACAAATAAAAAATGGTTATCTCCTCCACACGGTCCTTCCTTCTGTTACCCCCTACATGACTGGGTCAGAGGGGAACCTCAGGAGAGGCCCAGAGGGGGAGGTTGAGGGGCGTTATCTTTGTTTAAGTTCAAACCCAGACACACAGACTCAAAAGCACGCCAGTCCAACTGCCTGCTGTGTCTAAGCCAGGAGACACCAACAGAAAGGAATGGCTGGTAGAGCTCAAAAGAATGGAGCAAAACATGCCAAAAGACAACAGCAAAATTCAAAAGAGTCTTTACCAGCATTTGAGAAAGCTACCAGGATGGTCCCAGTGGTGTATATGGATCTGGTGAGGAAGGGGGAAAAAGATTAGATTAAATTAAACATTTGATTTGGTGAAAACACAATATGGGCCATTAGCTTGTTTTTCTCTCCTTTGCCTGTCCCACCACCTTTCCTACTCCTCCCATTCATTTCCTCCTCTCCTCAGAGCAAACAGCCTGAGTTTGTTGTCCTGGATCCCAGACATTTAAGCCAGAGATTTTCACTGGCAGGAATCAAGTCTGGAAAGTATTAGTCCTAAACCAGATCTTGCATAAACACATATTCACACACACACACACCCACGCACGCATGCACACGCACACACACACACACACACACACAGACATATGCACAACACACACACACATTCCTTCCCTCCCAAATGTCACTCTGTTTCTTGGGAAACTCAAAGTAGTGACCAAGCTTGTCACACATTCATTGCCTGTTTGTGTGCACCAACAGAATCAGTGCTCTCATTCCCTCCTACCATCATTTTCTCCCTCTCTCCCTCCCTCTCTCTCTCTTTTTCTTTCTCTCTTGCTTCTCTTTCTTTCTTGCAGTCTTCCATCTCCTGCTCTCCCTTCCATCTTCCTGCATAGTTCCTCCATGTCCCTGTCTCTCTATTATGTCCCTGTCTTTATGTAAGCATGCACAGAAATAGGCACGCAGGCATTTCCTCCTAAGCAGAAAAAGCAGAACAGCTGGAATGGGTCTGATAGAGAAACGGATGAGCAGGGAGTGGGGGGAGGGGGGACGAAAGAGAAGAGAGAGAGAGAGAGAGAGAGAGAGAGAGAGAGAGAGTTTTCCCAGACTTCCAACCACACTTGTGCCTTAATTATAGAGGTAGGTTATGTTGGAAAAAAAAACTTTTATTTTATATAACTGGAAGCTTTTGTGAAGAGTTTTGTAATAACACTGGATGTTACTCGTCATCACGTCCTCTCTGCTAATCCCTGGGTTGCCTAATGATGTCCTCTCTATGTCTAGGAAATGATGTGGAAAAATGATTGTCATTTAGAGGGACAGGGTAACAATGACTGCTGATGAAATGACAACACTCATCATCATTACTAGCGCACCAACTACCACTATATTATAATTCATCAATCAAAGCATTATTGTCTCTCCCTCTCTCTCTCTTTCCCTCTCTCTCTCTGTCTCTCTCTGTCAACCATACCCACACACTCACACACAAACACACACAGCAAACATATAATGTGATGGTGAGAGCTGCTATGCGCCAAGGTTTTTATGACAGATCTTTTTTTGGCAGCTACACTACACTCCATGTTCTTTCTCACACACTGCAGACCGTGAGCAGGCTTTTTTTTTGTGTCCACACTTCATATTTAAGATCAACATATTATAAAGCAGCAGGGCTCTTGGCCTGTATGGTAATAAATGAGGAAACATTAAATTGCCTCTTTGGTTAAGGGAGGGGGGGAACTGATACCACATTCAACAATCAGTCT